>JAIEZT010000012.1:24675657-25259052 GCA_019594935.1 Periophthalmus modestus | reverse complement strand
AATACAAGACAAAATACTATAATACAAAAACATGGAAAAAAAAAAAAAAAATCAAGATAAGCTTTGGTCTGTGCATTGCTGAGGAGGGACTGACCTGATGAGATGTGCGCAGTCGTGCTTCTTGTTGATCAGATTCTTGTTCCTCCAGTCCATGAAATTGTCCAGGTTTTCTCCAGTGTTGGAGCTGATCACGATTTTGTCTGCATCAGTCCAAATCTCCAACCCACCAGGGCTACAAAGGTTAGCAATGGTTTGTACACCCGGAACAAGAACGCAAAGTCATAAGACCGTAGTTTATTCACATTTTGAAAAATTCAGGTTTATTTATTTCATTTTGGTTTTGTAACGCTTTAATAATGCTCCCTCATCAGACGTGATAAGGACATGCTCGAAGATGTCATGTCTACGTAACCCATGTGTCCGCAGCACAGCCATATATTCCAAGAAATATACAAGAACAGAGAACAAGAGAGAGGGGAGTGGGGCGCAGAAAGGAAAGAGAGGGGGGATTCAGAACATCAAAAACAAAAATGAAACTATTAACACTTTTTAATATGTTCTTTTCCACAAATATAGCATTTTTAAAAACAATAAAGGGTAACGTTAAGCAAGTGGCAGTTCCTTCACCAGGTAATTTTCATTTTCATATTTTTTTTTTTCAATTGGTTTTGTACACCTTAGCTTTGGTATTGCACGTAGTAGTCAATTTATCACATTAGAATGCTTCTGATGACGATGTGTGACTTTAAAAACACAGAGGAGCTTCATCAAAACACGACTGGGTTCGCTTTTAGTGCCAGGGCATTTAAATAAAGCTTAAAGTTGGTCAGTGAACTCACCATGTTGACAAAGTTGACCACTTCAAAAATCCTCTTTCTCAGTTTGGGTACATCCTTGCTCATCCGTATGTACTAAGACAAAGATTATACAGTCACACCAAAATAATTATTAGAATTTACTACTAGTATTTTTCAGATTATTTACTCTACTGTATACGATATTTATACTGAATACATTGTGGATATTGAGGTAGTAATGGAAAGATAAAAGCGATTTTCCCTCATAGTGCTTACCAGTATATTGCAAAAACTGTTAATATTGTAATAATCCATATAGCAAGAAACTAAATAATCTGTAGAGCTGACTAAATTAACCTTTCTAAACAAATTTTGGTAATAATATCATTATTACAGTACTGAATATAACATTATTTCTCTGATCATGCAGCCCCAGCCCTCATAAACCGTCTTACCTCTTTGTTATCAGCCACAATGTAGAACTCCATGTACTTCTGCACATATAAGATCCCTCCCTGCAAACACAAACATGTTCAACTACAACTATTCAACTTGAAGGTCCAGTTGTGATTGTACCTTTTTTTTTTAACTGTAAGAGCCCAGTTTACATACATTATTTCAACATGAGTTAAAGTAAAGAAATGTATGTACCGCAGATCGTGTTCTGCTGGGCGGCTCTTCGGCTGCGGCCCATGTTTCGTTGGTGACTCCGCACACGGCTGGAGTGGAGTTCTCCTGTCCAGCGACGCCAAACACCGCATGATCCCCCTCAGGGTCAGAGGTCAGTGGCTCTATCAGGAACCTCTGCTCTGACGTCGGAAGTACCCTCTGAAAACAACCACGTATCAGTACTGAATTCAATTTAGACATTTAGACAAATATTTATCAGACTACTCAATACTTTTGTGAATTAGTTTTCCACGTCCACATCTTTCAACATTTAATTTAATGCCTTGCTGGTGTTGCTCACTCTAGAGATTTGAGATGTGCAGATGTAGTGTACTTAAAGGCCCTGTACTTGATGTTCTTCAGCAAAATTTGTCTTGCCCAAATACTATTATATATATATATATATATATATTGTATAACCTGCTCTTGGGGTCAAATAATCGGGAAGTGCGTGTTAGCATGCTAGCTTTACCGTGATGGAAAAACTCTGCTCTGGTCTCTGTGCGTTGCGAGAAGCATTCATGAGTGAGGAGCAACTTTAGACCATTGCAAACTCTTTTTAAGACTGTAAAAATGGACTCTTTAAGAAATAATCTGATTGAGCAACGTTTACTTGCCTTGGAGTAATACTCAAGCAATGAAATGCAGTACTTTGACCATCTCTGCTATTTATACTATTAGGAAAACTAGAGTCTCACCTGAGTCCGTCACATGTGCTGATGCTTGCTTCAGATGCGCTGTCTCCCACAATCTTCCCTTGGTAATAGCAGTGATCCTGTGAAGACATTATGGTATTAACATACTAATCTAAGTAAGACCAGTCATTTGGACAGATAATAACAAATACTCATCACTGTAAACAACTAGGGTGTGGTAGTTTCAGTGTGATTAGTCTTTACAGGTGCTTTAAGTTCTTTACACAGACTTAAAGTAATATCAGTAATATCCAATGTATGAAAGTCCACATAATTTACACATGTCATAAACAAAAGATCATCACAATGGTTTACAGTGCTCAAACGTGTTTTTCCTATTCTCAATTACATATTTAATTGTTTAGCACTACACAGAGGCAAGGGGGACTGGGTGGTTCAAAGGTTCTTTCAGGAGTCATGTCCTGAAGAAACTTTATAGATTCTGCAAAAACTTTAATCTCTTTCTTCCTTTTGTTTATGCTCTTTCTCTTCTTTTTGATGATGTTCAAGTGGGGACCAGCTCCATCCCTGGCTTGCATCTCAGCAGGTTGGTGTGTAATGTCAGGTTCTTCCAGTGCTTATTTTTGTTCATATTTATTTTGGCTCACTATTGGGATCTGTATCTACACCTGATAATTTTGAGCGGGTGGAATTATCATCTGGATCTTTTTCAGTCTTCTCACCCTCAGCCTGGTTTGATGGTTCTTCGCTGACTGAAGTGACTTGTGCACCTTCACCAGAGGTTTCCCGAACTTCTTCTACCTCTACCACTGTTGTCTCTTCTACAGTGTCAGAAGATCTACTCAAAAACTTCCTCTTTTGGAGTACACTTCTCCTCCCACAGTGATGGTGACACCACTGTGGTAGTAGTTTTGTCCCATGGATCAAGTCTTGTTTGTATCCTAGGTGTAGTACAAAGTACAATAGGGGCTCTATTAGAAACCCGAATGTGACAAATATTTCTGCCTCACCCAGGTCTTTTAAGCAAATAAATGTATAACAAAAAAGGTCATCTGGGTAAGGACTAGTGAGTGTTCTGGATGTTCTAACCAGCAATGCCCATCAGTCGCTGCCACTTTATGATCAATACCAGCACCAATACCATTTCATATTTCATTTGCCAATACTTGCACATGCACACTTATGCTCTTCAAAGGTGACAAGGAGCTGAAGTGTGCAGGGGTGTATGCAGAATGGGGCTATATTGTTCCCTACGCATTCCCAGGAAATTGGACAGATGTAGATTTTCTAGAAGGAAGTAGGGATCCAACCACCAACCTTTTGATTTGCATGTGATCAGCAACCTTTTCAATGCTTTTCAGGTCAAATATTGGTTTAATGTGAGGGGTAGGTGTATATTGACAAAGATGAATACCTATATATTTTAAAATTATCCTAACAATAGTAACAATAGCAAAATCTGCTCAAAAACATGAATGGACTGTAATATGGAGACTGTCAAGTTAACCACAAAAAAGTGCAAATATCTTGTTTGGAGAACTTATTTTTATAAATAAAATCTGATTGCATAACCGAGTTTTTTAGTCTGGCTTGAGGCGTGACGGCCAGACTTATATCCCTCTGTATAAAAACAGAGATATCATCCTGGACTTACTAGGCTGACACATGTAAAGCAGTGACTCACCAGAATCTTGTCAAAAATGATTAAGCTACTTGCAGAAACATCTTCACTCTTAAAAACATTTGTCCAGTTTACAGAATCCACGTTTCTTTTGTGATTGCAAAGTAAATTGTGTTTTTATTTTCTATTTTGTTGCATTCTTTACTCACGATATTGTCTGGAGTGGTGGTGACGGGAGTACCATCTTTAAGGTAATGAGTCTCACTGTAGTCTTTGGTGAATAATTCGCTGAAAAGACAAAAGTTATATATAAATCAGAGGTGATAAAAATATCTACTTGCACGGATGAACTGGACAGGGCTGCTCTCGCTCTCCTTACGTCTTTACTCTCTCCATCGAACCCATATTATGTTTTTTAGCATTTTCATTCATTATTGGTCTCATTATATGTTTTAGCAAGACTGTTATTTCCCCTAACTGAAAAATAATATATCACCCACTTCAGCTCACTTTTTGTCTAGTCCTTTTTGAACCCAATGTGCACACAATGCGTTCAGTACCTTTGTGCACTAAAACACATTTCTGGTATTGGCTTGCACCTGTGTAATTAAGGTAATGTACCTTATATGTACATTTGAGGTCCTGTCATGTGTACTGCCTAAAGTGATTCCTGGACTGATTTATTGAATTTCTAACCTCTACAACAGTCACGTACCTCCTGAGACTTTTGATGACCAGTCGTGTACCTCCTACTGGGACGCATTTGAAGAGAGTGAACAAAATATATTAGGCCTATATAATAGTCAGAATGTTTGTAATTATATCAGCGTATGTGCATCACTTTTAAAGCTTTTGGGCAGGTCTGGGAGATCCAAATAATCCAAAATCTTAAGTAAGACAAGGGACCTAATCTTGCGACTGCTAAATCGCACAAAGTGGTCCATGACTTAGGGGAGTGAAGGTCATTAGATGATCTTTGCAAATCTGGAGGTCTAGTTCTACTCCCAGAGCTCTCTCCTTTCTCCCATTGTCCCATCAAGTCAATGCAATATAAGATAATAATTTCTTAACTAAATAAAATATAAAATAATTATTATCTGTAAAAAACAAAACAAAAAAATAAAAAAAACAAATGTTAAACGTTAACAGATGTTGTGCGTGTCTTTTTAGTGACAACAGTCTTTTTGCTCCAAGCTGAGGTTTTATGTTTGTGCTCCAGGATCTGACCTCACCACATACTTGTCCATCTCACGCGCTCTGCCTCCCCTCCTTGGAGCGTACATCTCCAGAGGGAAAACACTGCGTCTACTTGATTGGTCACAAATAAAACTGTGCTATACCAAGGATGGCTTCATGTGGAAAATAAAATTTATGCAAAAGCTCAAAGGCATGCAGAGATGTGGATGACAGATGTAAACTCTTGGGAAGGAGGACTGTGCTCTAAGTTCTATTTAAACTTTCAATGCTTCTTCTTGCCCATCATGTCTATGTTTTATCTTTATTACAAACACTTTTTATTGATGCTATTTAATTTAATTTGATCTATATTGTTACATTTGATTAGGCAAACAATATAAACATAAACGTGGACATAGTGCAACATGGCCATGAAGATCAGACCCCACCTGTCATTTCTCTTTTCATTTCCAAAAGTGTCCTCATGCAACTCTACGTCACTCCTTGGGGGCACACCCTCTAAAACAAGGCATAATTTGATTTTTTAAACTAAAGACGATCCAGAGTTGGAATTTGCACTTTTCCCCTCAACATATCTTATTTTCTCTTATGAAGGAACACGGCGTTTCATGGTTATGTCAGCAACGTGATCTCATCTAATTGGAATTTCCCCACTGTGGGACTAATAAAGGCATATCTTAATCTTAATCTTAATCATGTCAAAATGGGTTGTGTTTCAGGCTATAATTGGATAGATTTTTTCTGATACAAATGTGGTGTCAGCTAAAAGTGTTAAACTGACACAGAATTATAAGGTCCGACTCACATAAATGAGATAGTAAATTATGGGTTAAAGCAGGAACTCACAGGTTCTTCTCCAGGTGCATCTCCAGTGGTCGTCCTCTCACAGTCAGAGCGTATTTAACCCTCTGTGGTCTGTGCAACTGAGGAGCACAAACAGTGTCAAATGTCAAATGTATCTCATTATATTGATATATTTTCACAAAGTGTCACCTCTGCATGTCTCTTGTTGACTGTATGAAGTCTGACCGGTCGCACCACCTCATAGTCCTGCTCTAAGTTCCACCTTGGACCATGGCTCACTGTGGACAATAAAATGCAAATGTGACGTATTTAAAGGTGCAGTATGTGACTTTGTGGTGGTGACACATCACCTAAGGAAATTAAAGGTTAAAGCCTTACTTTGGAACATTCTCGGTGGAGATAAATACACTTCATGCCATACTGTGGAAGAGCCAAATATAGCCAGAGGAACAACATTTCCATGGAAACAAGCAGGAGACAATCCTCCAGGCCAAAGATTTGTGGAGATGCAAGCCCACAGCCCACAGAACGGATGCATTTTTTTTTTTCCAGTACAATAAACACAATCATGATGATATCTATTTATCGTAGTTAATGTTTTCAATATGACTTTATCGTGAGGTCACTTATGTAAAATCTTGAGCTACATGAGTACAGTAAGTACAGTAAACAAATAACAAACAAATAGACATCACAACCAACGTCTTGAGGCTAGTGGCTAGTTTCAGTTTAAAGCCTGACTACATGTAAACAGGAACTTTATTAAATGCTACAATAAACACGGAAAAGTCACTTGTGTTACCAAGGGTCTATTTCCTGTAGGACAGTGTCGCACCAACAACATCACATTGGAATCTCTATATGGTCTTTAGAATGAGCAATGCTGACATTTATCACTAATAATGATAAATCTTTAAAAAAAACATAACCAGAGAGAAGTGATGCATTACTGCTTGACAAATCCAGGTTGATATCTCTGTATTTTTCGTACTTATTGATATCAGTCCGGTCCCCACGTGCTGCGTCTCAAGCCCGGCCAAATGTTTATTTTCAGTGACACACGTGAAACGATGGAGCTTATTGGTCACCTGTGATTTACAAATAAAATCAAATTTATCTCAACTCAGAGTTTAGTGCTTCAGCCATTGATTCAGCAGAAATCCAGGATGCTATTCAACCCCCTGTGATATTTTTTTCCTTTATTTTTTCCGATACAGCCATGTCCCTGATTGGCTGATCCACCTGTGTAAGACGCCCATTTGAAAACAGGAGATTCCCCGGTGACCAGACTCACATCTTCATACATTGCTGAAGAAGTGTATTTTCTGGATCCCAGGCAAGATGCATTAGTGCAGCTTAAACATTTTCAATGAATTTTATTAAGCATATGAGCTTGATTTTCAATGTATTCCACTTATTTTATTTATTTTTATTTAAGAAAAAGGGGGAACAGTGCATATTAATGAACATTTATACAAATGTAAATATGCCAGATTATAGCCTAGGGCTAATTTCCATCTGCAGACCCCCTGGCAGGTTGATGTTACAAAGTAAAAAGTTTAAAACATACAGATTTGACAGTGTTAGTGGGACAACAAAAAACAAGACAGCGACAACAATCCCCTTAATATTCACATAATATCCATATTATTTTTATGTTTTAGATTATAAGAGTTATATTCATTCCATACAGTGTATTTGACTCACCTGTGACGTGCAGTCCATTCAGGAGCAGTGTCCATAAAAGCATCCGTCCTGCAGACATTGTCCAGCTGTGACAGAACTCTGAGCAGAGGGAATTTAACCCTCAACCTGCTGCTTCTGCCCGAAAACACCCTCCTCTTTCTAATCTGTACTTCATGAATCAGAAACAAATGCTCGTCTGAACACGAACTGGAATGAACAAGATTTCAACATAGTATTGCAGTTTGTATACAGCCTGGTTTTAGACCTGTAGTAGTTATGGTGGTGTTGACAGTGGTTTGGACAAATACTTCAGGCAGAGAGAAGGAGGGAGTCTTTGTCTGGTACACTGTTTTTACATCAACCTGCCGAGGGACTGAAGATGGAAATTACCCACGTTGGCTATAATATTTACATATTTAAATTTTGAAATGTTCAATAATATGTGCTGTCCCTTTACAAATAAATAAATAAATAAGAAAATAGGAAAATAAGTGCACTACAGATATACTGTAGAAGCTCTGTCACAAAACTTTTGCCAGCTTGGAGTCGCTATAGAGATCATGACTGCTGAACAAAAAATGCAGTACAAAGCAGACATACTTAAATTTTAACTGCCTTGAAGCCCACTTTGCAGTGACATTGCGATGGGGATGTTCTACATGGATGTATATGGTGGAATGTTCAGCGGTTACCATGGTGAAACAATGCACAGATTAACAAACACAGCTAAAAAAAAGTTTTAAGATCGCTTGAAAACTCAGGAAAGATTACAAAATGGAGTTAAACAACACATTTTCAGGAACCTGTGATCAATCCAGATTAAAGTCTAAAAAAGTCAGACAGATTAGTGCTAACAGTTAGTGTCATACCTCTAAGGAATGTTGATGACATCAGAAACAGCTGACATTTTGCAATATGCACAACTGGCATGTGTACAGTGGATTATGTCCCTGAGGTTTGTTAAATGTGTTAAAATATATGCATAAAATAGGTAGACTAGGCTAGATTAGACTATAAATTTTACAAAAACAAAGTTAAGATCATTATAATTAAGATTTTGCCCACAATGTCTGACTTTTTTCACAGTTTGGCCATTTTTAATGTTTTAAATTTTTCTTCCTGATTCCATAACTGTAACCACGCATTACACTGGGTCAAAACTCCTCTATTGTAAACCGACTTGATTATTTGACAAATAAAAATATAAGAAAACACATTTATTTTGTTGATCATGTGTTGTCATGATAATAAGATTTCAAACTCAATTTCGATACTAAGGAATAGACACGATACTCATTTCGTTTCTCATCTAAGGTGCTTGTTCAGTTCTGGTCATATTACAGTTGGACACTGCCGAATATCTATCTGAAGGGATGAGTTAACTACACTGAAACTAACACGTATTGTTTACAGTTTCTGCTTGTAGACTAAACCAAGCTGTGAACTGTGCCTGAGTCATATTTAGTATAATCATTCAAGCCCCTGATGGGTGCTCTCACGCCTATTAGCATACTGGATAGTCCTATTGTTTGTCTTGATTTTGTTAATAAAGACAATCCTTTCTTGAACATGTTTGAACTATGGATCATACCTGGGGGATTACACAAACATTTTCAGCATAAATATAACATAAAGTGTGTGTAACGTGAAGCACTGAAGCATAATTCCATGGAAACAGAAAGTTCAAACTATACTTTGGCACATTCTCCATGGAGACAGATACATTTTATGCCTTTAGGTGTAAAAAGTCATCATATGTAAGTAGTTACTCATGCATCCATGTGTTTTAGATGTGGACAGCGCTGCCACCTGCTGAAGATAAGATTTCAGTGACATGGTCTTTTTATTACTGTTTTAGTTAGAAGAACAAGTCGTTGACTTTCCAAGTACCACCTGAACTAAAACCAAGACTAATTCCAGTGTAAATTGGCCTATACCAGGACTTAATGCTGACATGAGTTTCCTCTGGTTTCGAAATCCATAGGTACTCCAGGGTCAAGATTTGAACCAAAAACATTACAGTGGAATATTTCATGTAACAAAGGCTCATAATAAAAAAGGAAGTGCAGATTTTTGTGTAGTTGTTTTTGTGCCTTTAAAAATAAGTGTCTTTTTAAATGGCAAAACAGTCTGCTGTATTCTCCACAGTCTTTTATTAATGGCTTGACCTGTGCTGGTTTCCCAATGAGGTGTGGTTCTAAGAGATGACCAGCAGATGGCAATGTCAGACTGTAAGTGGAGGGACTGGTCTCAAAGCCTTGGGAAACAACAAAGAAGATTATAATATGTCATTGAACTGAAACATGAATGGAAAATAATCTACAACTTGTACAACTTCACTTTTCTTTATGCAAAAATTGTGAGATTCTGAACTAAGATTTTCTCTAACAGGTCAGATCTGTAGAGAGGCGAGTCCGCTCACAGTGGGAATGCATATTTTTCACTAACAGTAAAACACCTTTAACTGAAAAAAGAAAGTTAAATCTAATGTCGTATGGTAACCTTCTAGGTGAAGTGAAATATCTTCATGGAGACGAGCACGTGGCGGATCCTCCAACATAAAAGTTACATACAACATCTTTAACCTTATTCAGGGACCAATGATGAGTGAGATACGGCTTCTTCTGGGTTTGAGCGCTGTGGACACAAACATGCATTATTCTGTCAATCTGAAGCTTCAATATTTCATAGATTTGACATAAAGATTCAAACTCACATTGGTAACACTGGACCCTGGCGTTTTTTGTGTGTTTTTTTTTCAAATAACAGCCATGAATCCTGCGATGATCCCGAGAAGCACCAGAAGAACCACCACACAGATGCCCACTATCACCCCTGGGAGGACACGCAGGAAATGTCATTAGGCCCCAGCACTACAAGCTGGCAAAGGGCCGATTAGTACTGTACTGCTGTGCGAAGCTGCTTTCAAAGGGAAACTAACTTTATTATGGTGTTTTCAAAATTTTTGAAAAATATTGCCTAAATGATGGCCCTATAGAAAAACTCACAAAATCTCGCCAATTGTTTAACACGTCTGACCTCCTCCTTGGCATTTGTCCAAATAAGCAAAATTTTGGTGAGTGGAGCATCAATACTTACCACAATTTTGCCTATGTATTATTGTCTTTATGCAGGGCAGGATGTTTTTTTTTTCCTTTTTTCAAACATTCTCCGTGTGTTTGCTCTTTGCCTTACTCATAACTTTGAAGATATTTTGTAATTTTGTCTATAGCCTGATTAATGCAAACTCTACTTACTCTACTACTCTACAATATTATCAGTGTTTTACATCACTATTTATTCAAAATCTTGATCACAAATCTCACCTGTGGACATGGGTGTAAATTCTAAGCCCTTTGTGTCACAGTTGGGAGGCATCCACCCAGGTTCACACTGACACTCACTTCTATGGTTACACACCTCAAACACAGGGACACTTTCATTACAACTCTAAATAAACTAATGATCATAATTCGGTGGTAATCGAAATGACCTCACCGCGTGTCCTGGACATTTGACAGAGCTGATCTTGTTCCTGTAGGCTGTTTCCAAGTCACACACTCAAAAGTTCTACAGATGCTTTTTAGTCTTGTGAACAAAAAGCTGTGCCCTGTTGTTCGCTCTTTCATTGGTTGATTGGTGTACTTTTCAGAATAAAACAGGAAGTGGGCATAGAAGCAAAGTGATTCCTTCGAGGTCTGGTTACAACTGACTGTGGAAAAATGGCGACTCCTTTTTTTTGCAACTACTGCTGTTAAACTTCTTATTCTGACCTTAAAAGTTTGTTTTAACCGTATCCTCTGTATGTATTAATTTCACCATTTTGTCCATAAATAACAAACCAGAGCCTTCTTTTCCTGAGGTCACTCCTGTTAGTCTTAGCAAAAGGATTCATTGACAGCCATCGTGCCTTACCTCAAGTACCTACAACAACTCTCACTCCTGGCTGGCTCTTTGGTTGTGCACCCACTTTTTCAAATATGGGCCCCTGGTTGCAGATTAGCTATAACTACTAGCCTGTCTGCACTGCCAGCCCAGCTGCTTAATTAACTGTAAATCATTTTGACTGTGCTTCTGTGTTCCACTTTTGGGTCTTATATCAAACCGTGACAGAAGAAACATAAATGACAGACATAACATACATAGTGGTGTGTACTCATCCTGGCAGGTGATGTAAAGGTACTTTGCTGAGCGTTTTTGCATTTGTTTATTTCTGCAATTGTTTATTTTTGCAGTATGTATTGTTTCACTATGGGCAGGTTTTAAGCCATAGTGGCGTTTCACTGCAGCAAGTAGTAGATTCTCATTTCCATGGAGCTAGACAAGTTTTCCATACTGTTAAAAAGTCAATGCCAAGTAATAGCAATCAAACAAATCCTCCACCTGAAATGTGTCATAGTGCACCTTTAATTACAGTGATAATGGTATACTGACCGTGCAGTCCTCACAGCACTCTCCCTCTGCACACTGTGAGCCCTCACCGAGGACACAGGTGGAGGCGTTACAGCAGCAGTTGGTGCATCCATTTTCTTCCACTTATCCTGGGCCAGGTCGCGGGGGCAGGGGTTTTAAGCTGGGACTCCCTGACTTCCCTCACCCCAGACACATCCTCCAGCTCCTCCGGTGGGACCCCAAGCCGTTACAAGGCCAGCCGAGAGACATAGTCCCTCCAGTGTGTCCTGGGTCTTCCCCCCGGGGCCAACAATGCCTCTGGCGGTTGGTGCACTCCTGTCAAAATAAAAACATTTCACTACAAAACCAACTACAACTTCTCTGCCTGGATTGCATATCCATATTCCAAGTAAGAATAAGGCATTTAGAAATAGCAAATGGTTTCTGCCAGCTGCCATCACACAGGGCAGTCAGTGGAGATCTTGGACATTCAGTGCCATACTGTCTTTATTAGGACTTTCCATGGTTTTTCATTGACTTTTCATATCAAATCACCCCAAAAAATAATGAACTAAAAGGTCATTTTGGCAAGGCAAGGCAAGGCAAATTTATTTGTATATAGCACAATTCGTACACAAGGTAATTCAAAGTGCTTTACAGAGTAAGAAAGACAATGAAATCATACAAATCAGACAATGAAATCATACAAATCAGACAATGAAATCATACAAATCGGACAATGAAATCATACAAATCATCATTTTGCACTGCACTATTACAATTTCTACAGAAGGTGGTAGACATGGTTCTCTTCTGGAAAAAGATTTCACCCTCTCCAGGTGGGTGGAGAGTCCCTGTCTCCAGTAGTCGAGTTCAAGTACCTCGGCATCTTGTTCACGAGTGAGGGTTTGGGCTGGTTCTGGGTGTTGTTTAGTCCTGGTTCAGTGAGGGAAGGATAGGGTGTGAGATTGACAGGAGGACCTGTCAATCTCACACCCTGCAGCGTCTGCAGTGATGAGGTCGCTGTATTGGAATGTTGTGAAGAAGAAGATGAGTGAAAGTGAGGAGCTCAGTCACATGGAGGAGCTCAGACTAGAGCTGCTGCTCCTCCACATCAAGAGGAGCAAGGAAGCTTGACCCAGGACAAGCTGGACGGAATGCATGGAGAAGTTGGTAGTCTCTGTTCAGAAATAAGGTGGATAAATTAGGTGAGCGTCGTACACATTATCGTTATGGCTGTGTAAAGGTCTGCAGCCCATCTCTATCCCGGAAAGATATAGGGGTCTTTTTTTTTTTTTTTTTTTTTTTTTTTTTTTACAACAAGGGGGTCTCACATTTTTTAAATTCTCTGACCTGCCTCAGCCTGTCCTGCTTCAAGGTGTGTAGTTTTTCAACTCACCCCAACCTGCTGACTTTGGAGAGGTGAAATGAAAAGATGGACTAGTTTGAGAGATTTAAATACATGCTTCATTATGCAAGGTTTGAAAATCAGATACCCCAGCTTTAAAGAACTGTTTAAGGGGCAAAATAACATTCGCATTTAGAGGTAGTGTTTGGACAGTCTACCTCACTCCCTTATTCAATCAAAATACTGTTCATATTGAAAGATGTCAGTTGTGTTGTTTGTTATTGTAAGAAGACATTTGATAAGCTGTTCCATCCTCAAAAACAGACCTGGAGTTCTGTTTAGTTTAATTCACACATGTTTGCGTAATCCTTTATTATTAGTCTACATCTCCAAAGCTCAAAATGTTCTGTTCCACCTTGTGGTGTCACGATGCGGTAGTTTTCAAGTTAACATCTACCTTTTACCTTTTGTTCAGTAGCGACTCACAATACCAAGGCCAAAATCATCCAAATAGTCTTAGTGAAGCTGTATGGAGTTACTGTTTGAGAGAAGAACTCAGCCTAAATATGCAGGGTTTGTGTGTGAAACAAAACACAACTGTGGGTATGTTTTTGATGAGTAAACAACATTATAACATAGATCAGAAAATAGTGTATGGACCCTTTAAAAAGCATAGTAATATACTAATAATGTGCTAACACTTCATTTAATTGTATTACATTGATACGTCAATAATTGTGTTTTTTTCAGTAGTGACAGTTGTAACATCTATTTGTCTATAAAGTGTGTGTGATGTTTTAATAAGTGTAAAATATAATAGTATCATTGCTCAGGTTTCTGTCTGTTTTAGATGTAGACAACACTGCCACCTGCTGAAGATAAGTGGTTCAACAGAAATCACTTTACTTCTGTTTTAGTTAGAACAAGTGGATGGCTTCCCCGGAAAAGACCATGACTGAAACCAGACTAAATTGGACTATACCAGGACAAAATGCTGACTTAAAAATTACAATGTGCAGGTTTAAACAAACAGATGCAATAAAACTCCAGCTATTAATTTGAAACCTAATCAGAGAAGACAGAAAATGCTTTAAAGATTGTGACCACTTTTCTTGGATCTAGATAATATTTCGTAAGGCTTGTACTAGCTCTATATGGAGATTGGATGACACTTCTCTGCGCTATATTTAATACCTTGCTCAGAAATGCCTTAAAATGCATGCTCGCCTCTCCACAGATCAGAATTGTAGCTTGGTTTGGTAGCATCACCTGTTTGATGCATTGTGAACGTCCTAATTATTCACTGCAATGAGTTTACAAGCACTTTTCACAACTCTCAGAGACCAGAGCGGAGTTTTGCAGTGATGGTAAAGCTAACAACAACTAGCATGCTAACAGGCACTTTCTGATTTTGGACTATAAAATGCTTTCCAGTTAGACACAAACAGAGCGCAGCAGACTTATTTTGACCTCAAAAGTGTTGTATGCATCTGTACTGGAGCAAGACAAATTGTCCTCAAACTCATCGAAACAAATGAGGTGCTTTTAATGGTGTTTTTTTTTTTTTGTGTGAAGTTTGCATATTCTCCCTGTGTTTGGACAGGTTTCCTCTGGTTTCTCTACCAACCCAAGCTGCAAGATTTGAACACTGATTGCAAAATAATTCACAAAAAACAATAATACTTAATTTTTTTACATTTTTATAACACATTAATATCGATCAGTTTCAGTCTTTTAAAAACATTACAGTGTTAGACTTGTGCAATATTTCATGTAACAAAGGCTCATAATAAAAAAAAAAGCAACAGTAGATTTTTGGTCCACATATAAATATAAGAGTCTGTTCAAATAGCAAAGTAACAGTTCATTCTGGTGCAGTTTGCAGTGATGGCCAGTTGGTGACGCTGTCAGACTTTAGGCGGAGGGACTGGTCTCAAAGCCTGGAAAAACAACAAGATTATGATGTGGTTTTGAACACAGGATCTCACTCTGCTGTTGTCTGTCAAGTTGTTCAGTAAAATCATACTTAAATTGACTTTACAATGCAAAATTTTGAAGCTTTTCTTCAAATTCACACCCGGCGTCCATGCTTGTTTTTTTTCTTTTTTCTTTTTTCTTTTTTGCACTGAAATGTTGATCTCTACACCAGGCCCAAACTGTGACCGGGGGCCAAATGCCGCCTTCAGACCAATTTTTCTTGGCCCTCAAGCTTCCACGTGAATTGGCCATATTACCTTAAACAGTACTTTTTACTGTACATTTCTAAAAATCTATTTTAACAAGCCCATATCAAATATTTAATGTGTCCCATGGAGGATGTCAGAATGAATAAAGGTCCAGTGGTTCAGTTTAACTATAATAATAATGCAGATTTGTATTTACTGTATTGGCGACCAGTCTGTGGCCCTCAATCGGCCCTCAGCTTTGTCTATGTTTTCATACGTGGCCCTTAATGACAAAAGTTTGGATACTCCTGCTCTACAGTATGGCATAAAACGTATGTATCACTTTAACTTTCTATTTTCATGGAATCATGCAGGTTTGTTCTAAAAATTCCAAAAATGTATCATTATATATACATACGGTATATACATTATTTAAACAGCCTATATTACGTTATTTTCTGATCTGTTATAATGTTGTTTCCTCATCAAAAATATACCTGGACTTGTGTTTTGTTTCATACACACGTTTAACACACAAACCCTGCGTATTTAGGCTGTGCTCTGAAAAAAACTGTTCTTCCTTGTGATGTCACCTGATCATACAGGAAGTGCTCCACTGTGTTTTTAAACTCACATACCATGAATCTATAATAACTGGACCAGATCCTCCCCCTCCTTCTCCACGTGTGTCCGATCAGTGGCTGTTCTGACATTATAACACGGCTTAAAGCTCACAAGAATCCATTTTGTGTAATACAGGACTTTTAAAAGTGAATAGGTTTTGCCGCCCATCTACAAGGAATCTTCAGTTCTGACAGTGTTTTAAAACCACTGCCTTGTATTTGACTGAAAGGAGCTAACTACACTAAATATAACACACCCTAGTTGTTTAGATTGTAGAGTATCTGTTATTAGTCAAGTACATTGAACTACCCTAAGGTGTGAACAGTCACCTTATTAGTTAGTATTGGTTTTTAAGCCCCCTATCGTTCAAGCCTAATAGGAGATCTAACATCTATTAGCATCTCACCATCTTCTTTTTGGCTCCTCCTCCTTCTACAAAGGTTTTTTCAACGTTTGCCAGTAGATGGAGTCTGAATTACCCTGTGCATCAACTGACGTATGTGCTGTCCATAGACTGTATAAAGAAGCGGACGGAGTGTGACGTCATCCATAGCGATGTCACACTAGCAGTTATAGGGGCGATTAGGTAGTCAAGTTATAATTAACAAGCCTAACAGCAGCAGTTGCAGAGACAGGGCTGACAATTTCGCAACAGTGAAAGTGAATTGGACAGGCACAGGCTCGGGAAAATTTGTTGCGAAATCAATTGTGTATTTTTTTTCCATGAGTTTCAGAGTATTTAAACATTTTTTTTTCCTCCAGCCTGAGTGTGTATAGTCACCTGTCTGACAGCTGTGTAGTTCTGCAGCGGTTTGACCCTGATTCCAGCAGGGGGCGGTGGAGGGGGCGCTCTGGGCTTCGGTTTAGCAGCCTGTACATGAACATATATGTGAAAAAGTATATATTTAGTAACTGTGTATTTTTGCAATTACAGTGTTCACTTAACATTGACATTGTGGTGAAGTCCAATTAAATAAAAACTACTGCTAAATTAAAAAACTAAATGACATTTTTTTAAATTCTTGTAGCCTTTACCAAAGTTGGCGAGGGCTGCACTGGTTTCTGAGTGAGATATGGCTTCCTCTGGGTTTGAGCGCTGTGGACACAAACATGCATCATTCTGTGGATCTGAAGCTTCAGTATTTCATAGATTTGACATAAAGATTCAAACTCACGTTGGTAAAACTGGACCCTGGCGTTTTTTCCACAGAAAAGCCATGATTCCTGCGATGATCCCGAGAAGCACCAGAAGAACCGCCACACAGATGCCCACTATCACCCCTGGAGGACACGCAGGAAATGTCATTATTATTTCATTTGACTTTATAGGCCAAAAACACCATACAGATAGCAGTTTTCTTGTTGTTTTTTTGTTAAATGAAAAGAAAAAACGCATCCCTCTTTGAACAGAAATGGTGGGAGGTGGGATAACCTGCCTGCAACATACAAGCATATCTAATGCTAATGGGATATTTAACAGCAGTAGGGACAGGACTTACTTAGCTCAGTGCATTATAAATCATAGTGTCACATAACTTTGAAGATACATTGAAGATACTTAAATCAACATAATCATAACATTTCAATACCTTAAAGGGTCAATATATCACATTAGTGGTGTTAGACCTCCAGGTGGATCATTATAACAGCTGTTATTTTCCCTTATTCTAATTTTACACCACTATTTATTCAAAACCTTAAATAAAAATCTCACCTGTGGACATGGATGTGAATTCTCCATCCTCTGTTTCGCAGTGAGGAGGCATCCACCCAGGTTTACACTGACACTGATTTTTGTGGTTGCACACCTGAAAAAACAGGACCACTTTTCATCACAACCTTACATAGGATGTACTAAACTAATAATTGTAACTTATTGTATGAGAATATGTCCTCACCGCGTGTCCTGGACATTTGGCAGAGCAGTTGGTGTTCATGTAGGCTGTTTCCACGTCCACACACTCATTCCGACTGCACACCTACAAAATACATGCACAACTTAACCATACGTAAATAACTGATGCATCAGAATATTTGGCTTTTAGGCTTTTGCGATATATTGTGCCACCGTACCATCCCGTCTCCACACATGGTCCCGGTGTCCACCTGTCCGTAGTCTTTTGTGAAGTCGTCGTAGAAAGTGGCTTTACAGTCTCCAACTCGCACCATCCGCCCGTAGTTCGGACTGTCATTCCCGTACTGACAAAACAGTTTTCCACAGTAAATGTCCCTGTAGAGTAACAAAGACAAGACGGTTAGTAGAAGAATGTATGTAAAACTGCATTAAATAGCTTATATTTGTGTGTGGTGCGACCCTCACTGTTTCTGGCAGGGGATGTACTGGTCGTAAGCTGGTCGTCTGCAGAAGGCGTAGTAGGTTCCTCTCGTGTTCTGGTCGAAGCAGCTAGAGCGTGCCTCTATAGCCCCTGAAAATAAAAGATGAATAGAAATAAATGCAGACAAAGCTTATGATAAACTGGAAGTAGTTTTGCGTTTCACTCTTAAACTCATAAACTTGGAATTACTAAACGTGTTTTTGTGAATCATTGTAATCAACCTTGTAATTATAGTATAATTCAGGTATGATTTAGATTTTATTTATTAAGAAAACATTAGTTATATTGGGTGAAACACAACTCAATTGGAGGGAGCCGCACTAAAAAGACCCGCCCCAAGCAAACTGTGTAATGGACACGAGGCTTAGCAGTGCCCTCACCTGTCCTGTACATCATGGTGCACCTGTTCTTTGCATATAACAGAGTGAAGGTTCATTTATCCTCCATTTTTGTACGTGAACAGAACAATGTACTTGTTTTGCAGCTTGCAGTCACATCCTTTCACTATCGGCTCCAGTGGTTAACACAAACACATCTCCGTTTCTGATCTCTGCACAGCTTTTAGCACCATCGACTGCACCATCCTCCACCGTCTACAGTCCATTGGCATCTCTGGTACACTCATCTGCCTCCTCTTCTCCTACTCCGATTGTGTCTCCATAAACAACTCCAAATCTCACATTTCCCCTGTCAGAACCAGTGTTCCCCTTCCACTTCATTATCTACATGCTTCCCCTCAGCCACCTCACCCGTCACCAGCGTTATACAAGTTTGATGTATTATTATCATTATTATTATTATTATTAAGAGCGCCCTCACCTGGCCCGTACATCTTGTTGCACTGGCTGCTTCTCTGGGGACACTGTCCGTTGTAGCAGAATCCCTTTCCGTTGTCACAGGGCACACCGTTCACGTTGAACACATCCTCTGGACAGAGCGCGCTCACACCATCACAGTATTCAGCCAGGTCACATTCGTCCTGCCTGTGCCGGCACTCATGCGAACGGCCCAAGATCTGACACACAGACATACACACAATCAGACAAGGTACTGTGTATGTGCTTGACCAAGTCTGGTTGGACAAGACAGTAAGTGACAGTAAGGGGAGTTTGCGTATTCTTTCTGTGTCTGTTTTTTGCACTCATTGCAGAAGCCCCTGCTCCAAATACTGACATTAAAGGTCCTATATTGCGCTCCTATAGTCCTCTGAGCTTGTAGTCATGTGAGAACACCGTTACCTCATCAAAAACATACCCAGAGCTTATTGGGCTGTCTACATCTCCAACCACATCTCCCTACCACATAATGGCATCAGGGTGGAATAGACTTTTAAATCTGAGAGAAGAACACAGCCTAAATATACAGGATTTGTGTGTGTGTGTGTGTGTGTGTGTGTGTGAAGCTAAATGAAACAAAACACAGCTCCTGGTATGAGGTTACAATATATATATATATAACATAGATCAAAAAGTAGAGTAGACTCGCCATTTCTCCAGATTTTAATTATGGTATTTAAATATTATGACGCAATAGAATAGGAAAACTTGTGTGTGTTGTGCCACTGTGGAAAACCATTAATTGTAGCAATTCTGCATTTTTTGCAAGATGTATTGTTACATTGTGAGAAGGCTTAGGGGATTAGTACTTATTTTCAAAAATGCTTAACTTGCAATCATAATTGTCATATTACAAAAGAGTTTTTACACCATTTAAGCCCTATAAAAAGTCTTGAATAACACTAATTTCTCTATTTAGGCTGCAGTAAAATAAAGCAAAGGGTTATTTTTAGTTTTACCATGCTACTACAGAAAATGGTACACAATGTAACTTTGGGTCCATGATCTGTTTGTCTCCATAGAGGTATTATTGCTTTGCTTGGAATGTTTTGCAATATCATGTTACACTTCACTTGAAAAGTTACATAGTGTACCTAAAGACTGTATAAAGAATAGGACTAAGGGAGTGCATTTGGTTGCACCCACATGCAGCCAGTCGGGGCGAGCAGTTATAGCAGCTAATCTGCAACCAGGGCTCATAACTGGAAATCCAAGTGCATGTATTAAAGAGCTAATCAGGAGTCAGAGTGTTGAAGCTGATGCCTCTTCTTGCCTGCACCACTGACGGCGAGAGCTTAACATTGTTGTCAATCAAACTTGTTGGTAACATTAGCAGGAGCAACCTCGAGGAAAGAAGATGTCTCATTGGTCTTTTATTAATGCTCATGCTCACTTTGTATTTGTAATGCAGTTAGCTATGTCCATCTATATGTACAGTCTATGAGTGCACCTTTAATTACAGTGATAATGGTATACTGACCTTGCAGTCCTCACAGCACTCTCCCTCTGCACACTGCGAGCCCTCACTGAAGGCACAGGTGGAGGCGTTACAGCAGCGGTTGGTGCACTCCTGTCAAAACAAAACAAAAATATTTTTTTCCCCATGTATTTCTGCAAAAACGGTCTTGCCCCAGCACAGATATAGTGTATGAGCAGAAAATGCTTACATGCTAGTTGTTGTTAGCTTTACCATCACGGCAAAAATTCCGCACTGCTCTCTTAGAGTTGTAAACTCATCAAGGTGAATAATTAGGATGGTCAGAATGCATAAGGTAAGCTGTTTAAAATGAAATAGTTCTGTTCTTCACATTTTTAAAATGCCAAAAAGTTGGGACAGCACCTTTAATTAAACATTATGAAGTGGAACTAAATAAAAAAATTACTTTACTGCTACTTAACATGTATATAGTGTCTTAATGGCATTGTCGAACTTCCCTTTTTCCCCAGGATTTGTACAAACAAGGTAAATTCGCAGTTTTCTGGTAAAACTCTGTGTGCTGCATCCAGTGACCGCTGCCATTTCAAGTACTATGTGACATCACACAGGACTGCCCTGATTACAGCCAGGTGTTTCGGATTACACCTGGCTACAAGTCTGGAGTTTGAAGTGTGTTAGACCAACCCTCATATGTCCAGACCCCGTCCCTCCACCCCCCCTCCCACTCTGCCCTTTAGTCTTCCAGGCACTGCCCAGTTTAGCAGCTCTATCTGAAATGTGATTGTGGGAGGAGTTTCGGTGTCATTTTAATACAGTGAAAATCAAGCACAGGACCTTTAACCACATTTAATTAGATTTTATTTCACCCTCTCCCCCTGGGCTGCACATCTTCTCTGAGCTAAAGTACTGATAAGGCATTTAGCAATAACAATACGCAGACGTGTTTTGTATCTAGTTTCACAAAGAAAAGTGTGTGGTCTTGAAAGTAGGTTTTACGGAGGGACAAGCAGAGACACGTCCACATTTTGGTGAATCTCAGAGGAATGTGCTTGTTACTGATAATCGGTGAAGACAGAATAGTTTTGACTTGACATCCTTTCTAAACAGCAGGTCAAAACCAGAAGTTTATATAACCTTTATAAAAAGACACATACGTTTTGTTTTTTTTCCCTCACTGTCTGAAATATCAAACTAAACCTTTCCTGTTTTAGGTTAATTAGGATTATCAAAATTATGCCTATTTGCTAAATGCCAGAATAATGAGAGAAGGATTTTTTTTGGACAATTTTCATTACTTTCTTTAAAGTCAGAAATTTACATTTAATTAGTATTTGGTACCATTGCCTTTAAAGTGTATGTAAACTTGCTAGTAATCAAGTAAGTTTAAGAACTTCAAGTGCACTCACTGTTGGTCATTCTCTGGTAAATAGAAACACAAAAGTCTCTATCAGAAATGCACTATGTAACTTTTCTGTTGGGGGAGCTTATGTCTAAGAAGATATTCTTGCTTTGCTTGGAATTCTCCATGGTATAATATTAAACTTATCTATCTTGAACACCCTGGAAAACATCACCTGCTTGTCTCTGTGGAGTTGAAGTTTAATGCCATACTGTGTAGCATTCCATCCAAAGCAATTGGCTGTGTACAGAAGACTAGCATCACCACTTCCTGTCCAAATACACTGCCTGAACCACTCTTTCACAATTTAAGCCCAATGAATCCTGGTATTGTCATCTTGGAATATGCCCGTGCCATCAGGAAAGAAAAAATGATGGATTGATGGAATAACCTGGTCATTCAGTATATTCCGGTAGTCAGCTGACCTCATTCTTTGAGCACAGACTGTTGCTGAACCTAGACCTGACCAACTGGAGGAGGCTCGGACCTACTTGCTTAGTTAAATCCAGGTGGTGACTTTTTTTTTTGGCCGTGCAGTGTATATCTCTATGAGGATATTAAGTTAATAAATCCTTAAAATGAACACAGTGGACAGCGAGTTGTGGGTGGGGTCATTGAGAACATGTTAAAGACTTCTGTGTTTAGAATGATGGGTCTTCTGTTTCAATGCAAACGCTAATTTTGAGGCAACAAATATGAAAATAATGAGCCAAACTGAAGTAATCTGCACATGAAAACAATCAGGTACTTTAAATTTTAATTGCACGTTTGTTTTATATTTTGCGTTTTAATAGAAGTAAGCATTAACTTTGAGACACTGCAAGTTAGCGAGTGTTTCTGTGCACATTACATTTAGACAAACACGACAGCGGAACCTCCACCAGAATAGTTACATAGTACACTTTTAAGATCTCAACAAGAAACTGATGATGTAACTGAATTGTCCTGGTGAATTTGATACTTGATTTTTGAACCCGTGGATCAGTCCTGGATGAACGAGGGATTACATGAACAAACCACTAATAACATTTAATTAGATCGTAAGTGGTTGAACTCTCAATAACCTTACCTTAACAACACACTATTACAGATTATTACACAACAAGGATGGAACAATGTTTTACGGGTGTCTATAATACTTAATTGTGACAAAAATTAGAAGGTGAAGCTGACTTTAGTTTCTGTTAGTCCTATATCAGTGTAGACTAGTTTTATTGGACTTGTGCATTCAAACAGCTTCTATGATATGCGTCAACACTTCTCACCCAGAATTACCTGGAGTGACTTAACAATGGTGTTTTGCAACAAGTAAATAAAGAGTTGAGTCTTGTTCTAATAAAACGGCGCTTCCAGGTATGTGCAGGTTGAAACAGTGAGGAGATGCCTCATGCAGTACTCAGATGTGCACAGATTAAAAAATAAAGCCTAAATGCAGTGGGGGAAAGAGTACTGCAAATCTGTAATAAAGTAAAAGTACAGTTACCTGGCTAAAAATGAATTCAGTAACAAGTATAAGTTTAAAAATCCCCTCAAAAAGCACAATTACCTCTAAAATCTACTCAATTACTGTAATGTGACTATTTGTAATTAGTTACTTTTCACCCCTGCCTCAATGTCAAAGTAAAATGTACATTTATAATTCCTCTCTGAAAATATGAATAGGCTACATATTCTCCTGAAGACAAATAAATCACAGCATGGATTTCTAGTAGAGTTATGGGTGCCCTGAGGAGACAAATATACATGCGCATTAAAACAGGATGAATCTTTCTACGAATCAGGTTAAACCTGAACAACAATATCACTGCAGAAAGACTGAGGCAGGTAGTTACATTTACTGGAGTCATTTTCTAAAGAAATTGTACTTTTCAGAGTACTTTTCTAGCATTTTACTCCCAATTGAGAAATATTTTCATTGAAGTGTCAGTACTCTTCCTTGAGTAAAAGTTGTGGTTCCTCTTCGCACTGTGACAAAAGCTTTATGTTGACAATTTCTAGCCTAGTTTTTCATAAGTTTTGTGTCTGTCCTTTAGAAATAACTGATTTTGTGCTTTATGTAATGTTTTGTCCTTCAAATTAACTTCAATATATAAATCAAACGTTATATCCCAACGCTTACTGCACTTTTTTTCATAGCTTGGTCGAGGGTGCGACTTATACTCATTCAAACAATGAGTAACACTGACAACCGAGCGAGGACACTCTAGGCCTGTGTACTAGTATTGATTACTTCTGCACCATTGAAAATTTAAAATTTTAACATTACGGTAATTTAAAGGACATCTGAGAAAGACTGAACTTTTGTTCATGCCCCCCAAAAGAAAATGGTATTTTTGCTGAGTCTGATGACAGCCACGTAGAGGAGGAAGAGGAAAGTGGAAAGTGGAAAGTAGAAAGTGTAATTTCCTTGTTGGCGAGGATGAAGAATTTAATGGATTTAGTTATTTGGAGTGAGCTCTAGAGTAAACATGTTAGCTTGTCTTTTAAGCTTTAGTTATCAGATTAACTATTAATATCTTACGTTCACATACCAGACAGTTTGTTGTCTATGTGTTACTTTAGCCATTCAGCCTGTTGTTCTCTATTTTATTGTCATTATTATAACTTGTCTTTAAAGATAAAATGTCTGTTCTTAGTCTCGAATTTTGCAAAATAAATTTTGACTTATAGTCCAGTGCGACGACTTATATATGTTTTTTTTATTCATTATTATGCATTTTTTTGGCTGTGCGACCGTGCGACTTATACTCCAGTTTATATACTTATAGTTTGGAAAATACAGTGCTTTTACTTGTTTATATTATTGCCCTCTACTTTGTACTTCTACTTGAGTAATATTATTTTGAAGTAATATTACTCATACTTGAGCACATTTTTTGGCAAATCTACCCAATTCTGATCATTGTGGAGCTGAGTGTGGGGTTTTATAATGGAATTTTTTGTACAAGCACAAAATATGCAAAAAATGCTAAAATGCTAAAGAAAGTACAAATAGAGTAAAGTTAGGAGTTGGGAATTCAAACAAAAACCTTCTGGTCAGCGGGTAAAAACGTGTTTTACCTCCACAGTGCCGCAGTCACATTGCTCTCCGACCTCCACAAAGCCATTCCCACAGACAGCGGGCGACTCCAGAGTTTTGAACTGTGGTTTATCCAGGAGGCAGCTGGGACTCCGGTTCAGCAGGTACTTCTCATAGTGAGTCCCACTGCAGCTGCTGAAGCTCCGAGGGACGTTCCAACTGAAGTCACGAAACAAGGAGCAAAGAAAAGCTATATCAATAACATGATGAAAGCAGATACTCAGCAAAAAGAATCTGGATGGATGTTTTGACATGGTTTTTGCTTAAAGTGAGAACTTTAAACACCTTTAAAGACCTAAACCTTTAATATAAATACACAGTTTCTGTACTTTTCTGTATAAATTTTTTTTTTGCATGAGGTCCCCCTGCTTGTGTAGTCTTGTGAGTGCAGTTTGGGTCAGACACACAGAGTAATAGTTTTCAGAGCTTTTGCCACACTCCGTTTTTAGTCATCTAATCAATCGGCGGCACATGTCTTTTGTCGACCTTATCTTCATCTAAGTTGAGTATTGTGTGCGGTCGTTCACCTGAGTGAAGCGGCCATGATGCAGC
Organism: Periophthalmus modestus; assembly: GCA_019594935.1. Taxonomy (NCBI): domain Eukaryota; kingdom Metazoa; phylum Chordata; class Actinopteri; order Gobiiformes; family Gobiidae; genus Periophthalmus; species Periophthalmus modestus. The sequence goes on along the minus strand of JAIEZT010000012.1, from coordinate 25,233,453 downwards.
TGTCCCCTTGGCACACGCAGGAGCTGGAGTCATCATGGTTCATGCCCAGATTGTGCCCCATCTCATGAGCCAGAGTTGCCCCCACTGCAATCGCCCGGTCACTGTGGTCCTACAGGGATGAGAGAGCAGGGTTTGGTTTTTAAATTGTATAAACTTGATCTACCTGTGTCCCCAGATATGAGGTAAACATGGTCAAATCAAATTCAGCTTTTACTGGTAACAGTTTCAATCCACATGGACAACTGAGGGATTACACAGACAATTTTTATGCTGATTTTGTCTTAGCTTAGTTGTTTATGTTATAATTAAGTGTTTTGGTTTTCAAGATGATTGTCCCATCAAAAAGCAGAATGAGCTCACTCTCCGTGGAGGCAGGTAGGTGGCGTACACTCCACGAGAAAAGTGATACGGTTCAGCTTAAGTAACTGTTATAAAGTAGTTGTTACCTGTACCACTCCGACTGAGTGTCCAGAACAAAGTGTTCCAATGAAGGCCAATCCAACGGTGGATCCTTCAAAGTCTATTCCACTAAAAACAAGCAAAAACACAAATGTGATAAGTGATCATCTCTCAACTAGTGAGTTCTGCCATTATGTACTTTGGCAAGACACCGACTTTACACAACAAGATATAGGTAGTTAGTTACAGTTATAGCAGCGAATTTGGATAAACAAATGAAACCTTTAGACAAAGTGTATACTGTGCAAATAGAGCCCTGCCTTTATTGTGAACGCAATTAGACTGCAGAACAAGTCCGGGAGATGGTTCATGTGCTTAAAAACTGTGGCAGAGAAGATTTTTTTTTAACTCTAACAACTTTGAAACATGAATTTAATTTAATGAAACATGTCTGAATGAAGCAAAATACAAATCCAGGTATGTTTTTGATGATGGAAGAACATCATAAATGGTTGAAAGCTAAAAAAAAAAAAAAAAAGTCATTTTGCATAATATGTGTCCTTTAGAGCTTGTTGACTGGTGTCAGACCTGATGAGATGTGCGGCATTGAGACATAAACTTCACCTCATTTGTAAAGCATTTACCACGTTGCACCCATTACTCGCTGTCCATTGCCTTATCTTTAAATATGTCTTCATTTTAGTGTGACTGGGCAAAAAGTTCATAGAAATAGCATGGGACAGGAAGTGGTGAGGCTAACAGTGAGGTTGCCAGGTGCTAGCGTGCACAGAGCCAATTATGCTTGAAGATTTCTTTAATGATACCAAATTAATACAGCGACTTTTGTTGCTTGGTGAGTCACACAATCACCACCTAAAAACTGGAAGTAAACTATGACTACATCTGTAAATAAGCCAAGAAGTTGATCTCTGTCTCCAAAATTAAGATAAGATATGCCTTTATTAGTCCCACAGTGGGGAAATTCCAGTATTGCACCACACAGTTAAAGAACAGAAGGAAAATGGTACATGCAGAGGAGCGGGATGCAAACCAGCTGCTCCTCTCGCCAGCGCCGGAAGTGAAAAAAAAAAAAAAAATTGCATCCAAGAAAAATGATCAGAATATAATAATCACCCTCATTGTTTTTTTTCTTATATTTATTGATCTGCTTCAAAACTGATAATGCCAAGTCGATGAATCAGTCTTACTGTATTATTTTTCTCACCATGTTGACAAAGTTGACGACTTCAAACATCCTCTTTCTCAGTTCCGCCTGGTCTTGCTTCATTTTCATGTACTGAAACCAAACGCACCAACTTAGTCGAGCAGATTCAATTAACACACAATATCACACATGAGGTTCCTATAATGAAGTACATACCAGTCTGTTATCAGCCACCAGATAAAGCTCTAAGTATTTCTGCTGCTGGACAATGGAGACACCCTGAAAAAACACATCATATTCAAATTATTCAACAGTTTAAAGGAGATCGCTGCATATCCATCCATCCATCGCTCAGGTAAACTGTAGTATGTGTCTCTCAAACGCCTCTTGAACAGTAGTGGAAGGTTACGCAGTACAAGTCGTAAAGTACTGTACTTATGTAGAATTTTTAGGTATCTGTTCTTAACTTAAGTACATTTAACAGTGGGTACTTTTTAACTTTAACTTCACTACATTTGAGAGCAGTATCTGTACTTTCTACTCTACTACATTTTTTTAACTGGACTGAAAAGTAAAAAGTACTTTTCATATGTTTGAGGGGATATTTTTTTACCATTTGTGGGATTATTATTATTTAACATCCTGACTAAACTTCGGCTTTGAGCAAACAAAAATAAATACACAAAACTGATACGCAGTAACTTCAACCATGGGAAAACATGATATGGTTTGAGATACTGACAACAGATACATAACTTTCCACTTTTAAACCAGCTTTTTTTTTGCAGCTATTAAGCAACGTGATGTTTTTCAGTCTGTTGTGATTTTTTTTTTTCTTTCTTATTTCCTCATGAACAGCCACATTTGTTTTGAGACGCGCAGACCATGCATGTCCCTGATTGGCTCATCCCCCAGTCGGTGACCAGACTCACATTTTTGTAAAGTATTGGCGTATATTGGTGTATATTCGCAAAGTATTGGCTTATATTGGTGTATATTTGTAAAGTATTGGTGTATATTTGTAAAGTATTGGCGTATATTGGTGTATATTTGTAAAGTATTGGCGTATATTGGTGTATATTTGTAAAGTATTGGTGTATATTTGTAAAGTATTGGCTTATATTGGTGTATATTTGTAAAGTATTGGTGTATATTGGTGTATATTTGTAACGTATTGGTGTATATTGGTGTATATTTGTAAAGTATTGGCGTATATTGGTGTATATTCGTAAAGTATTGGTGTATATTGGTGTATATTCGTAAAGTATTGGCATATATGGGTGTATATTTGTAAAGTATTAGCGTATATTGGTGTGTATTCGTAAAGTATTGGCATATATTGGTGTATATTTGTAAAGTATTGGTGTATATTGGTGTATATTCGTAAAGTATTGGTGTATATTGGTGTATATTCGTAAAGTATTGGCGTATATTGGTGTATATTTGTAAAGTATTGGTGTATATTGGTGTATATTCGTAAAGTATTGGCGTATATTGGTGTATATTCGTAAAGTATTGGCGTATATTGGTGTATATTTGTAAAGTATTGGTGTATATTGGTGTATATTCGTAAAGTATTGGCGTATATTGGTGTATATTTGTAAAGTATTGGTGTATATTGGTGTATATTTGTAAAGTATTGGCTTATATTGGTGTATATTTGTAAAGTATTGGCGTATATTGGTGTATATTTGTAAAGTATTTGCATATATTGTGTATTGGTCGTAAAATATTGGCTATATTGGTGTATATTCATAAAGTATTGGCGTATATTGGTGTATATTCGTAAAGTATTGGTGTATATTGGTGTATATTCGTAAAGTATTGGCGCATATTGGTGTATATTTGTAAAGTACTGGCATATATTGGTGTATATTCGTAAAGTATTGGCATATATGGGTGTATATTCGTAAAGTATTAGCGTATATTGGCATATATTTGTAAAGTATTGCCCTATATTGGTGTATATTCTTAAAGTATTAGCGTATATTGGCGTATATTTGTAAAGTATTGGTGTATATTGGTGTATACTGGTAAAGTATTGGCGTATATTGGTGTATATTTGTAAAGTATTGATATATATTGGTATATATTTGTAAAGTATTGGTGTATATTGGTGTATACTGGTAAAGTATTGGCGTATATTGGTGTATATTTGTAAAGTATTGGTGTATATTCTGGATGCCAAGCAAGTATAACAGGACATTTGCAGCTCCACACAAAAGAGGTTATGACATAATTTTATTCAAAAAACAACTGACTGTGTATTTTTTGGCCAAATTTTTGTCCATAGAGATCCTTGATACACAAACGCAGAAACATTTTATTCAACTATATAAAATCCCAAATGGTACCAGTGATAAATGTATGTGTAGTCTGCGTCCTGTTGTTCAGCTGATTGGTTTTGTACTACTGTTTACTCGATTTATTTCTTTTGGATGTCAAGTACAAATTAATATATATATTTGTGATTAAACTGTAGTAGCTCTTTCACATTTTGTATGTGCTTTGAGCTTTTACAGAAGAAAATGTCGTGTCTTGCCATTGCCTCATTCTAAAAATATTTAATGTTGTGATGTCATGTGCATAGTTTTTATTGGGTTACTCACACCTGATCTGGAGCGGCTGCGGCTGGTCGGCGGTTCGTAGTCGTCGTCCCATGTGGTGTTGGTGACTCCGCACACGGCCGGAGTGGAGCGCTCTTCTTCAGTGAAAGGGGCCACTGCGTGATCCCCCTCAGGGTCAGAGGTCAGAGGCTCTATCAGGAACCTCTGCTCTGACGTCCTGAAGTATCCTCTGAAAGAAGCAAGGACGGGTCAGATACTACTGTTTCATTCTGTTATATTCTGTTTTTGAAATATCCAAAAGGTAAATTGACAAATGTTGAATCTGGTCCTTTTTATGAATGACTACACTGATCAACCTCCTGTCTTACAACAAACAATTGCATTTTAACAGTATTAATTTTAGCTGTCCTCATTTGTAGTGATTATTATTGGCCTATGGAATGTTGTGATCTGTTTGCCATCTGAAATCCAGCAATAAGGTACATTTAGACTTCTCAAAATCCTGCCTCATCTTGTAAATTCAATCTTGTATCTAGCTAACCAATAATATGACAGCAAACGACCACATAGCGATCTCTACCTCCAATGGAAGCTCAAAGCAGTTTACATCAAGGAACCACTCACCCATTCACACACACATTTATACACCAGTGTACACACACACTGGGGTGAGGGGGTTAAGAGTCTTGCCCAAGTAACCCTAACCCTAATCTGTAGGAGGAAACTATATTATAACATGGTTTATTTTAGTCTATTTTGCATAATATTTAAACTTCACCTGAGTCCGTCACATGTGCTGATACTGGCTGCTGACGCACTGTCGCCCACGATCTTTCCTTGGTAATAGCAGTGATCCTGTGATGACAACAATGATAATCTCTACTTCAGTATGTTTTTTTTTTTATTATGGTTTATATTTAGAGGAAGTGAAAGCTGCTGTTTCTCACAATATGGTCTGGAGCAGTGGTGACTCGGGTGCCGTCTTTGAGGTAGTGAGTCTCGCTGTAGTCTTTGGTGAGTAATTCACTAAAATGCAGAAAGAATAAACATGTCATGTCAAAAATATGTCTACATTTTGAACCAAGGTTTAAAAATAGAACAAAGTTATTATATATACAGAATTTAGTCATGTTTTATTGTCTTAGCATATTTTTTTAAACTTGTTTTAGTTTGATCATTTGATTTAATCACGTATCTGAACATTTGACACAGCTCTTATTCACAAACACTCATGATCAGGGAATTCAGACTGTTTTTTTTTTTTCAATACTATGGGTCTGTTCTCACATGGTAATGTACATTGGTCCTAACTCTGTCACTTTCAATAGAGAAAGTCAAAGATGACAAACAAAAAATCTAACACACAGGATTTCTCGAGAGTCAAACAGGGAGCTGGGCCTCAGCAGAGAGAACAGACTGTTTATGAATATAGAGACACTTACATGCAGTATATGTACAGTGTGCAGCTGTGAAAATATCTGGTCTGATTTTACAGAACTCTTTTTTATTGCAAAAAGCAGTTTTCATGTATTTACTATTCTAATGGATCTCAATTTTCTTCAGCATACGTAAGTATTTAGATAAAATACAGCAGCAAATTTAGTGTTCAAATTGGTCAAACATTGGTCACATTTATTTCAACAATTTTTTTTTTTTTTTTTCTACAAAAATATTTGAATATATCGATAAAAAAGCTCAGCTCTTCATGTCCCAGATTCATGTGTAAACTGTGAACAAGTGCTCGCTGAGAGAGGGGCTAACACTCCTGAGGTACAGTGTCGAATGAATGAAAGCGCACACAAAAAAAACATGAGCAAAGTTTGAGAGTTTTGATGGTCACACACCCAGCACAAAGCAAACAGCTGCACCACCATTCAAAAGGTGATAAAACCTCTCCTTTCTGTCTGACTGAAATGAAGTGGTCTGAGTGCACAAAGGACTGAAAGTCAGTCACCCACAGTAGAAGGTTCTGGGGATGTTATTTTGTTGCTTACAGACTAACCTTCAGATAACCACAGACTAATGCTCTTTGAAGGTTTGGGTGCAAACCTCTGGGGAATGTGACATTTTTCGTTCCCTAAATATTCTGGGAACGTTTTCAGATCAACACTTTTTTATATAAATGTTGATCATAAATTATATTTTGGTTTGTAAAAAAACAAAATATGTAAAAATGACAGGCTAATGTGATTTGAAAACTTGGGTGCAAACCTCTGAGGAACGTTTGAATTTCTGGTTCCCTGAATGTTCTAGGACTCTTTAAAGAATGTTTAGGGAACATTCTTTAAAGGTAGAAAAAACAAAGGTAACAAATCAAACTTCATGTGTTCCTTATAAATCTCTTGATAAAGTGCAGTAACTCACAGGTTCTTCTCCAGGTGCATCTCCAGTGGTCGTCCTCTGACAGTCAGAGCGTATTTAACCCTCTGTGGTCTGTGCGACTGAGGAGCACAAACATCTTTAGAACAAGCCAGTTTTATTCATGAATTAATGCAAAATCAAACCCAAAGGGCTTCACAATGTAATACAAAATACTTAGAAAATGTGTTAAATCGATTTTGTATTTTGTTCAGACAATCTAAAAACTTATCTGTGTTTGCTAATGTGTATTGTGTCACCATGGTAACTGTTGCGACTGCAAAGTATCAATAGCTGTAGCAGATATGTTACACCGAAGTAATAGTTTAAAGTCCAGCCTATGGCTCCTATGGCTGGAGAACCAATGTAGAGATTGCCAAACAGGAGTAATGAGATCCACTCATGATACTTATAAGGACTCTTGTCAGTGCATTCTGAATCAGCGGCGGGAAGAGGGAAGAGATATTAGTTTTGGATTTTATTAAATGTTTACTAAGTTGATAATGATGGGATGTATCCCTCCCAACCCCATACCTCTAGATAAGGTAATATTATCAAACAAATGATGAAGGTGAGAAATTCCATGTTGGCGCCAACTTGAAAAATAAGCAAAAGAAAATTTCAATTCTGTCAACTGGACAAAGGTTTTAGAGAGAAGACATTTCTGTCCAGTTGACAGAATTGCATGTTTCCTTTGCTATGGCTCATACCTGGACGACTGAGGGATTATACAGGCGAGTAAAGGGCTCTGCATTTGAAAGTCTTGATTTTGCCAGATGGGGTTATGTTTCAATACGATGGAGAGGAGAAGTTGGTTACTTTCACAGTTATCCAGTGAGTTTGGCAAGATTTATTGTAGTGCAGGAAAGATATATTGCATAAGTAGCTCTTGAGATCAAAATATGTCCTTTTAATGTCAGAGAATCAGAAAGTGCTAGTTGTTGTTAGCTTTACGTGGCAGCAAAATTCCTCTCTGGAGAGTTGTGAAAAGTACATTTGGACCACTGCAAACAGCCTATCTATGGTATGAAATTTAAGCCAGGGCAACATGTAAGTAAATATTAAACAATAGCAGGCCCAGTATGGACCCCTGTGACATCCCGCATGTAATCTTTGTTTGCTCAGACCAAATATGGCAGATTTTATATTGGTCTATAATTACTTATTGCTCGAGAATTTAGATTAACTACTTTTTTTTTCACCACACACTATGTCAAGTATTGTTTCTAATAAAATATATGATAAATCACAGTGTATTTGAATAGCTTTTTATCTAGTCTTCCATGTCACCTCTGCATCTCTCTTGTGGACCGTATGAAGTCTGACTGGTCGGACAATCTCATAGTCTTCTCCCAAGTTCAGCCCTGGACCGTGGCTCACTGTGGACATGAACAGAACAATAGTGTTAAGCAACTTCCACCGTAATTTCACATAAAATATGTCCTTCCCTTTTCTCTTTCATCAAACAGCGATGCAAAGTTCCATTTACATCTCCCAATACTTTTAGTTGATCTATCATTTGCTATTTCTGTATTTGTTTCTACACGAATATACATCTGATCCTATTGTTTTTCATTTTAGCGGCATTATCCAAGTTTTTCTAAATACTCATATTCCTGGGAAAACTGCAAGTTAGTGAGAGACACATACTTTTTATTGGGAAAGTTGGTGGTGGCTAGATGTCCTTCGGCAAGACGCTTTACCCAAGTGACCTAGCTGTGCGATTAATTGAAGTTGTAGAAGACATTTAAGGGCATAATTGGCTATAGCTACCATCATCTCTATGACTAGGCTACTAATACTTCAACTACCCCATATAATACTATTAGCACTACTACCTCTATGACTCCTACCGCACTGATTACTGAGGGTGACAGGAACTTATGGGAAGAGAGTATGCCCACTAATCCAAAGGTTTTAGGTTCAATCCCTCCCTAGTGCCTGCTGTTTGAGAATATTTCCAGCACGGTACCTCCAATATCTGGTTTCTCTTTAGACACACTATGCTATTTCCCACTAACGTTGGTAAGTTAATCATGTAGCCACAGTCGCCCTGGGGCTTTCACTCTTCATTCCACAGTGACAGGGGCTCAACCTCTACCACAGAACGACGATCAACGAACGGGCAATTCTGTGTTCCCAAATGTTAATTACATGTAGCCTACAATTTAAAGGTAACATTTCTTTGTAATCTTAAAATAGCAAAAGCAACCTGCACAATCATGTTTTATAGCGAAACTTTCCCCATGTGTTTGTTAGCAGTGCTATCGCAGCATGCTAATAGCTAACACTTAGTTTATAGTCATATTATTTGTCTTTTTGAGGAGTTGTGGCGCCATCAAGATATAACTATAAAATTTGAAACATCGTTGCCATGGTAACATATTGTAAAGAATGTCCAGTTCCAGCAGACATGTTGTGAGCGTAAAATGCTATTCAAGAACTCTGACAAACTAATAGCAAGCTGGACTTTTTCATTTTCAATTTCTCTTTTTAATACTTTGATATTTGGGCTTTATTGCATTCATATTTTATGCCCATGTTCTACCAAACTAAAGTGAACAAATCTTGAAAGAAATATTTTTAATTTTAGGTAATAAACTCTTTCTTTAAAGCAGGGGTGTCCAAACTATGACCCGGGGGCCAAATGCGGCCCTCAGACCAGTTTTATTGGCCCTCAGGCCTCCTGCTGAACCGGCCCAATTGATCATAAGCAGTACTTTTAACAGCAGATTAAACTATTTCTACCACTTTATCCTCAAACAAAACATTGCAGTGTGATACAGACCTAAAATGAATGTGTTTCAAGCCTTATTCATATACAGCGGGTCCATCAAAGCTGTGTTTAAAGCACTGCACTGCACTAATCACCAGTCTGTGGCCCTCCGCTTCAAATATGTTTTGAGATGTGGCCCTCGATAGAAAAAGTTTGGGCACCTCTGCTTTAAAGTAATAGGTGTGAAATAAACTGAATATTTATCAGTGGTTCTGTCCATATGTTGCATTGACACAATAATAGTTTAATTCTGCATCACATATACTGTAGGCCTAGTCCACTGCAGCGCTTTTAGATAGAGTTTATACATTATTAAGGCCACAAATATATCATTATACGTCCATTTAAACTTAATCAGTTTCTGGCACTGTTTTTACATTATTTTCAATGAGAATTTTGCTCTGGTTCCACTCACAAGAAGGCCGCCGCATTTGCCACGGCAACAGGAACTTATCTAAGCCTTTTAATAAGGCATTGAGTTGTGCATTATTTGCTCTCTTTTGTTTTCTGTTGTAGGAGGAGTGTCTAGCTTGAAAATGTGCCTGTTTTTTCCTTTACAGTATATAATCACCTACAGGCCTACTGCCAAAAGTATTTCAGAATTGTTTAAGCACTACTATCTGTCACCGATCTTTAGCTTTGGTTTACCTAAAATGAAAGTGCTCCTGGCTTTTTGGCTTTATTTGCTCTTCACGTGTCTGCGGTAGGTTTGCAGATAAGAGGCTGATAAGAGCTCGCATAACTGTAGTTGAAGTTGGCATGCTGCAAAACATGAATGTGCTCAAAGAAGAAATACGGAAAATATATTAAAAGAGACAAATAAATCTGAATTGCAAAAATAAATAAATATGAGTCCAAACCGTTTTTTTCCTTTTTTTTTTTTTTTTTTTTTTTTGCAAATGCGGCTCTAGTGTTCTGTAATAACCTGATCGACCATCCCTTTCCTTCAATATGAGATTCTCTCCAGCACATTCATACCATTGTGTACACTGTAAACACAACCTCTGCTGCCCATCCAAGATTCAAGGAAGAGAGATAAATTGTGTTTTGTCATGAGCACAAAATGCTTCAGAGTCATGCAGTATGATTAACTTTTAAACACAGCCTTTCATTATATTTGATTTTTTTTATCTTAGGTTTTTTTTATATATTGTTTGCCTCTGAACCAATCCTCAGTGAACCTTATCCTAATCTTTAACTTAATTCAGATTGGCCACTGGGTCAATCCAGCGCCTCTGAGCAGTGAACACCACAGCACAGAGTGGAAAAGTGGAAAAAAGTGGAAAAATACTGATGGTCTGAACTGTACTCTGTAACAAACTCTCTATGCCTCTATAAAACACATTTGGGTACTATCGTTTTATTGCATATTTATGGCAATTGAGTCACAGCAGAAATTCCAAGCATGAGTAGACGTCATACATTTGTCCTGATGATGAGCAGAATATGTCATGTTTACGATGGTCTTTGCAACACAGAGGCAGTCCCCAGTTTTTGCAAACAGGAAGTGACTAAGGCGCAGAGGCACAGAGTTACCTGTGCACACAGTAACACCTGAAGAAGCTGACTGCTTAAGGGAAACTTCAAACGTTTGACATAGTAGTGTGCCAGGTAGTTTAGTTTTAGTACTGAGATATACATTTTTAACGCAAATATATGGAAGTATGCTTTTTTTCTTAAAGATGTACTATGTAACTTGTAACATTTAAAAATAGACAGTTGTACTCAATAAGCTGGACTAAATCAGGTCAAAATCAGGAATACAATTGGTCAGCACTAAACTAGTATAAAAAACATTCCAAACAAGGGCTAAACCTGTACTATATATCCAACAGCAGAGCCATGTCTATCATTAACAGAGACTAATATAGACATAGAATCAATCTATTACTGGTTCATCATGGAAACTTCCACTGGTTTAAACATCCTCTTTCTATGAACTTGTATTCTGAGTGCGGGTAGTGATTAAGACACTTGCTATTATTACATTATTACATTATTCAAAGTCATGTATCATTTCATTGCTCATCTTTAACAATATGTGAAAAATTGGCTATTGCATGTCACATTACATCCATTGCCAATTGTCTTGCCCAAGGACACAGCGACGTATGCATTTCCAATTACAGAAATCAAAACGGCAAAAGGTTAGGAGGTGACATAACATAACACTCTGCTGACAACGCAGCAATATATGTTGTAATATAGAAGAACAAAATGAACACAATCAGATTGACTCGGAAGCTTATTTTGGGTTTGTAAAGGACCTATTCTGTTGCCAAATTTATGATCTGGACTGTTGGCTAAGATTTTGTTCTTTGGTTCATTTAACAGACTCCCACTAATGCTTCATGATGTCACAGTTTCCCTATATTGATGCTAGGCTATATTTTGTGCCTACTTTAAATATAAAGTCTCACTGCCAATGAATACACATCACTTGTTGCTTTTTGGGTAAATTTAAGAATGCATACAGACTCTACATAACCCAGCAAAAAAAATCAAACTGTCTTTTTTTTAAATGCAGAATTGTGATTAGTGAGATAGACATCACCATTGGCTCGGTAGCTTTAGTGCTAAAAGCTATGTCTACAATAAGTTGCCTTCACATTTTCATATTGTAACTTTAGATCACATATGTCAAACTCAGGCCCGGGGGCCAAATCTGGCTCGCAGTGTAATTATATTTGGCCCATGAGATCATATCAAATGTGCATTAGAGCTGGCCCGCCGGTATACAGCTCATGTACCACTAATACTACAAGTCCCAGAATGCTTTACTAGTACACTGCAGTTGAGACCAGCAAGCGCCCCTCCTTTTCTGTGGACACTCATTAGCAACCGAGCTACTGGTCACTTCAGCCAAATGAACAGCCAAATTTATTTATTTAAAGAAGAAATTAATACTACTGATGTGTCTTTCATTTCAAATTTCATTTCTCTGTTTTTGTAATATCAGGCTCGAGTTGTTCCAGATTTTGGGTTTAAGCAAAACTAAAGTTTGTTTCCATATGAAAAGGTTAAACATTACATGTCAGCTGCAGTCAATTTTTCAGTAAATATCGAGTTTGACCCGTGAATTTGTCTTAGTTTTAAATTTTGTAGACTTGAGTTTAACACCCCTGATTTAGATGGATGTCAGTGGTCTATCCATGGGTTTCAATGGAATGGTGAATGGTGAAAAATGAGTATCGTTGCCATAGCGATTAATGATTCAAAACAAAATATGATATCTTTTGAAGTCCTCAAAAATGTTGCATATGACAGGAATGTAACTCTAAGGGAGATTCACGGTTTTTGGAAGAAATATTCACGCAAATGATTCAAAATGCTTGTATGGGATTTGCCAGGTTAATCTTATAGTTTAAAATCCTTTCGGCTAATTCGACTTCAGTTCAACTAGTTTATTTATACTGACAGAGAAGACATTGAACTTTGTGCCAGCTTTATAGACCCAGTAATTACATAGATATAAACCAGGTAAACAAATCTGCAGTCTGCAAATTCTCCCACAGAACTGTGACCTGTCCTCCAGCTGCATCATTTTAAACTATTGGGACTCTCCACACTAACGCAACCTATCCACCGATTTCAGAATGATGAAAATTTAGGACCATTGCCATAACGACTAACAATTTTATGAATAGGGTAATAATGGAAACACATACTCCTTTCTTCTTATTCTTGTTTTTATTTCAACGCCACAGTACAAGGGACACGCCCCTCTCTGCCACCAGATGACAAGTCCATTCACCTGCCTATTCTAACTCTAACTAATAGTGTAAAATTTCAATACTAAGGAATATTCACACTGGTAGTACTTTCTTTTCTATTCCCATGTGGCCTTATATCTGTGTAATCTCTCAGTCGTCCAGGTAGGTTCCATAGTGGTCCATGGGCGTATACTAGTATGTGGTTTATGTGTAAAGCTTCATTTTTGTCCTATGAATGCTTTTTTTTTTTTAGTATCAGTAGTTTAAATACTAGTTTTAGAATTGATTAGCCTCTGATTTTCAGTACTTTTGACAACCCTAACGTCTTTCATTTCTCCTTTGAGTTCTCAGTTTCACCAATTCCAGTTTCACATTCACATACACTGGAGAAAAAAATATATACCTTGGAAGATTTACTTTGATTTGCGTTGACTTGACCTGGTTTCAAAAGAGTCAATAACGTCTATAAATAGTAATTATCAATGTATCAATACTATAGCGATATAGGAATAATTTTTCATTATTTTATCTGGTAAGAAAACAAAAAGAGTGCATTGTGTCAGAAAAAAATAAATACACATTGAAATAGATTAGAATGAATTGAAATCAGTCTGAAATACACAGAACATATTTTTCTAGTCGTCTATGTCGTCTATTTTATCTTCTATGAATCAAAATTACCTTAAAATATACAGTGAATGAAAGAATCCCACTAACTTTGCGTGAGTTGAGTCAAAGTACTTGCTTAAATTGCCTCTCAGGGCTAAATAGTTAAAATATCTGATTAATCAATACTTAAAATAATCAAGGAAACAACCCCAACGGCATTTACAATTAACATGTTTTTGCATTTTATCTGCAACGATCAATCACTATGGCAACAGTTTTAATTTGTTAGCATTCTGTCTAGTAAAAAGTAAAAATGACTCCAATAGCAGCTGCACATGGCTTTGACCTGTTTAAGCATATATATATTTTAAAGCCCCATAGAGACCAGGCTGTATGGGGCCACAGAGTCACTCACCTGAGCTGTGCAGAGAAGCCAGCAGGACGGTCCACAATAGCACTGCGTTGGCATACATTATCCCGGTGTGACAGAGGCTGAACCGGAGCTGGGGTTTTAACCTCCAACCTGAATCTAGTGCTGCTGCTGCTGCTGTGTGACAGGCCACGCCCCTAAACACACAGGCCACACCCACACACGCTTTGCACTTCCTCATTCAAAGCCGGTCCCAGCACGCCCCTGTCCAAAGCAGGAATGAAGAATGAAGCAAGAATGAGCCAGTCTGACAAGCAAGTGTGGGCTAACTGTCACCACGGGCTGTTTACAGCTTTTACAGCTTTGTTTTTTTTTTTTTCATGGCCATAAAGAACAGATTTACGAATAATAATAGAGTAGTAATCAATGGTTCATTATGCCTTTGAATTTTGCTGGTTACCATGCATGTGAGGTAAGTTAGTTCAATCTGCTCTAATGGCCTCATCAATAACAAAGTCTCACCTCCACATTCACACATTCACACATTCACACATTCACACATTCACACATTCACACATTCACACATTCACACATTCAGGAGGGTGAGTTGTCTCGATACATGAACTGGCTGTGGAATATGAACCCCCGACCTTTCTATTATAAGACTATCTCAACCACCTGAGGCACTACTTTGAACTTTTTTTTTTTCTTCTGGTGTTTCCACTACAAATGACCGACCTTATGGCATGATTGTTTGTCTTCTTATTCAAATATATGTACACGTTTATGAAATGAGCGCCGACGAGACTGGACAGATCGTGTCCATAGCTGTCATTAGCCCAAACTCACTGTATTGTTCTGTGTGATGAATGCATAACTGTGGCAGAAGTGGGCTGTGAGCCATAGATAAATGTTAGGGCAAGTCAATCTGTATCTAATCTGCACAACAATTTCATTTAATTTCTTTTCTTTTTTTTACCTGGATGCCTTTCCTGGTGTAACAAGCAAACCTACCCACTGATGTATTACAATGCTGCCACTTGTCCATCATTCAGCCCCGGGACAACCATCATAGAGTGTTAGTAAAGCAGTGTAACAGGCCCAAAAACACAAAAAAGACACATTGTTATAATCATTTACTTTAGCACATCGTTTAGTACTGGTTAAGGTCTTGTTTATAGTTTTATTTAAGGTCAGGTTAACTTTTACTCCTCGGGTTAGTCCTGGTTTAGTCCATCACTCTGCTCCTACCTTGTTCCTGGAGTCTCCGCACCAGTCTGTCTTCTCTCCTCTTTCCTCTCCTCTCTTTTCTCTTCTCTCTCATCTTCCCCTCACATGAACCCTGATCTCCTGGGCTCCGGTCTTGTCCCGGTTTGGCTTTTTCCCTGGGAAGACCAGCGCCACAACAGCAGCAGCGGCACAATAAGCTCTATGTCTGCTCCCCCTACAACCCCCACGCCCCTCCTCACCCCCCACGCTCTCAGGCCGGCCCGGGACACATTGGGCCAGGACCAGAGGAGGGGAGGGGGGTGAAGCTGGCACCAAATGACCTCCTCATTCAAAAACATGCCATGAATACTTCCTGGTTGGCATTTTCACTTCCTAATTTTATTGCAGTCACGCAGAGTCATGAAGAACTGGATGTTTTAAAAAGACGTTAGTAGAATCACAACTGAAAGGTCAGAGGTCACACGGATGTCAGTTGATGTTGAAATCCAGTTGGTTTAAATCTAAAATGACTCTCTCTGATCTGAACGTCCACCTGCAAAACCCCAGCCCCTGCAGCTCAGTGAGCTGGATTCTGGAGGTGTTTGCGCTTTCACACGAGGCCTGTCCATAAACTGAGAATATCTATATATTTTTAAAAATTACATTTGGTCCTATATGAATTATTGTAAGCTTTAAGCCATGCTAGAATGTTACCTCAAAAACATCCCTGGAGTTGTGTTTTATTTCATTCACACATATTTTAATAATCCTTCATTATTAGTCTGTCTACATCTCTAAAGCTCAAAATGCCTTGCTCCACTTTGTGATGTCATGTAGTGGTAGCTTTCAAGTTAACAGCTCCTTTTACCATTAGTTCAGTAGAGATTGACAATTCTAGGACTGAAATGATCCAAATGATTCTACTGAAGGTGTATGGAGTTTAAAACCACAGTGGAGCGCTTCCTGCATTACGACATGACATCACAAGGTGGAACAGAGCGTTTTCTGTTTAAGAGAAGAAGCCTCAACATACAGGATTTGTGTGTTAAACATGTGTGAATGAAACAAAACATAACTCAGATATGTTTGTGATGAGGAAACATTATAACATAAATCAGAAATGGGCCTTTTTAAACAGTAAGTCCTACTGAGAGTCTGAATTTCTTTTTACAGGAGAGACCTGGCCAAGGTAACAGCCAACACACCATAGTACAGAAAATCAAAATATGTAATTATAAAAATAAATATCTATCTCTCAAGTAAAACATACACACAGTTAAGGCAGGTTAAGGCACTCGCAACCTAGATTCAGATGTGACTGTGGATTTTTCCTGTGTCAAAAACAACAATTATGATCCTGTAAGATGAGGACTGCACTGCCCCCTGTTGGTAGAGGGTCATTTCCACATCATTTGACTGTATTCAGGGTAAATCACTTGCATGCAGATAAATGATTGCTGCTTTTTACTGTATTTCCTGCATGGTCTGAAAGCCTGTGTCTGCTAAATAAACACATATGTCATTTATGTGGAGTTTTGTTGTTTAATCATGTACGTAGAATTTTTCATCATGTTTTAAAGGGCCCGTATCATGCTGTTTTCTGATCTATGCTATAATAGTTCCTCATCATAAACATACCTGGAGTTGTGTGGTTTTTTTTTTTTTTTTTTTTCACACTTTTACCACACAAATCCTGCATATTTAGGCTGAGTTCTTCTCTCAAACTGAAAACACTCTGTTCCACCTTGTGATGTCATGTGGTAATACTGTAATATATGTTTTTAAACTCCACACTCCTTCACTAGTATCATTTGGATCATTTCAGCTCTGCAATTGTCAATCTCTACTAAACAACAGGTAAAAGGTCGCTGTTAACTTGAAAACTACCACTTCATGACATCACAAGGTGGAGTAGAGCATTTTGAGCTTTGCAGATGTACGCAGATTAATAATAAAGGTTACTCAAACATGTGTGAATGAAAAGAGGTTAAAGAGTCCATTTTGTGTATATATAAGATAAATGTGTATATATTTAGTAGTTAAATCTTTAAATAACATTACATTGGTGCATCTATTGATCCAGTAAAAAATAAACCAGTTCTTATTATACTGACTTTTCTTCAGGATGATGTTTTTAAATGTAGAGTATGTAACTTTCTGGAGGAGGGTATGTCACTTGCATGGTTTGATGAAAATAGAAAGTTAAAACCATACAATTAATTTTGCTATAAAGTCACATACTCTCTCTTAATATTTTGGGTAGTACAAGGACATTTCATTCCATTCTTTCCATGGCTGCAAATACTATTTATTTTATGGGTTACTGGGATTATCCTGCTTTAAAGCTATTGTGTCGTGGCCTAAACTGCGTCTTTAATTTTGCCAAAGGGCCCATATTACTATATTTTCTGGTGTTATAATGTTGTTTCCTCATCAAAAAACAGACCTGGAGTTGTGTTTTGTTTCATTCACACATGTTTAACACACAAACGCTGCATATTTAGGCATTTAGTTCTTCTCTCAAACTGAAAACACGCTGTTCCACCTTGTGATGTCATGTGAAAATACAGGAAGTGCTCCACTGTGTTTTTAAACTCCCTACACCTTTCCTAGAATCATTTGTATCATTTCAGCCGTGGATGTAACTTTGAAACTATTGTGTTGATTCTTTTTTTCAGATCAGTGATTAGTTTGTTTTAGTTTGTGTTTGTGTTCCTGACAGTTTGGACCGCTCACTAACTGCTCACTCACTTCCTCATCGGCTGATTTAAACAGGTTTTGGTGCTGTGGAGGCAGGACGACAACGCCTTGAAAACAAACAAAACCTCAGTCTGAAAAAAAACAACAAAAAAAATCTATTAAAAGAAATAAACAGAAGACCAGATGAACCTCATTGGACTTGTTGAAACTTGTTTTCTTCACAGTATCCCAACAGATATACATATATATATATATACACACACTTTCAAGGGCAAACACAACTGAACAAAGGGTTAAACATGGATATTCTTAGAAATGACAGTGTGTTATGGTTATTCTTGTGTATTGCATATAGCAGTTCAATTGAGGGGGATGAATGAGACAAAACTTAACTTCAGGTATGTTTTTGATGAGGTACACTATAACACAGTTAACAGGAGCTCACAAGAGTCAATTTTGCATAATGATCAATGTTATAATGTTGTTTCCTCGTCACAAAACACACCTGGAGTTGTGTATTGTTTCATTCACGCAAGTTTAATTCACAAATCCTGCATGTTTAGGCTGAGTTCTTCTCTCAAACAGAAAACATTCTGTTCCACCTTGTGATGTTATGTGATCATACAGGAAGTGCTCCACTGTGCTCCATACACTTTCACTAGAATCATTTGGGTCATTTTAGGCCTGAAAGTGCTAATCACGACTGAACTAAAGGTAAAAGATAGATGTTAACTTGAAATCTACCAATTAATGACATCACAAAGTGGAACACAGTAATTTGAGTTTTGGAGATGTAGTCAGACTAACAATAAAAACACAACAGCATTACAACATGATTAAAAGGAGTCATTTTTGCATAATATAGAACCTTTAGACATTGATATTAATTATTAATATTTTACAATTTTGCAGATTTATTTAATTTTTTTTACAGATAACTTTATTTCTTCTTAAAAACCGAAAAAAAAAAAAAAAAATAAAAAAAAAATAAAATAAAGATTTGATGATATTGTACTTACATAACGCCACCAACAGAGGTCAGTGTCTCCATTCATTCTTCAGTGATCTGTTCTAACTGCGATCATATCTGCTTCTGTTATAATGTTTAAAGACCTGTTTAAAATACCTTTTTTTTTTGTCTCATTTGTCGCTGCATTCACCTAAAAAAAAAACAAAAAAAAAAAAAAAACAAAACAACTACGGAAGCTAGAATACTACTAATACTTACTGTAAACTTCATTCAATTAGAGGCATTTTTATATCTCAAAATAACCTTGGAAAGCATGCATTCTTACTGTGAGTCGGGGTCATCTTTCCACAGATATGACCTGTAACTTGGCCTGGTGGCTCCATTGAGACAGATACATTTAATGCAATATTTTGGAACATTCTTGTCAAAGCAAGAACAACATGGAGACGAGCAGGTGACAGGCCATCAACCAGAAAAGTTATATATATATTACTTGTGAGCTTTAAGTCATGTTATAATGTTGTTACCTCCTCAAAAACATCCCTGGAGTTGTGTTTTGTTTCATTCACACATGTTTTAATAATCCTTCATTATTAGTCTGTCTACATCTCTAAAGCTCAAAATGCCTGGCTCCACTTTGTGATGTCATGTAGTGGTAGCTTTCAAGTTAACAGCTCCTTTTACCATTAGTTCTGTAGAGATTGAGAATTCCAGGACTGAAATGATCCAAATGATTCTAGTGAAGGTGTACGGAGTTTAAAACCACAGTGGAGCGGTTCCTGCATTACGACATGACATCACAAGGTGGAACAGAGCGTTTTCTGTTTAAGAGAAGAAGCCTCAACATACAGGATTTGTGTGTTAAACATGTGTGAATGAAACAAAACACAACTCAGGTATATTTGTGATGAGGAAACATTATAACATAAATCAGAAATGGGCCTTTTTAAACAGGAAGTCCTATTGAGAGTCTGAATCTCTTTTTACGGGAGAGACCGGGCCAACACAGCCAACACACCACAGTACAGAAAATCAAAATATGTAATTATAAAAAAAATATCTATCTCTCAAGTAAAACATACACACAGTTAAGGCAGGTTAAGGCACTCGCAACCCAGATTCAGATGTGACTGTGGATTTTCCCTGTGTCAAAACAACAATTATGATCCTGTAAGATGTGGACTGCACTGCCCCCTGTTGGTAGAGGGTCATTTCCACATCATTTGACTGTATTCAGGGTAAATCACTTGCATGCAGATAAATGATTGCTGCTATTTACTGTATTTCCTGCATGGTCTGAAAGCCCGTGTCTGCTAAATAAACACATATGTCATTTATGTGGAGTTTTGTTGTTTAATCATGTATATAGAATTTTTCATCATGTTTTAAAGGGCCCGTATCATGCTGTTTTCTGATCTATGCTATAATTGTTCCTCATCATAAACATTCCTGGAGTTGTGTTTTTTTTTTCTTTTTCACACTTTTACCACACAAATCCTGCATATTTAGGCTGAGTTCTTCTCTCAAACACTCTGTTCCACCTTGTGATGTCATGTGGTAATACTGTAATATATGTTTTTAAACTCCACACTCCTTCACTAGTATCATTTGGATCATTTCAGCTCTGCAATTGTCAATCTCTACTAAACAACAGGTAAAAGGTCGCTGTTAACTTGAAAACTACCACTTCATGACATCACAAGGTGAAGTAGAGCATTTTGAGCTTTGCAGATGTACGCAGATTAATAATAAATGGTTACTCAAACATGTGTGAATGAAAAGAGGTTAAAGAGTCCATTTTGTGTATATATAAGATAAATGCGTATATATTTAGTAGTTAAATCTTTAAATATCATTACATTGGTGCGTCTATTGATCCAGTAACAATAAACCAGTTCTTATTATACTGACTTTTTGTTCAGGAATATGTTTAAATGTAGAGTATGTAACTGTCTGGAGGAGGGTATGTCACTTGCATGGTTTGATGAAAATAGAAAGTTAAAACCATACAATTCATTTTGCTATAAAGTCACATACTCTCTCTTTATATTTTGGGTAGTACAAGGACATTTCATTTCATTCTTTCCATGGCTGCAAATACTATTTATTTTATGGGTTAATGGGATTATCTATATTATTATAGCTATTGTGTCGTGGCATAAACTGCATCTTTAATTTTGCCAAAGGGCCCGTATTACTATATTTTCTGGTGTTCTAATGTTGTTTCCTCATCAAAAAACAGACCTGGAGTTGTGTTTTGTTTCATTCACACATGTTTAACACACAAACGCTGCATATTTAGGCATTTAGTTCTTCTCTCAAACTGAAAACACGCTGTTCCACCTTGTGATGTCATGTGAAAATACAGGAAGTGCTCCACTGTGTTTTTAAACTCCCTACACCTTTCCTAGAATCATTTGTATCATTTCATCCGTGGATGTAACTTTGAAACTATTGTGTTGATTCTTTTTTTCAGATCAGTGTTTAGTTTGTTTTAGTTTGTGTTTGTGTTCCTGACAGTTTGGACCGCTCACTAACTGCTCACTCACTTCCTCATCGGCTGATTTAAACAGGTTTTGGTGCTGTGGAGGCAGGACGATAACGCCTTGAAAACAAACAAAACCTCAGTCTGAAAAAAAAAAAAAAAAAAAAAAAATCTATTAAAAGAAATAAACAGAAGACCAGATGAACCTCATTGGACTTGTTGAAACTTGTTTTCTTCACTGTATCCCAACAGATATACATTTTTGTTTCATTCACGCAGGTTTAACACACAAATCCTGCATGTTTAGGCTGAGTCTTCTCTCTCAAACAGAAAACACTCTGTTCCACCTTGTGATGTAATGTGATCATACAGGAAGTGCTCCACTGTGCTCCATACACTTTCACTAGAATCATTTGGATCATTTTAGGCCTGAAAGTGCTAATCACGAGGTAAAAGATAGACGTTAACTTGAAATCTACCAATTAATGACATCACAAAGTGGAACACAGTAATTTGAGTTTTGAAGATGTAGTCAGACTAACAATAAAAACATGTGTGAATGAAACAAAACACACAACTCACAACTCCGGTCATTTTTGCATAATATAGAACCTTTAAACATTGATATTATTTATTAATATTTTACAATTTTACAGATTTATTTAATTTTTTTTTTTTTTTACAGATAACTTTATTTCTTCTTAAAAACCGAAAAGAAAAAAAAAAAAAAAAAAAGATTTGATGATATTGTACTTGCATAACGCCACCAACAGAGGTCAGTGTCTCCATTCATTCTTCAGTGATCTGTTCTAACTGTGATCATATCTGCTTCTGTTATAATGCTTAAAGACCAGTTTAAAATACTTCTACTTCTACTACTTTATTATTATTATTATTATTATTATTATTATTTTTATCTCATTTGTCGCTGCATTCACCTAAAAAAAAAATTAAAAATTAAAAATTGACTATGTAAGTTTTCTGTTTGACCTAGAATACTACGGATACAGCTGTAAACTTCATTCAATTAGAGGTATTTTTATAGCTCAAAATAACCTTGGAAAGCATGCATTCTTACTGTGAGTCGGGGTCATCTTTCCACAGATATGACCTGTAACTTGGGCCGGTGGCTCCATTGAGACAGATACGTTTAATGCAATATTTTAGAACATTCTTGTCAAAGCAAGAACAACATGGAGACAAGCAGGTGACAGGCCATCAACCAGAAAAGTGATATATATATTACTTGTGAGCTTTAAGTCATGTTATAATGTTGTTACCTCCTAAAAAACAGACCTGGAATTGTGTTTTGCTTCATTCACACATGTTTGAGTAATGCTTTATCATTAGTCTGTCTACATCTACAAAGCTCAAAATGCTCTGTTACACCTTGTGATGTCATGAAGCGATAGTTTTCAAGTTTACGTCTAAATATTACCTTTAGTTCAGTAGAAATGGCCAATTCTAGGGCTAAAATTCTCCAGATGATTCTAATGAAGGTGTATGGAGTTTAAAAACACAGTGGAGCACTTCCTGTATTACCACATGACATCACAAGGTGGGACAGAGCGTTTTCTGTTTGAGATCTATGAAGAGCTTGTGTGTGATGAGGATGCAACATTATAACATAGATTTAAAAATAGCGTAATATAAATAAAACTAGAAAAAAGACAATGATTTTATTCAATTTGATTTTTGACAAGAAACAACTTTTATAATCGCACATAGAGAATTGATATCTGTCTAAACCCGAATACTCTCTGTCCTCCTGCCCCTTTTTGACCGCGGGACGTCCCACTTACAGCAGAGGACAGAGGCTGCGTGACTCTACACTGGAATCCTGTTCAGATCCATAACATTGATGCACGAGCACAGCCGATAACAGACACGACACTGTGACCTTAGCTGCAGGAACAAACAACTATTACATGTAACTCAGCACTGAAGTCGGACTAAACGCTTAAACTCCGCCCACAACCACATTTCAAATACCTGGAGGTCTAAAGGGGAGAGTGAGCGGGGAGCAGGGGTAGGGTCTGGGCAGATGAACAACAGTGTGATTGGTCTAAGAGGTACCTACACTTCACGTCCTATAGTCCCATAGGGTATAAATATAGGTGTACCTCTTTGTTCGTGGTCTTTCTCACATTGACTCACAGAATACCCAGACTCTGTGATTGGCATATACTCTGTCCTTTGGGTCATTTCCTGAACACATCCCACTCCGGACTTCGGGGCGTCTACTGAAGATCGAGCTGCTGTATGCACATTAAACCGCATTTGTAATCTGAAACACCTGGATGTAATCAGGGCAGCTTTGCGTGGTATCACCAACTACTTAAAACTGCAGAGGTCACTCGAGGCAGCACGCACTTAGATTTTGGCCAGAAAGCTGCAAATTTACCTAGTTTGCACTGAAGTTGAAATGATTGGGAGCAGTAGATGATGATTTTAAAACGCCATTTACGCAGTTTAGGAGCAAATTAAATAAATAAATACATAAATAATAATAGAGTTCCACTTTACTGATTCAGTCAAAGCTGCAAAAGTGCAATCTGACAAGTGTTTGGCTGCGCATGAATGTTCAAAGCATTTGTTATTTCTATTGTTTGAAGCTGATCCCTCCTAACAGTAGTTGATTTGTTTCCTTGTTGCTCTGGTGATGCTCCGGGCGTAGTCATACGGAGCAGAGATTAACTGTTGCCGGACGACCAGCTGTTACACAAATATAATGCACAGCAGTTTGCATTATGCTGCGTTTTATTTTTGCTCGGAGGTCAGATCTCGGAGCATGTTTTCCTCGGAGTTCACGTTGGAAAAAAGCCAATCAGTACTAGTAACATTTGTGAAGAAGTCGGCTCTTTTGAACAGTTCCTTAACGTAAACGAATCAAACCGAATCTTTTTCCTTCTCAAAAAAACTATTTGGCAACATAAAAGTTTAGACTCTGCATCATTTCAAAGGGTAAACACACTCCCACTCTCAGTTTGAACCTTTTTAAACACATTCAAGCCCCGGTCGTTTCTCTCTATGATTAGTTTGTAAATAAAATGAGTCCTCCCATTGGCTTTTGTCGTATAATTTAACCGTAAAAGAGCCCATCACTAACCAGTACATTACAGTTTACGTATGGTAATGACCTTAAAGTAGCAATATAAACTGGGAAAGTGCTCAAATCTGATAAAGTGCTGGTTAGATTAAGTCAAATTATTACCTAGGCAATGTTATTCATTTGTTGAATGAAGTGAATTACTACCAATGCATTTTAATTACATTTAATGATATGAGCACCACAGTTTGGTTACAACAATCCTCTTATACCAGGTAGGTCGGTGGTCCAATGCACACACCGACCTGTTCATGTACTCTTGTGTCTTTTGGCAGGACACTCCACTTACTTCAGATTGGTGATACCTCAAACCAATATCATTAAACTTGCAGTGAACAGGTGACGACTGCATCCTACACAGAATATTTATAAGGCCTTCAACATTCAATACAGGCCCTATTGTATCTCTTCACAGAAACTTGTAACGTGATAGGGGCGTTATAATTTAGATGTGAAAAATATCTGAAGAATGTGCAATGTTTTTGTTCCAGTGACAGTTTTGGCTTGTTGCTCTCGTCCATCAGACCAGTCCAGAAGTGCTCCAGTGTGTCCACACATAGCTGCTCGGGACTAACATAAATACTGAATAGTGTAAATAGTTGTACATATTTAAACTTTTGAAAACTTTTTCATCATAAAAGGAACCATACGTTTTTAAATGGCATAAACATGACCTGTATGTGTCCCGAGATGTGAGGTATAGACACATAGACCGAATAAAGAAGTGGACCATGGGAGTGTGAGGTCACCCATAGCATTTGGTTGTAACCAAATGAAGCTCATCGAGGCCAGTCGTTATAGTGACTAATGTGCAACCAGGGACTATACTAGGAAATCTGACCGAAACCAAAGAGCCAATCAGAAAGCAGAATCAGCTATTACAGGGGGAAAAGCAGGTGGCAGATCCTCCATAAGAAAAGTTACATATTGCACCTTTAAAGCCCCAGTATTTTTTGTGTGTGCCAGAAATAGACTGTAAGGCATTTTCTAGCAGTACTTTGATACTGCTCGTACTTTGATTTACTAATGCTAAGGTAAATAACCAGTGAAGCCAGATGTATGTAATCCATGGGGACTCATGAAAGACCAGCGTGGAGCTTACGAGGACGCCGTGCAGACCAGAAGAGGATCCTCCTTATACACACACACACACACACACACACACACACATTGAGAGACCCTCTAAAAGCTGTCAACATGCACATCTCAGGACTCTCTTTTTATCCTTTCCGATTGCTTCATTGTTCACTTTACCTGTGTGGAACTCATTAAAACCCTTCTGACTTTATGTTTCAGACTCATGGTCCTCTTTGACGCTTACACTAGAAACGCCCATTCTTACAAGACTAACATCAAAGCATTTTTTTCATAATACATGTTTTATTGCACTGAAAAAACATAAAAAAATCTCCTTTCTGTGAGCGGGGTTGCATCACCACAAACCCGACTCTTACTTAGCATGGAGGTTGGTTGTTTCCATGGCGATGTTGTTCCTTTGGCTATAATATTCCACAGTATGGCATAAAACTTCTCTCTCGGTTTTAAACTTTCTATTTTCATGCTTGACTTTTCATCCCCAGAAAGTTACATCACAAAAAAACTTCAATTTGAACTTTCTGAAATCTAGAAATAAAAATCATTGCTCTGTTTAATTCTTTCTTTGCAAATGTTGGAGAGGTGTAATACTGTCAAAACAAGTCATACATATTTTACTGTCTTCTCTTCCCGTATCCCAGCTGTGCCGTCGTTTTAGGGTCCGACACAGCCCCCCAGAGCAGAACAGATGTGATGTTTGGCCCATAGATTATTGTGTAGTAACTGTAAGAGGAGCTCAAAGATGGATCTAGTTCTATCCTCATGGCATCAGCTGTGAGAGAGACACGTGCGCCAGACCCCTCCTCCTCCCCTTTCCTCCTCATCATCAAACAGAGCCCTCCCATCCTCTTCATCATCTCTGCACACTGCACTTCAGTTTGCACCTGTTTGACTGTTGTTCATGCCAACAGATTTATTGTAGATAAGCTTGTACTGCTCTTTACCTGATGTTGTACCTTCAAGTACGATGTAATGAACTGGGTAACAACCTACAGAACTATTGTAGACCAGCTAAGGTATATTTTTTGGTCCATTTCTTTCAAACTACTTGTGTTTTACTTATGGTTAAGGTAGGATCCTAGGTCCCCGTAGCAACCGATAATGTAATGACAGCCAATAATGTAATAATGCCCAATAATGTAATCATTTAAAAAAAAAAAAAAAGGTCACATTTTTATAGCGCTTTTCTACCTTTCAAGGCACTCAAAGCGCTTAAATTTAGCCAGACAAAGACCTGGTTAGACTAGTTTAGACCTGGTTAGACCTGGTTAGACCTGGTTAGACCTGGTTTAGACCTGGTTTAGACCTGGTTTAGACCTGGTTAGACCTGGTTAGACCTGGTTTAGACCTGGTTAGACCTGGTTAGACCTGGTTTAGACCTGGTTTAGACCTGGTTAGACCTGGTTTAGACCTGGTTAGACCTGGTTAGACCTGGTTTAGACCTGGTTAGACCTGGTTTAGACCTGGTTTAGACCTGGTTTAGACCTGGTTACACCTGGTTTAGACATGGTTAGACCTGGTTAGACCTGGTTTAGACCTGGTTAGACCTGGTTAGACCTGGTTTAGACTTGGTTAGACCTGGTTTAGACCTGGTTAGACCTGGTTTAGACTTGGTTAGACCTGGTTTAGGCTTGGTATAGACAAGGTTAGACCTGGTTTAGCCCTGGTTAGACCTGTTATAGACCTGGTTTAGATCTGGTGGGTAGATATTTTCTTTGTTGGTACTTGGTGTGTAACTTTTGGGAGCCACTATTATTATTTTATTATGTTATTAGCTCACCATAGTAATGAGACAACCAGACCACATTTTCAAAATTAAAAACTGGGACAGGCCTGGGTTTGGATGGATGGTATAAAATCTGAGGGACTTCTGTCTCATGCTCATTTTCAAGCATTTTATTTTCTGGATTTTAGCTAAACCAAAGACAATATATTGCTCCCTTTACTGTTGGCAGAGATCAGATTGGTCAAAATAGAAACACCTAGGATATTTCTTCTATGAAACCGGAACGAATCAGTGGTCTGGGACAGGAGAGACAGGGCTCAAACTGGGACTGTCCCGGGTAAAAGAGAGACATCCTATCTAAACTACAGCAGGACAAAGAACCGAACAGGTGCGAATGGGGGACTGTGAGGTGTTTGAGAAGCGTATGGTAATTGAGCATTCAAACTTTGCAGCTATTGTAACGGTTTTACTCAGGACCACACACAATCGTAAGTAGTGATCAGGTAAGTATCCGGAGGTGCAGGTAGATATCGGGCTGGCTAGCAGACAGACAGACAGATGAAGAGACAGGCAGCTTCCAAAAATAAGACACAATCACCTGGACACGGCACAAAGCACCTGTAGTACAAAAACTCAGGCACTAAATGCGTCTACTATTTCTACTTAACTGTATAAATATCAATAACGAACTGTTAAGGACCATCTAAGCCAACGCCCAAGTGGGAGGAGAGACAGATAACACAGAAGGGAGGGGGAGACAACAGGGGAAAGGGAGGATCCTGACAGCTATAACCTAAATGCTAATAAACATGATACATATCACAAATATAATATGAGCATTTGATGTTCAGACCTGCTACGATCTGCGTTACTCACAGGGTTTTGTCTCTCCGCAGCACAAATAGGCCTATACACTGAAGGGAAGCAACATGTTAAAGACTGCGCTGTAGAGACTGTAGTTTGTCATCACTGCTGATCTAAAATGAGTGAATACATGTCAAAATACACGTCTAATATTTGTCTGTTTCTTACCCTGTGCATTTACACGCAGCAGGTATCCGAGTACATATCGTCTTCTCCACATGTGTCATTAGGATCTTTTGAGATTCGATTCACGACACCTTAATCGTAGTTTCCTGAGTTTACATGCATTCAATTCTCAATTAAATAGATCTGAGATGTAATAATGGATCTTATCAATTGTGAGATTTTTAGAGTAACAGAAGCATTTCAGAATAAAAGTTTTATTTCCCTTAGAAAACATCTGTTGCTGTAGCTGTTCATGTGACATTTTGATAATCTGATAGCTCCAGAAATCAGATGATGATCAGATTTTTGACATGACTTTAGTTTAACCGCTAACATTAAACCATAGCAATTATTGCGTTATTGTTAGTCTTACTGATCCCTGTCTTGTCACAAAGTCGTGAAGTTGTTCTCTGTTCTCCCTGTTTAGCGAGGCACCGCGTTTCTTCCACAAATACAATCCAAAGTGAGCACCAGTGTTTGGAAAAACGTAATTTAAGTATAACGGTGTTAGAAATGGAATTCTTTTTACCAGTAATGAATAATCTGACAAATGACTTCCCTCTGCAGTAACACCGTTATAGTTACTGTCAATGTTATGTGGGGTCATTATTTTACTGTGAGTCTCAAATCTCTCATCTCATTCAGAGGAACTGCAAAGATTTTCCTTTGTTTTGGGAAGTAAACAAGATGAGGGCAAGGAATTAGAGACTGTAAAGGTGACCAATCAGCAGTGCTAGGTGGACCACAAGGACTTTCCTGACACTTCATCGGTTTAACTCTGGCACGTGCGTGAATGTTCAATGTTTTAAACACACATGAGGAAATATGCCAATTCTAGTGCATTTCTAAACATCATTACTTGGCAACTCTTTTGTGATGGGAGTACAAATAGACAACTAGATGGCTATAGCAGCTAAAGAAAATATGGCTAAAAAGATGGCAAAAAAAGAGTGATACAATAGTTACTACTTATCGTAAGTGCAGCTGATCTAATATCTGTTTGGCGGTACTACAGGTGTATCAGTGCTGTCATGAGGCGTGCACACATTCGTATTGTTCTGATATCTGTCCATCTGGTAAATGCTGCCAGCAGCAGGGTGCATTTTTGAGGATGTTTTGGTAATTAAATAGTTAGAATAATAAACGAGATGGGCGTAACATAAGCACCATTGCTCTGGAATGTTTTGGGACGAATCAAACATCAGAGCACACACAGCTCCTGACGTGTCCGATCACAGGGCTGTTTACTACTGATCCTGGGTTTGACTTTAACAGAGCAATAGAGTGCACTGGGAATACAGAAGGTCAGTCTGACTCCAGATCAGATTAACAGTCAATCACAGCAGAAAGAAAATACATCATTAAGCTAAACTTAATCTGGCTCTGAAATAATTATTTACCTTTGTTCCTTTTTAACTATGGACTGATTAATATCTGTGTCATAAATAATAAAAATAATAAATAAATAAATAAATAAATAAATAAATAAATAAAAAATAATAAATAATAATAATAATAATAATAATAATAAATAATAAATAAAATAAATAATAATAATAATAAAATAAAATAAATAAATAATAAGCTCAAACTTGATAATTTTTTGTCCATGTAGCCTGTAGATGATTTCTGCTTCTATTTTATTTTATTTTTTTTTTAATGAATTCTCTTACACATAAACTGTAGGAGGTGCAGCCATTTAATTGTTATGTTAGTATTATCTATTGATTAATTTAGATACATATATTGCTAAAGATTTTAAATTGATATTGGCTGTTCATTTAATATTACTGCTCAGGCAACTTAAATAGTAGCCTTTACAATAATTTACATACATGATTTGTTCATTTTTAAATTCCCATTTCATTAATTCAACAATACATCTGCAATACATTCTACTCAGCAACCTGTACGAAGCCTCATATATTTAGCAAGCTCATTGTATTCACCTCTGCTTTTAATCTGTCGTAAACATAGTATCCCCTAGTACATAAAATACTACATAAACGCAGTATAAATACCTAAAACTGTATATTACTATAACTGCGTGTGACCTTATTCCTTTATCTGCTTTACTCAGGCTTCTGTGTTGCTACCTCACGTGAGCCCTCCCTCCCCCCTCTCTCCTCTCTTTCACGCCACCTCTCTCCGTCTCATCTCTCGCTCCCACTACCTCACGTGAGCCCTCCCTCCTCCCTCTCTCCTCTCTTTCACGCCACCTCTCTCCGTCTCATCTCTCGCTCCCACTACCTCACGTGAGCCCTCCTTTCTACCCTCTCTCTCTCTCTCTCTTTCACTCCATATCTCGCTCCCTTTCTCTTCTTCTCCCCTCCCTCTCTCACTCCTTCTCCCCCTCTCTTTCTTTTTTGCCCCCTCTCTCCCTTTCTCTGTCTCTCTCCCCCTCCATCTCCCCCACCTTCTCTTCACTCTCTCCCTCAGTTCATTGTCTCTCTCACCCCTTTTCTCCTCTATCTCCTTTTCCTCCCCCCTCTCCTTCTCTACCTCTTTCCATCTCTCCTTCACTCCTCCCCATTTCTCTCCTCTCTCCCTCCCTCCATCTCCCCTTCTCTTTCTCTCCCCTCCTCCCTGCTCCTTCTCTCCTCTCTCACTCCTTTTTCCCTCCCCCTCCTTCTCTCTTTTATCTCTCCCCCTCCTCTTCCTCCCCCTCTCCTCATTCCCTCCATACATTTGACTGTATACACTACACATGAGCAGAGCAGCGAGTTGGAGGCAGTTTTTCTGGCGATAACCGGTCTGAACCAGCCGTGGAGCAGTCCGGCACATGCGGCTGAGCTGTGGTTTAGGCTCCTCCTCCCGCAGCACACTTCCCTATAGACGAGGCGTCACATGGGGAGCGCCACATCCCCGTGCATCTTTCACATCAGATGTAAACCGGTTTTGTTTGTTGAGTTGACTGATTTACAATGGGTATATATATCCATGTGAAATTTGCACGGTTGCCATAGCGATTATCAACTCAAAACATAATAGAAGAAGAACAGAATAGAAAAATAATCATAAAATTTGCATTAAAAGAGAAGAGTGCAGAATAAACATCTCAGTCATATGCACAGCTAAACAGAACCGTTTTGAGCCTGAATTTAAACATTATCAAAGTAGAGGCCTGTCTCACATTTTCAGGAAGACTGTTCCAGGTTTTAGCTGCGTAAAACTGAAACGCTGATTCTCCATGTTTAGTCCTGACTCTGGGCATCAGCAGGAGGCCGGTCCCTGAAGTCTTCAGATTGGGAGATGGATAATAGGGCACAAAAGGTTGTCTGTGTGATCCCTCAGTCCAGGTAGGTTCCATTGCAAAAGAACATTGATTTTTGCATTTTGGAGTCAGGGTCGTTCAGTTCTGCCTCGGTTCTGAAACTCACCACCACCTCTAGTTGTTCACAGTAGAACTCTTTACAAACAAACTCACGAAAATCCATCTCGACATGCTTCTGCTGGTGTGACTGGACCCAGCCACCGCAGAACAACATCGTGATTTGGCTGGAGGTCAAATGTACTTCAGTCTATTTGAGCAGAAATAGGACCTACGGACTACAGTGTTTGTGAAAAAATGTACAGCGGGAACTACTTTGTGCATTTTCTGGATGAGAACGATGTCTATGCTTTTCTCTCATCTAGATCTAACAACAGTTTGATTTAGATTTTTCGGCAATGCTAACATTAACTAGCATGCTAACAGTGCACTTCCTGATTATCAGATGATGAAATGCTTTATAATTAGATGCAGAAAGCAGAGTAGTGGACTTATTTGGACCTCAAGAGCTCATTTTAGAATATATCTGTGGAGCAAGACACCTACACACACATTTATTGACACAGAAACACACAGAGACACACTCAGAGACACACATTTATGCACACAGAGACACACATTTATGCACACAGAGACACATTTATGCACACAGAGACACATTTATGCACACAGAGACACATTTATGCACACAGAGACACATTTATGCACACAGAGACACACATTCATACACACAGAGCCAGAGCCACTAGAGCGTAGAACCTACAGAGATAAATTCTTACAGTTTGGGGTGTTCTTTAAGTGCTCTGTTAGTTTGATCTTGAAGCGTTTGATTGTGACGCATGACTTTATGGAGTCTGGCAGCATGTTCCACTGTGTTGTGGCCTTCACTGGAAAAGCTCATTGTCCAAAGATGGAGTGACGGAAAGGCTATTCTTGTTGATGGCTCAGAGTCTGTAGCACGGTAACTCATAAAGTTCTTCAAACAATCAAGAACCAAGTCATTTAGAATCTTAAAAACCAAACACAGATTAGAAGAGTCTGTAATTTTCAAGACTCAAAAGATGATATTTTGCCCAGATGTTACAGTGATGGTGCAGTTTATGAACATCTTTAAGGCTTCTTTATACTTTATACTAAAGATCTTTTAAGGGTTGTTCTGCCTCATTGTTTTTATTGGCTTTGGCTATTAATGTATTTACTTACTTACATTTTGTATTTGTGTATTTTTTTTAATTGAATGGATATCATAGTTATAAAAAAGACAGTATATTGCACAAAAAACCCCCCAAACTACTCATTTAAAGGAACCACACCTGATTTTTTCTGTTGTCCAAAGTTATTCCTCACTTCCTCACCACACGCATTTATTAATAAACGCTTTCCATAATGCTAAAGCCAGCAAACTAGCATGCTAACACACACTTCACAAGTAATACTATTTTTAAGTACCGGTTCTATCCATGGGTTCCAGAGTGATGAAAAATTAGGACAGTTGCCATAGCGATTAACAATGAACAAGACGGTGCATATAACAGGAGGCTGAAACACATCAATACTTGAGTACTGTTAGGGAAGTACTATTTTGAAGTACCGGGTCTATCCATGGGTTTCAGAATGGTTGCCGTAGCGATTAACAATGAACAAGACGGTGCATTTACCACGAAGCTGAAAAACATCAATACTTGAGTACAATTATCACCACATCTGTTAATCTGCAGATCACATTACCTAGTCCGCAAAAGCTGCCATTGCGTTTCAAGGCCTTACTTTTCACCCAGTAAATCTAATGCAGTTATCATAATGAGTTTGTACTGGTGGGACAGTGGAGTGGCTTGTTCCTGTCTTGTGCACTGGTTAGTGGTTGAAGCCCTGATGTACTGAAGCAGCAGGTGATGTCATATAAAGAAACTAGAAAACGCTCTCACTGATAAGGAAATGGAAAACAACATTGACTGGAATAGATATGTGGGGATAAGCAGTAAAGAAGGCGTATTTTACTTCTATAGAATCTGTAGAATTGTCGTGTGGGAGCATGGGTGACGGTGGCTTGAGGGCTGAGCATTCCAGAGAATCTTACAGCTAACTGTGAGAAAGGACCAGCAATGATTGCTCACTCAGGGAGTTCTTTGCTGAAATGGGAAAAATGTGTCTCAGATAAAATGTTCCTGACCCGTGGGGTGCCTCAGGGGTCAATCCTGGGACTCCTGTTGTTCAATCTCTACATGCTGCCATTAGGCCAGTAAATACGCAGCAATAATGTGTCCAACCACAGCTATGCAGATGACACTCGGATCTATGTCTCACTGGCAGCAGGTGAATATGGACCAGTGGATTCACTCTGTCACTGCATCCAACAGATCAGCGGGTGTATGCAAAACAACTTTCTCCAGCTAAATTCAGACAAGCCTGAAGTTGTATTCTTTGGTCCACAGAAACATAGAGAAAGTGTTAGCAGTCACCTCCAGTCTCTCTCTCTCGAAAACCTTCAAATCAGGCCAGAAATGTAGTGGTAATAATGGACTCAGACTTCAACTTTAACAGCCACATCAAATTAATAACATCTCCAGCCAAAAATCAAAGGTACTGTCAAAACCAGACTTGGAAAGACTTATCCATGCATTTGTCTTAGTAAGTTAGTAAGTTAGACTACTGTAACGGCCTGCTCACTGGCCTCTCCAAACAAGCCTTAAGACAACTGCAGTACATCCAGAACGCTGCTGCTCGGGTGCTGACCAGAACCAGGAAGTACGAGCACATAAGTCCACTGCTCAGGTCTCTGCACTGGCTCCTGTGGTGCAGAGAATAGACTTTAAAGCCACTCTGCTTGTGAACAAGTCTTTCCATGGTCTAGCACCAAAGTACATCTCCCACATGTTAGTGCCATATGAACCATCTCACACTCTGAGAACTTCGGGGACTGGCCTCCTGCTGGTGCCCAGAGTCAGGACTAAACATGGGGAATCAGTGTTTCAGTTTTATGCAGCTTGCTAAATTGCTAAATTACTCCATGCATGGATCTAAAATCTCATCAGGCATATATTTGATGAGGGAACAATATTATAACACGGTAATTTCTAAATCCTTTTTTTTTTTTTTTTTTTTTTTTTTTTTTTTTTTTTTTTAACATGAAAAGTAATACTGATGGTTTTGACAGCTGCTGAAATGAGTGAGGGGTTATTTATACTTTTATTGTGACATTCTGCATAAAGTATTTTGTTTAAATATTTTTTTTAAAATTGCAGCGGTAGTATTAGAAAAAAAAAGCTTAAGTAAGTCAAATGTTCAGCAGAAGTTACTGACCTCTGCCTGGGAATCCCAAGTGTAAATTCCAGAGCAAACCGGTGTGATCCAGTCTGGTCTGTCTCGGCTGGCTGCCCAGGACCCAGAGGTGAACGGGACATGTGTGGACATCAGGAGAGCCGTGGCTGATCAGGCGCACTGTATTAAGGCCAGTGAGAGGTCACTGAAGCAGAACTCGTGTAGCAAACGGACTCTGTAAAGGACTTTATTAAAAGTTAGAAAAGTTGGTTAAAGGTGCACTACGTAACTCTTCTAATGGGGGGGGGGGTCTGCCGTTTGATGGCTTGGAGATATTATGTCACTTCCTGAAATGTTTTATGATATGGAATTAAATATATTTGTGTTGTGTTACAGGTTGTAATTTTGGAAAAAAAAAAAAAAAAAAAAAAAAAAAATCTGACCAGTTACTTGGCCTGGTGGCTTGTTTTGACATAGATAAATTCATTTCATACTGTGGAATATTGGAACAAATTTATGGTATTAGATGGAAGTTTACTTAGTACTTTTCGGTACTTTTATAACCCCCTAAAAATATTATTTTCTGGACCACTGGAACAAACTTATATCAAAAAGTTATGATAAATTCAATTTGGGCAACTTGTTAGTATAGACTGTATAAAGAAGTGGACTAAGTGAGTGTGACGTCACCCATAGCGCTTGGCTCCAGTTAAACAAAGCTCATCGGGGCTAGCGGTTATAGGGGCGAATTTGGAGCAGAGTTCTATATTTGGAATATATCGCCAGTATCATAGCAACCAAAGAGCCAATCAGGCGCTGATTTAACAAGGAGTGGGCACATAGTAAAGCTGTCAATCAAACCTGTTGCTAACACTATAGGGAGCGACCTCAGCGAAAGACGGCGCCTGATCTGTTGTCTCTTATTAATGTTTATATCTTGATTTATGGACAAAATGGCAAAATAGAAATGCCAGCATCATGTAGCGTGGATTAATATGAACATTTTAAGACCAAAATGCCTGACAGCAGCAGTTACAGAGGAAGGGGCCACAGTTTTTCACTGCCCCGGCTCACAGTGAGGTGGCTAGCGGGTTAGCTATGTCCATTTATTTACAGTCTATGGTTGTACTAAAGTATACACATAATTTACAATAACTGATTTTATAGATTGACATTTTCAAACTCAATTATGTGTAATTAAAGGGACTGTACCCGATTCCCCCCTGTGTATTTGAGCAAAATGTGTCTTTCCCCAGTACAGATATGTTGTATAAGCTGCTTTGGATGCTCTTTGGTGTCCGCATCTAAAAAGAAAACATTTTATTGTCCAATAATCATAAAGTGTAGTTGTTAGTTGTTAGCCTTACCATGTCTTCATATGGTAACTGAGGAATAACTTTATAACACTGCAAACAGTTTAACATTAACTTATTCTGTTCGCTTCAAGTTTTTTTTAAATCAGGTACAGCACAGATGTCTCCAGCTCCACTCTTCCTCTATAATTACAATAAGTTGGAAATGAGTTGAATAAGAGCAGGGACTTTTCTCTATTGCTGCAATAAATAAAACAGTCAAGTTTCCTACGGCCTGCTGTAGACACCCTGTTGCTACGGTAACACATACACAAAACAAAAGAACCAGGAAGTGGGTCTCATACCAAACCCACAGACGTTGACGCAGTAGGTTCACTGATGTCTCTGCTCAGGTCTCTGCTGAGTAAACCTGTAGTCTATTATTTATCTGAAATGACTAAGCATTAGTTCCGCCTGATAATAAATTTGAAAGCGTTTACTGGAGCCTTGTACTGGGTTAATGACCAATTATGCAACATTTTACGCAGTTAAGTTCAAACCACACGCCCTAGAGTAGTACATGTGTATGCTTAAAATACCAATACTAATCTACTATGACTACTGTTGAAACTAAGATAAGCTAAGACCTTTTTTAGGTTTTGGACCCAACACCAATAACTCATGCACACTCTGTAGTGGGTTACAGGAGCACAACATCAGTACAAAATGGGGATCATTGGGATATAACCATCAAACTTTGGCTTATAGCGCTACCCCTGCATATATTCAACATTATTTTTGTCACAAGCCAAGACACAGGTGGTGGTGAAGAGGAGATGGAGAGGCTGAAAAGGATTGGGGTTCTGCTGCTGCGTTCCACCACCTGCTTGTCTCCATGTTGATGTTATTGCAATATATAATAAGAGTTGGATAAATAAAATAAAAAAAAAAAATTAAAAAATACAACTAAATGAGTGTTAATGTTTTACTTTGTGTTTTTAATATGGATGCACCATTACCGATACTGTTATCAAATATCGGTGCTGAAACTGAAACATTTGCAGGGTCAGGTATCTTTTATACATACAAAGCTGTTCAGTAGTTATTTGAAGAATAAATAACAATTGAGACAAGTGGATCTCTTGTGTAATAAGTTAACTGTGTTTTAAAGAAATAAGTGCCATTTTCATTCCCTCAACTGGTATCGGTTAATGTCGGTTATCGGCAGATACTTAAAGTCAAGGTATCGATTTGGAAAAAGCTGCATCAGTACATCCCTGTTTTTTGTACATTGTTCAGAAAGCATCAGTCTAACTCATGTCCCAGGATGCAACATGTATTAAACTGAAGTTTGTCTTGGGTGCAGAAATGGTCCTGTCTACTGCAAGGGACCTCATGACATAAGCACAGTACTTGACTCTTTATAATCCTGACCTGTTGGCCCTTTGTACCCTCCTCTCCCTCCTCCTCCTCCCTTCAGGAAATCTAACCCCCATTCCTGCCCCAGAGCAGACAGATAGACCCTGGATGGACCGTGGACTGGAGCCAAGTCCTGGTTCAGAGAGGAAAGCGCCGGAGCCAGGAGTCCCATTGTTCATGCCGGCGGGAGGGCAAGGTCAAAGGGAGACACAGGACAGACACACGCAAAGGACATATAAATACTCAATAAGTACAACATGTTAAAAGTAGTTAAAAATTGTGTTTATGCAAATAGGAATGCAATGCAAGGTAATAGGACGTAGTTTATTACCCCATGTAGTTGAACGCCTCTCCTCCTGTGTGCCTAGTGTAAATTGGACTGAACTGTTACATGCAGTGGACATCCTAGTACGTATCCTCTCTCCAGATGTGTTATTAGGATCTTTGAGATATGAACTACGACACCTCAATCGTAGTTCCCGGTTTAAACTAGACTAACCGTTTATCTGGTTTTCTTGGCGTGCATGTAAATGTAAGAAATGCTGATGGAGTAACTGTCTGAATAAAGGGAATAAATTAAGTTAACAAAAAAGTGCAATTTTTTTTTTACCCTTTATAACTCTGCTGTTGTGGCTTAGTTTGCAGAATTTCATTGTGGTTTGCAGATTTCCATTTGAATATGAATAAAAACAGCCACATGAAAAGGTTTCAGTACTCCTACTTGAGGAAAAGTTGTTGTTCCTCTTTCCACTGTGATAAAGTCTACAAATGACTGGTGCTTGATGTTGACAATATGAAATTATTTGTATATGTTTCTTATGCTACTCTTATTTGAGTTCAATCTTTGGCTATTCTGCCCACCTCTACCTGAAACTCAGTGTCTTGCCCGAGATGGACACAACCACAGCTGGAATAGAACTGGGGACTTTTGGGTTATTGGAGCAAAAATAATCTTAAAAAAATAATACTAACTTACACTTAATTACTTCCAAAATACTGCATATGCCTCAAAAATACGTGGAGCCATTCACCTTTCCTGAACTTAACTTAAAGAAAAAAATGTAATTACAATGCAACCAATTAAATCACTTCTGGGAAATACTTTGAATGTACCTCACCTAAACTTTCTTAAGTTTTTACTAGCGCCCCCTGCTGCTAATTTGCTTTTCAAGTTTATCACATACCGCTAATTTCGACCCATTCAAAGTTCACCATTATATTCTATGACTCCTGACTCAGGCTAACTGCTATTACTGTGAACTGTGGTAAAATTAGCCCACGGCGGTGTTAGTGCACGATTAGCGCGTCTCTCGGGAAAAGCTCTCATCCTCACATTTCCTCATTTATTTTTATGTAACTCAAGGAGTGTTTATTGGGATCGTAGTTTCCAGTAAAGTCCTGGTTGAACATAATTGGCCATTATAGAGAAACAGAGTCCTGGTTTGACCTCAGGGTCCTTGGGGTCCTCATTACCCGTCATTAGCACCCATGGGTGGAGCAGCACCTGAGCTATTCACACATGTTTGTTTCTGGCAGCAGAAATTGCATAATGCTCAATGAAACATGGCACTTTAATTTTGTTTTGGGTTTATTTTAGGATAGTTTTTTCGTAAGCATTGCTATATGTGGAACGCCATGTAAACAAATGAATTACAAACATTTCATTTTGTTTTTCTTTCCTGTTTTTGCCGATACTCAAAATTTTTTCAATAAATGAATAGTCAAGGCCCTGTACCAGATTTTTTCTGACGTATTTCAGCCAAATTTATCTTGGCACAGTACAGATACAGTATAAGCAGCTCTTGAGGTCAGAAAACATCCACCGTGTACTGTCTGCATCTAATTATAAAGGGTTTCATTGTCTGATAGCCAGGAAGTGCACGTTAGCATGCTAGTAGTTGATTTTATTTATTTACCACGATGGCAAAACTCTGCTCTGGCTTCTGAAAGTTGGGAAAAGCGCTTATAAATTCGCCGTGGTGAATAATTACAGTGCTCCTTCTCTCAATATAGCTACTACGACCTTGTGCAAAGCCTAAATAAAGAAGTGTTTTATATCTACACATCTGGAGTGCTTCAAAGCCTGTGGATAATTTGTCAAAGGTTTTTGTTTGGACCAGGATATTGTTAGCAACTGCGGCATAGAAAATCTAAAAATATCTTGAGTGGGCGGCCATTGTTTAAGTCATATCTTATGTCCCAATATAAAAGGGATTCAACCATCATCTATTGGACGATATATTCTCATTTGTTGCAAACCAAATGCAATATATATAGTGATAAAGTAAATATAGATGATAAACGATGATACTGAAACTAATTTATATACTGATACAATAAACTTGAAGCAGACTTACATCACAGACATGATTCTAAACCTACAACATTGTTTTAAAAATGAGCTGCAATCAATAAATGGCAGCATGAAACACTTAAGTACTTAAGTTCAACCTTTCATGGATCAAATCGTATCAAATATAATCCAAAAGTAACAACAATTTTAACAGCAGTGCATAGAAAATGTGGCACAGTTTCTAACCGACCACCAGCGATTACTCAACTACATTCAAACTAAAGAGTCTTGCCTTGATACAATGATAAAACTTGGTGCAAGATTTGATTTTCTGGCGTTCAGGTTGGTGAACAAACTGCTATCCACTCATCCACTCCTCTGCCCGCTCTTCATCACGGTGTGAGCAGTTCTGTGACACAGGTGGAGGCGTCACCGTGGAGACAGTGGTGGATGTGGAGGAGGACCTTGTACTCGATGTGGAGGTGAATGGGAAGACAGCGCAGGGTGGAGCATGGGGGTGATGTGCTTGTGTTTCTGCACCTTCATCAGGACCCTGGAAGAGCTCTTCTGAATATCTGCCAGGGATCCCGATGAGGAGTACAGTAATAGTCCAACAGTAGTCCAACCTGAAAGAGACAAAGGCATGGACGAGCTCTGAAATATTACAGAGGTGAAAGAAGCAGGTTTTGCAGAAGTGAGTGACATGACTGTTGAAGGAGAGGTGGGCGTCAAACTTAACTTGAATAGTTTTGTGGAAAGATAGTACCAGTTCTGCTAGGCCCAAAGTCTGTCCATTAGTATGAACTGGTTTAGTCCTGGTTTTACCCATTTTAGTTGAACATAATAATAGACTTAAAACAAGTATATCCTGCAGTTTGCCAATCGCTACATTTATGGTCTTGGTTCAGGAAGAGTTGTTTAAAATCCATCTGCTCCACTTTGACACGGCTAATCAAACGCTAGCCTTCTCCTATCTCAGCACTATTTTCAGACTGCGGAGGAAATGCTAGCTTACATAACGTTACTCAAAAAGGGAAGTCTGAACTGGTTTTATCTGTGTTAGGAGTGACATGTCTATACAGCCGGATCCTCCCATGCAGACACTAACGCGACCTTTCAACCCCAAGCTCTGCCCCTGTGGTTAAATTTAGTACTTTTTTGTTATGATTAAAAGTGAATAACGAACGAGAGTAGGGGTCAACGCATCAAAGGTGCATTTGCAGGGCGGAAGACACTCCAAAAACTGAAGCTATTAGTAAAGAAGTACATCTTTATCTTTAGTTATTAGGTGATGGCATACTTACTGTTTAAAATATACATGTCATCAGGATTATCTGCCAGCACTGGAACATAGTTAAGCTTAAAATACTTATGCTTTAACATCATATAAGAGTCATCAAATAATGTAATGGCTCCTAAAAGAAAGTTCAGGAGAGGGGCTGCAAGAAAAGGAGAGCACCGATCACACTTCTCTTATAGCCTTTGTTTTAGCTCTCATAAAAGTCATGTATAGGCTATTATTCCACCAGTGACACGCTCTGTCGCCGGGCAGAAGTGCGGCCTCAGACACATGCATATCTCCTGGCGACACATTGTCCGCTCAGGGGCTGCTTCAGAACAATGCTGTCCTCCACATGTTTGACTGCTCTACAAACATAGGCTTTGTTCAGTGTGCAGCCTGAGGGAGTGACCTGTCACAACATAAACATTTAAGTTATCTGACAACCCCACTTTCAAAACATGCATCGAGCTGTGTTTATTCCATACATGCTGGTAATCCATCATATTGAAGTGGAACGACACACTAAATCAACTTTTTTTTTGCTACTAGGCTATGTATATGGTGTTTTAATAGTATTGTCTACTGTTCCTAATCCTTTTTGTGGCGATTTTAGTTGTGAATTACTTTGTGTTCAAACAGTGTGTCTCTGGTGGCTACTGCAACTGCAAGCACTATATGACATCACACAGGACTGCCCTGATTAAAGTCAGGTGTTTCCGATTACAAACACCTGGCTGCAGGGGCGGAGTTTGAAATGTGTATATCTGTGAGACCAATCACAGAGAGAGATGCTATGACTTTTGCCTGAAATGTTCCATAGTATAGGATCAGACTTATCTTGGAGCCTTTTACCCATTCACACACATAATCATACTGTAGTGTACAAGGCAGATTAAGTATATTGTCCATGAAAACAACTACATTAACTAGAATCACACTACCACTGT
Organism: Periophthalmus modestus; assembly: GCA_019594935.1. Taxonomy (NCBI): domain Eukaryota; kingdom Metazoa; phylum Chordata; class Actinopteri; order Gobiiformes; family Gobiidae; genus Periophthalmus; species Periophthalmus modestus. The sequence goes on along the minus strand of JAIEZT010000012.1, from coordinate 25,191,411 downwards.
GTGGCAAATAGGTTTAACCACTCTACAATGATGTTTATGCCAGGATTCAAACTGACAACCTTTGGATCAAAGGAGGAGCACTCTACCAACTGAGCTACTGACTTCTAGAGCCATGGTGCATATCAAAATCATATTGATATTGTGGCTCATACATAGAAATACCTGTTCAATCATGAGACGGCTGTATCATTGCATTCCAAGATACACTTTTGTTAAGTATTACTTCCATTACTGTTGCTGGACAAGTCCAGAATGATATACCGTATCGCAGCACAGTGGTCCCGATATAATCTATGAAGGTTTTACAGCCTTAAAACATATATATTAATTGTAAAAAGTAAAGCTGACTACTTTGCAGATTTCGTCTACTGTGGATTATTTTTTGAACATAATCCCCGTTATAAATGAGGGACCACAGTATTTTCATACAGTATATCACTCTGGTCACCACATTCGTGCAGGCAGATTTGTTTTTTTCAGTGACACATGTGAAACTAAGAGCCCATTGGTCAATTATCAATTATAACTAAAATAAAATTTCTCTCTTCTCATGGTGCGTTCACACCGGGGCGTCAGGGGGGTTGAGTTTACATGCGAAGTCTATGGTGGAGTCTTGGCCGCCCTGCATTTTTACAGCCTGTTTTCAAGCGTCAGAGCAGTGCGAATCAGACACCAGAGTTGAGAAGTGCCCCGTGATATTTTGTTCCTTTCTTTTTTCCTCATAAGCAGCAATATTTGTTTTGAAATTGACGGGTCATGCATGTCCTTGATTGGCTAATCCACATGTCAGTCCCACCCCTCTGAACTCTGGGAGATTCACCGGTGACCAGACTCTGTAGCACTGGAGTGTGTACTCTGCTCCCAGGCAACGAGCGCTATAGTTATAACTTCTGGCTATGTTATGGTGCACTCCACCTAAGAGCCAATGACAAATATCCCGTTGATGGTGAAAGACTGCTTTTGAGGTGCCATTTTGTTATTTACAGGAAAGCTGGAAAATTGTTAGAATTTTTGAATGTTTGTCGCTGCTTTCTTTCAACACGACTTGTACCAACTCCACACACATGCATCCTGTGCCACTCTTGGTCAGCTGGAAAGTTGTCCTTGGGTTTTCGTCTTATTGTTTCAGTTCAAACTTGTGTATTGTTCTTGTTGTAACTGAAAGCCAGTGCTACATGCCGGAGATTCCACTGAGCCACTTCACTTACCAAAGAAACACAAAAACAAGCACTTCCTGGTTGGCTGTCCCTGACTTCCTGTCTCCTTATAAGGCGTAGACTCAGGCCTGAAGGAGCACTCTTAGCTTGTTTATAATGATCCGTTTTCAAGAGGGGACCTGCTCACTGTCTCGATAATAAATATATCCACTTCAGTAAATGATAGATGGAACAAACATTTTTGGGGGTCAATAATTGTCATGGATACATTTTTAATAGTGAGGGATTTATAAATACACTTAACTAACTGCTTAAGTGTGTTATTATGCTACTTATAAAATTGATAAAATACTTTCAATATTATTATTTATTGTCTATACCTTCTTCAGCAATATGTCAACCTTTAAACTGTGTTATTGCGACAGGCCTGATCAGAAGTCTTCATCAGGAGCGACGGACTAGAGCAGAGAAAATTTGGGTTGTCGGTGCTTTAAATGTTCTCATTCTCAGTATATGGCCTGATGTGAAAACTCATAACCTCCAGAATTCACTCACTGAGCCGCAGAGGCTGCACTAGCACTGATTCATGATTGACTGCAGGTGCTGGGGTTTAGATAGTGACCATTCAGATAATTGAACCTGGCAACCCAAATGCCAGTTTCATATATAAAAGCTGCAGTAACATTCTGAGCTAAAACTTTTGAATAATAAAGTATGTTGGCCCAGTTTAGTCCTGGTTTAGTGCTGTGTTGGTCCTGGTTTAGATCTGGTTTAGTCCTGGTTTAGTACTGTGTTGGTCCTGGTTTAGATCTGGTTTAGTCCTGGTTTAGTGCTATGTTGGCCTTGGTTTAGATCTGGTTTAGTCCTGGTTTAGTGCTGCTTTGGCCACAGTTTAGATCTGGTTTAGTCCTGGTTTAGTGCTGTGTTGGGTCTTGATTTAGATCTGGTTTAGTCCTGGTTTAGTGCTGCTTTGGCCATGGTTTAGTTCTGGTTTAGTCCTGGTTTAGTGCTGTGTTGGCCCTGGTTTAGATCCAGGTTTTCCAAACTGGTTTTTTCACAGGGGGCCAAATTTTTATATATTTAATATAACATATTTGAAGCAGAAGGCCAGACCGGTCCTCAGTACAGTGGATCAATCAGGTGGATGTATTTTATATAGTTTTCACATAGGCTTGAAACATGGCTTTTACGTCTATATCACGATGCAATAAAATGTTTTTGAGATTACAATGGCAGAATTACTAAATTACTGCCTTAGGCCTAAGGTGGTCTGAGGGCCACATTTGTGCATAGTTTGGTCACCCCTGGTTTAGATCAACCTAATTCAGTCTTGGCTTTGTTCTGGTTTAGAACTGGTTTACCTGGTTTGGTTCTAATTTAGACCTGATTTAGTCCTAGGTTTAGACCTGGTTCAGTGCTGGGTTTGACTTGGTTGAGCCCTGGTTTACTCTTGATTACAACCTGGGTTAGTTCTTGCTTAGTCTTCGTTTATTACTGGGTTTTGGCCTGTTTGCTCCTCGGTTGATAAAGAACCTGTCCTTATCCTAAGGTCGTAGTGTCAAAAACAGACATTGTAGGGATCAAAAGGGGTCAATTAAATCCTGCTTTCCAAAACAGGTTATCAAGTTAGACCAGCAAGTATCAGCAGTAGTCCTTATATAACAGTGGTTAGACAGAGATAAGAGTTGATGATGCAATTTTGGATCACCTTTTGTTGACCCAAAGATGCAGAGAGGTGGACTACTTGTAGAGTTATCAACAGTATTGAAAATCAGATAATCAGTTTGAAAAGCTAGATACTAATTTTTCACAGGTATTGATACTAAAAAAGTCACAAAACAGAAACAAACATTTCCAAAACAGCTTTAGAATGATCTTGAGCTGTATCAGAACCACATAAGGCCACATAGACTAGTATACACCCATGGATCACTATGGAAGCTACCTGGACGACTGAGGGATTACACAGATAAGGCCACGTGGGAATATAAAAGAAAGTACTATCATTTAATGCTGAAAATCACATTCTTTTGTCTAAATAAAGAGTGTTTTTTAATGGTTATTTTAAGTATCAAGTCTATTCTTTAGTATCAAAATTGAGTTTGGAATTTTAGTATGTTAACAATGCTAATTTTATCCATATATAATGTAGCTCTGTGGATGGTAAACACATCTTTCTTACACCTCCCAGTCTCCTTTGTCTCTGCTACTCTCTGCGCTGCAAAACAATATATTTTACCTCAGCTACAGTGGCACCGTGCACTGGGGGTTCACTGATTGGAGGAGCTATGTGGAGTGGGCGGAGCTTAGCGGGAGATGACATCAGCTGTGGCAGAGGCTTTCCCCGTGCGCTCTGGCCCCTATAAAACGCACCGCTCTGCTTTCTCTGCTCCATTCTCTACGCTCTCCACGGGCTCTCCGCGCCTTTACGCGTCACCAGAGACAAACAGAAACGTCTCCAACACAACGAGAGCCCCGTCAAAACATGTCAACCTACGCCAGCTACCACGAGTCCCGACGCGTCACCCCCTCCGCGTACGGGAACCGCTTCGACACGGCGCATCGCAAGAAAGCCGTGGGCAACATCTTCGAGAACGTGAACCAAGAATCGGTGATGCGTCTTTTCCAGAAGACGGGCGACATGAAGGCGGAGGAGCGCGTACGGAGCATCTTCTCCTACTCCCACGACCCGGAGGAGACGTCAAGGGCGCTCATGGCTTTGAAGCAGCGCAAAAAGGACAAATTTCTGCAGATCGCAGGCATGGTTCGTCAGCTGCTCAAAATACGATGAACGAACCGTTGTGAGAGAAGCTCCTTGAAGCTGGATGCTGAGGCGAACTTTCTGCCCCCGTTTTTGATACCACGGGGATGTCACCTGAGTGCGTAAAAGGGTGAACTGCTGGTTGGTTATGCGCGGATGGCAGCGAGTGAGGCCATGCTGTGTGCGTAAAAAAGACCTCTCCAAAAGCGCAAGCGGTGGATGCGCGGACCGGTCCAGTGCGTAACATGAAGGGATATACTACGACGAGATTGCCTTCAAAACTTGAATCCTCAAACTGTGGATGCACGTGACGCTTGTGCACGCGAAGATATTTACTGTGACTGTTGGAATATGCACAGACTCATTCCCACGCAGTGCCGACGTAAAAAGACGTTTTGTACCACTATTAGTTTTTATTTTGCATAATTTTGAAATATGCCTTCTCTGTTTAATGAAGAAGTAAAGATCAAAGATGACCACTAATGTGCATCTATTGTTGTCATACAAGCACAAAATGTTTTGATGATACGTTCCTAATGTTTTTTTTTTACAATAAATTATTAACTTGTGTACAAAATATACGCTTTCCTCTCCTTATTGCCATGCACCATGCACCACCTTTTATGCACAACTGTAATGCATTCAATTATATGTAAGAACATGTCACAATTATTCCTTTAAATGCAGAATTTTAACCTAAACATTTTCAGTAGCTGATGCTAATAAGCTTATCCTCATCCAAAAGACCTTGGAGATCAAAAACAGATGTTGTAGAGGTCAAAGGGGGTCAGGTAAAGATTTCATAAGTAATTATTTAAATGTAACCAAAATTGCGAGTCACTTGCAAGTTCATATTATGCTAAACGTTTGTCCTTGTCTAAAGGTCATAGGGTCAAAAACATGTTGTGGTGGGGTCAAAAGGGGCCAAGTGAATCCTACTTTCCAAAACATGTTATCAGGTTAGGCCAGTGAGTATTATTCAATCCACAGTAACTGTAGCTGGATAGAGATAAAAAGTTGATGATGGAAATGGGGACCCTTTGACCCAAATTAGGCCTCTGCTGTAAATAAGATGCAGGCAGGTGAAATACTAGGCTAAGAAGGAGGGAAAGTTGAACATATTGAAAATGCAGATTCAGCAAGTTTTAGCACATTGAAGCTATAGTGATCTGTAATATAATAGTAATAAGTGATAATATAGATTGTTACTATATTAACAGTACTAACTGATAGTGCTACTACTACTAGGCCTACTACTAAGTACTACAAGATACTGTTTTCCACACCTGTTAGTAAATTATAACAGCTGCTTTTATTATACTACAGCTACTACTAGGTTGAGAGGTACTAAAATTACTATCACTGCAACTATTACTATATCAAAAAATACAATACAAAACATTACGTTACTACTCATGGGTTTCAGCTTCCTGGTATATGCAAAGTTTTGGAGACTTTTTCCTATTCAAAAGATATAATTGTAAACTGTTAATCGCTATGGGAATGGTCCTAATAATTCTGGACCCATGGATTGGCAATTTGAATAATTAAGTGTCAAATTCCTGATAGTGATTGGTTAATATCTCTGCTCTGTCTGCAAGAAACAAAATTTGGCACAGAGTTCAGCGTTTTCTTTGTCAGCACAAATGAACTTTGGTGAAATTACGTTTTTACAGTAGCTTCGTATACTGGTGGAATTGAAAAGTAATATATAATAAGCATATAATATGGCACATTTTTGATTCCTGGCAAAAATAGATCAACATTTGTGGATTTTCAATTTGGTTGCTAGTTTCAAAAAAATCAATCATGAATCACCCAAAGAGTTATACAGGCCCTTCTGCTTTATATGAAATCATGACATCAAACTCTCAAATGTCATAAACCCAACCCGGCACAAACATATTAAGAATTTCCCCTCTCACTCAATACGTTTCACTTTTGCTTAGACTTGTCCTGACTATCCTGACTATTGACTCAGAATAACCTCCAGTGTCTTTCTTTGTCTGCGTTTGCTCCATGTACAGCCACCTGCTGACTCATGAACTGGCTTCACAGTTTCGCATCCCTGAAGCCAGTTACAGGAAACCCTTATAGTGTTACTTTTGACGTGCTTGGCAAGGGAATACTGCAATAATAGTGTGTGATGGCTCGACAGGGCGGTGGAAGGTTTGTCTCATTGTGGTGACTCCATACCGGAGTAAACCAGTTCAGATCAGCGCATGAAACAGAGGAAGGAGGGAGGGCAAGAGGGGGAGGGGCCATGTTTGCACGAGGGATGACCAGATAAGAGCCACTCCTGTTACTACTACCACTACTCCTGTTACTACTACCACTACTTCTATTACTACTACCACTACTTCTATTACTTCTACCAGTACTTCTATTACTACTACCACTACTTCTATTACTACTACCACTACTCCTGCTACTACTGCCACTACTCCTATTACTACTACCACTACTTCTATTACTACTACCACTACTCCTATTACTACTACCATTACTTCTATTACTACTACCACTACCACTACTACTACTACCACTACTACTGCTACTGCTACTACTATTAGGCAAAGTGTGCGGCTACACTGCACAAAGACCATAAATCGTACAATTTTTTTTAAATAATTTTTGATTCCCCACTCTCCTAAATCACTGTCACCAAATTTGAGCTCATTCCAACAAACATCCAACGATGATTTTGTAAAAGTCTTGTGTTAAAAACCTCACAATATGTGAGATTTAGTGATTTTACCACTGAAACAACATGTTTTAATTCGTCATGACTACAGCAAAACCAGAAGAAAAATGGCATCACAATTTTTTTTTTGCAAAACTTCAGTAATCTTTGTAAACCACAGTTTATTTTGTCCCTACATGAAAGTTTGTGTCACTTAAATTTTTGAGACTGTAAGACTTGTGTCAAAAAATGTGGATGACATTTGACATGATACTAATAGGCCCCTTCTGGCACTTGAGCCTAATAATGATAATACATTTTACATTTTACATCAAAACAATTTTTTTTGATCAACATAAAATTTATAAATGAATAAAATTCAGAATAAATATTTTTTCACAGTTCTTCCATTCAGGGTGGTAATATTATGAATATATATATATATATATATATATATATATATATATATATATATATATATATATATATATATATATATATATATATATATATATATATATATAAAATTGAAAGTAAAAGTAATAATTAATACTACCTCAGTTATATCGTGTCCTGAATATGTGCTTGCAACTCTGTCTCTGAGCCGCAGACGGACTTGCAGATATTATTACTTGAATTTGTCAAAGCAAGTCAAACTTCTCTGTATCCATGGAGACAAGCATGCTATGCCACAAGGCCAAGTCACAGGTCAGATCTGTGAAGAGGTGTCCTCGCTCACAGCAGGAATGCATGTTTTTTCCAAGGTACTCTTTTTACAAAATACACATTGTAATTTAATACATGCAAAATAGATACATTTAATCCCATGCTTTTTATACTTCAATAATTACATTCGAACAGTTTAGCTACATTCAACATTACAATGTTGACTTCCTCCTTAAACTCTCTAACCAGCATTCACTGTTACCATAGTGACCTCTCCCTCTTCACATATTGACTTTAGCTCTTGTGGCGCACTAATGCTTCTCACGGGTGTGGACGCTGCAGACTGACAGCAGATCACGCCTGTCTGTAATCTGCTTCTGATACTGGACTCCTGTAGTCCTGGATAGGCCTGAGCTCCAGACCGGTTTGAACCAGTCGCGCACCACCGTCTGCTGCAGGGGGCAGCAGCGAGTGACGTCAGGGGCGGCTCATCGCACACACATGTGATACTGGGGCAAACTAGAGGACAGGGAAGTATCATTACATTTTACAAAGAAGAAATGGGCACTAAAGCATTAATTATGTAGAAGAGTAGTGTTACTTCATTATCATAATACTTCAAAATAATACAAGTTGAAGTAAAGTAGTAGTCTATTATTTGAATATGCAGACAGATGTAATGTCGAGAAGGAGTTACACTGACTACTGCTAATATACAGTTGCTACTATTACTACTTCTACTACTATTACTACTACTTCTTCTACTACTTCTATTACCACTACTGTTACTACTACTTCTTCTGCTACTACTTCTACTACTTCTACTACTTCTACTATGTCTACTACCACTTGCTTTTGCTTTTGCTGACGTGCACATGTGATACCGGCGCAGAGCCGTGGGACACAGTGACGGGGAAGTATCATTACATTTTACAAGGAAGACATGGGCACTAAAGGATTAATTATGTAGAAGAGTAGTGTTACTTCAGTATCATAATACTTCAGAATAATACAAGTTGAAGTAAAGTAGTAGTCTAAAAAGCTGTTATTTCAATCTGCAGACACTCAGATGTAATGTCAAGAAGAAATAACACTGACTCCTGCTAATACACAGCTACTTCTACTGCTACTATAATACTATTGCTACTTGCTTTTGCTAATACTACTAGTACTTCTATAGGAAACATTGTAGACAAAATACTATGGTATCACTATAGTAATTGTTGAATTATCCTTCAAAATGTACACATGTAATGGTGCTGTATCCTTATAGATTGTGCTCACCAGGACTTGGTTTATAGTTAATAATCATAGCTCCAACATTTTGGGGATTTTTATTGTAAATATTTCATAAACAGTGACCCACCCGTATAGTGACGTGGGCCCTTGTTTTGCAGTATAGTTAGAGCCGTATGTGAGATAAGCCCAAGCAGAGGCGTGGAGGGGGACCTAGAATCAGATAACCAAACTGTAGAGGTGCTTCGAGTCGCCAGAGTAATGTTACTTCAAAAACAGTCAAAGGAGTCCAGGAAAAGTACAAAGAGAAATGACTAAAAATGTACTGTATTTTCAGAAGAAGAGAAAACGAGGATGAAGAACTCGATTTAGTGATTTGGAGTGAGATCGAGAGGAAACTTAGCTTGTTTTTACGCTTTAGTTATCTGATTAACTATTAATATCTTGTGTTAACTTACCAGACATATGTTTTTTTCATCCGGAGTGATGTATAGTCCAGAAAACATGCTAGTTTCTTTTACAGGGACCACGTACAAGAGCTTTAATCAAAGAAATCAAAATAAAACATTGAAGAGATGCTTTGAAGCTCTCAAAGTTCTCCATCTGCAGTCCCTGAGACGCACAAAACCACAAAATGCACAAACCGCAAGTAATGAGGAACTGGCATTGAAAAGTAGGGAAAACAATTGAATAATATGTTAATAAATGAGGTCGGGTTTCCTGCAGGGTTGCCAGGTTTTCAGAGAGCAACAAGTGACCAACCTTTTAAACCCAAAAGGAGCAACCCCCATAAAAAGAAGATAAACACGGTTAAACGTTGTTGCAGCTGAATCACAATTGGCCAATTTTTGCACAGAACTTTTAAATGCATTTAATAGTAAATTCACGGCCCCAGTGGCTTGGCCTTCTTGATTGCAAATGGGTATCAGATGATATTTTCAGCTTCTTATGTTTGTTTGGGGCTTTCAAACCTTTCCAATTATTTTACAGGTTTGATCGGTTGACTTGCTAGATATTTTAATCCCACTATTTGACTTTTGCAGATGTTTCCATTTTCCATTTTTTACAATCACGCCACACGCTACAGATGACACGGACTTCACTGAAAACTGGTGTTCTACGGGTTGTTGCTCTTTGGATTTCAGTTGTAATATATGTATATATGTTACAACTATTATATTTTAATAATTTCACATCTGAGTATAAGTCGCACCCTCGTATTTTCAGTTTGAAAAAGCTTAGATCAGCAGCGTCAATGTCAGAACTTCTGGGTAAGTGCTATGAAGCAGAGTTAACAAAACTGACAGAAATGATTAACACTTACCTGGAATTTACACCTGTACATGTAGCAAAACATGAATATGCAGAGAAAGGCTCGCTAGCTTTTGCTAATTTGACGACCAGCTAAAAACTTACCTTGGTACTTTGATCGGACTTCGGTGAAAAAATATTTTGTAGTAGTTTGTTGCTCCGTACTAAACACTCAGCGCTCACTATCCACTTTTCTTTTCTTTGATAAGCTCATTTTTGCAGAAGGGCTGATAAGAGAATAAGAAATTAATAAAAGGTCGTAGCTGAAGTGCGCCATGATTTGGTCACGTTCAGCGGGCCAGAAAAATAAGACCCCCAGGCTGTAGTTTGCCCACCCCTGCTTTAGACTCACATTTAAACCAACCACCTAACTCTTTGTAATTTTTTTTTATACTCAGTGTTAATCAGACAAATTATGTTTTAAAACCATACAAAAGTGGCATGCAGTTTTTAGATAGAAGGGCATTGGAAGTTTATTTTGACACCATATGCTTATTTCCTGTCTTTCCTTGCTAAAAAGCCTGGAGAGTTTTTAGTTTGTCTGTGCCAGTGTCAGTGGCAAAGAGTTGAGAGAAAAAGAGGCACTAGCAACTGTTTTGGAGAGGGCACACCTTAATCTAAACTCAAAGTCAGGAACAGGTTCTTTAAAGACTTTGAGAAGTGCAAACAGAAGCATACACAGACACATTATACAGAAAAGGGCACTCCTCAGTCCACGCTATTTCCTACAGGAGGCATTATTTAGGGGTCACGCCATTTTTTTCTGTGGTGTCAGAATGACCACGACTGCTGCGAGAGCTCCTGACCCTGCCCATGACCACTGCACTGTCCAGAGACTCCACTTTTAAGAGAATTAGCAGCAAAGTAGTGATGCTGGGACACTCAACTTGTTGTCCTGCTTTCTTTTGAAACTGACAGAAAGTATGAATTGACGCTGATGTCTAGATGTTTGAATGAACAAACTTGGACATTTCATTTAATTCGACCCCTGTCCTCTCATTTCAGCACCAAGGTCAGTGACACACCCCTAGCTAATTTAACTTTTAGCTTTTACTATGGATCAGATCTGGACGACTGAGGGATTACACAGACGTCTTGTGAATTGGTCTTCAAAATGTTGTATATAACAGGAAGGTTAAACCCATGAATGCCCTAAAGAAGTTGTAGGACTGAAAATGTTTAAGTGGGACTAAACAGAAAGACCTGGCTGTAATCAGAGCAGTCTTACGTGATGTCACATAGTACATAAAGTTACAGGAACTGAGCCAGGACAGTCATTTCTATACATTTTTGACAAAGCTGCAAATGTGCCTAGTGTGCACAAAAAAATGCCAAAAAGGGAGAAGGAACGGTAGACAATGCTCAAACATCAGACACACTTAAGTTCAGCAAAAAAAAAAAAAAAAAGTTCGAGTTTGATTTTCATTTGACGGGAAGTTGTTAAAATGTGAAATATGGCAATAGGAAGGCATTACCCACGCTTTCCCCAGAAAATTCTCGAGTTATTCAATTGATTCTGGGAAACCTTGGCTGCTGCATGAACCCCTCCTCTTCCTCCAGAGATAGGAGTCCTGTCCTGGCCTCATGCCCCTCACACTTGGCCTGTTTTATGGGCCTTCCTTCACTGCTCACTTGGCTCACATTCTGGCATTGTCCTCCACATACAAAAGGAATCTTCACTGTCTGATTGGAGCGCGGAGCTTTTGATGTGACCCCGACTGAGAGGCAGACAGGGGAGCGGCGAGAGACGGAAGGGAGAGGTAGAGCGGGGTTTGTATGACTTTGGATGACTGCAAGATAATACAATTTGTTCACGTCCTGTCCGGTGGCGGGCAAAAAATAGTAGTCCCCTAGAGCTCAACAGTCCCGCCCACTTCGAAGTCCTCTCCGGTTCTGGAAGTAAATTTTCCATTCATTTGTGCCATGGACTTTTCGAGAAATTCAAATAATAAGAGTTCAAAAGCATCGCTCTGTGCTAACTACTATTCATTACACAGTTGTTTTAAGCCCAAAAAGAATGTCTAAAATGCAAGAGTCCGCTAAATAAAACAGATTTTAAATAAAAAATTATAAGTCTTGTGTTGGGATCCAGAACACACACTTCTTCAACACTTTGCAAAGATGTGAGTCTGGTCACAGCTGAACCTGGACAGGTGGATCAGCCAATCAGGGACAGGCATGGTCTGTCCCTATAGGAAATAATAAAGGAAAAAAAAATATCACAGGTGACTGAAAACATGGAGGATTTCTGCAGCGTCAAAGAGAGGAGCACTAAACTCTGTTAATCTGAAGGGAGATAAGTTTGATTTTATTTGTAAATCATAGGTGACCAATGAGCTTTGTCGTTTCACATGTGTCACTGAAAAAAACAAATCTGATGGGATGATCACATCTTTTAATGTGCTAATATAATAATGTTGTTAAACAGATGTTTCTCCTTAGAGTCTTATTGCCTGGAATGTTGCGTTCAGTTGTGCTGCAGCTGCTCTGTATCTTTACCTGGCATCATCCATCTTGTGAAGCTCTGTAAGATGACTGTGATACATAAAGAAGATAGAAAAAAATGCGTCCTTACTGTGAGCAGGCTTGCATCTCTACAAACCCAGCTCTTATTTGGCCTGGAGGAGTAATTCTTCTGTTTGTCTTCATGGAAATGCTGTTTCTTTGGCTATAGGTCTAATATCTAACATAGTATGACATAAACTCCAAGTATGGCTTTAACTTTCTATTTTGACAGGCCAGTGGTGAAGTGTTGCTTCAACACTTCACACACAAATATTTCATCAATTTTTTTTTTTTTCTCAATTACAACATTTTTGAAGTGGGCCATACCATACAGTAAATGTTGGCTAGATACAGAAAAAGTTGCAAAAAAGCTATTCTCAACCTGTATTAGTGAGGAGAGTTAACTTCTACAGATACCTAACATTGAAAGGTAGGGTCATTAACTACACTGGGCTGGTCTCGCTGCTGGTTAGCAGAGTAGTTAGCCTTTCTGTCTCAACAAAGGCAGTGCTTGAAGGGTACTTGTAACTGTTTATTTGTTGTTACGGTAACTACTTTTGCATTTTATGTTGGTCAGTTACTGGTCTCTTTTTGGAGACTGGCTCTAGTGAGTTGAGACTGCTGTTGTCTTGCCTTTTTTTGCCACGGGTTACGGCCTAGAGCAACCCTTGTGTTGACCACCATCAATCATTCACACACCACTTTCATACTAGGCAGTGTGGGTGAAGTGTCTTGCTTAAGGACACATCGACAGAGTGGGAGTTGATCCTCTGGCCTTCGGGTTGGGGGACCACTTCTCTAACCACTGTCGCCCCTGTAAAGACTGTATACAATTCACAAGTATATATTTTAAGTTCTCCATGTTCTGCTCTAAGAAAATGTTCAATATTTTATTCCTTCAGCTATATATATACTCCTAGACATTTTGGATGGACTTTTTGGATGATTTGGATAGAGATATTTCTGTTTGGGAGTCAGCGCTACCCTATTTTTTGTCTTTTCAACTTCTCCACAAACTGCCAAGCATCTAATGTAAACTGAATATGTATGTAATATTTAAGAAACAGAAAGAACTGAAAACTGTCATACATATACACTTATTCATTAACACTCTTTTATGAGGTCTATAAAACAACAGAAGAAATCCCCACACGCTCTAAGCAGATCCTTCCTGCTCATAAGGTCAAGTGTGACTCTGCGTCTCATAAAACAAGTGAAAAGCGAAAGGAGGCCGTAAGAGGAGAAAGGAGAGGGGTGAGTGGCTCCAGACCAGTTCCAACCGGTGCCACTGTTCAAAGGCTTACAGCTGGATTAGTCAGCAGTCTGAGGTGACAGGATCAGGTACATTTACACAGCAGCGAATCACTGTAGTAACAAGCTACAATGCACTTTGAAATATCCTTCTACTGTCAATTATTAGCTGGTGGGAATTGTAAATATATAACAACAAGTACATGCTTTCTATGTCATTTCAAAGGGATTGTATTTGCCTACCGTGGATGGTGTGTCCCTTTCCTTTGAGTTTTAATGCTAGCTTTTACAAGAAATTGCATGTATTCAGGTCGTATTTACACTTAAAAGACAAATATTAGGCATTATTTGCATTTTGGCCTTTAAATGCTCTTTGCTTTGGCACCTCAAGTCTTAAACTAGACTTAAAATAATGATATAAATGTGAACTAGACATTATTTTTCAGCTCGGGCAGGCCTCCATCTATTGGTAGCAGAAGGAATTACAATGGGGGGAAAAAACAAAACTAAAAAACTTGGATAATAATGAACATGCTCCAACATGCTAATGGAAACATGCAGTTGAAATGAATGCTATTAGACGGCAGAAATGCTACGGACAACTCTGGCAGTGCACTCATTTTGTCAAACGTCTTTGTTGCGGGGATGTGGTGTTAGATGCTTTATGCAGTGAGACAGTGGCAGTGGATCATAATCTTTCATTTGTCACACATTTTCTCCTTTAGGATTTGATGGCATGTAGGCTCTGTTAAACATGACTATAAGCAGAGGGGGTGAAGAGTGAGGAGAGGCATTCAGCCAACAGTCAAAGCTCTTGATTTGTTCACCACTTTTACTTCAAATATGTATCAGTACTTCTACTTCAGCTGTTATTAGTACTTCTCGCTGGATTAACTGCAGTTCCCTCCTATAAAACATCTGAGTGAGTCGAGTTGTCAAACACATGAACTAAACAGTTCTCACTAACACGCGGCCTTACTGGAAGCAGACCTCTTGATTTATACACACATTTATCAGAAGTACAAAAACATAACCTCCAATAAACACGGTAATAGGCCAATGATTAAACATATCCCGCTGTTTATATAATAGAGAGACAAGTTAATACAACCAGGACACTCGTACACAGATGAGTAGATTAAAAACATGTTATGTAAAACTGCTTTGTTTTTCACTCAGTCATATTTAAGTGTTTTATTTTCATGCTAGTTGTTGTTAGCTTTACACTGATGACCTCTGAAAGTTGTGAACAACGCTCATAAACTCGCAGTAAATTATTTGGAAGCTAGTAATAACTTTGGACCACTGCAAACCATTTAAATGAACTATTACTGTTTTTCACATTTTTAAGATGGTAAAAATTCAAATGTTGTCCTGCATTTAAGTGTTCTTCATGTGTCCGTTACACCTGTCCCCACCCACATTCCTATAATATGATTTTTTTAAATGATTAAATAAAATGTAGTATACATTAGGTTATAGAATGCAGTGTAGTCATTTTTCTCAAACTGAAAAAAAAAAAAAAATCTGCTCCTTGCTTCAGCAAACAGCTATAATTTAACATAAGACGGGCAATGTTAATTATGTTTTGAAATATTTAGTTTAGCTGAGATAACTACCTCCTTTACAGTCACACAAAGTTGTATTCAGACAAAATGGCAACCCAGGTATAACGTCTGAGGCTATCATTTTTCTGTTGTCATGTCAACATACTTAAACAAATAGAAACATAGACAGTGTTACACCTGCAATTATGTCATTTAGAAATACCTGGAAAGTGTAGGTCTATTCTCAAAATCACAGCAAATCTGCTTTCCTCATGACTATGTTATCTATAACTTATCTGTAATTTATGTATCTGCGCTCTGGTGCCTCAAATGCTGGGCACTTCATGTGTGGGTTATACATCCTGTCCCTTCTACATTCTGTTTGAATCAGACCTTTGTCCTAACTTAAGACGGTCCAACCACAGCTGCTAATTTGTAGCATTTCTCACAAACGCAAAAGACTCTACTCTTAGTCTTGTCTTGTTCACACACACACCATGCATCACCCAGTGCTGTTGTAACCTGCCTCTAGCTTCTGTTTACTGTCACTGTCAGACTCTCAAGGACCCCCCTCAGAACGTGCTGTGTTTGCTGGTTCAACTCCCTGCCTCTCAATGCCTCTTATGGCTGCCATGCCACGACCAGCTGCTGTGCTGCATGTTATAACCAATCAGCTGAACATGTTAATGGCCCTGTACTTTTTTCCAAGTATTTGAACAAAGTTTGTCTAGCCCCAGTACAGATATATTATATAAGCAGCTCTAGTTGTTAGCTGACAGTAAGCTCTCTTCTAGCCTCTGAAAGTTGTGAAAAGTGCTTATAAACTCATCGCTGTAAATAATTAGGATGCTCAGAATGCATAAGGTAAGTGAGGAATAACTCTGGACCACTGCAAACTGAACTAGTTCTGTTTTCATGCCTTTTAGATGAATTAAATTAGGCTTAAAATAAGACATGAATGCTTTATCTTCTGTGTTTTGTTTGGAAGAAGCTACACTCCAAAATTATGTGTTGAGTTTAAACAAATATGCCATAATTTTTCCACATCATCCTTTCAAGTTGATTTGAATCTAATCTGACATACTGCTTAAAGTTGCACTACAGAACTTATTCTGATGTGGATTCTCCTAGTCTCTTGTTTCCATGGAGATGTAATTTCTTTGCGTCACATTTATCCACTAAGTTTTTTTGAACTTATCTGTCTGAATAGCAGGTGTTTTTATTGCTGAATATGGTTTGGTGTGCTTTTATTTGGACAGGGACAGTGCACAACATTGACCTTAAAAAAACAGGAAAGATGTATGATGCCAGATTATAGTATAAATACTACTAATAATAATAATACCATGCTTACTGAGAGCCTTTCTCTCCACAGATCTGACCTGTAGCTTGGACTGGTGGTGTCACCTGCTTGTCTCCATGGAGATAGTTAAATTGGCAATGTTTTATAATGGCATACTGAGGCAATAGAATAACGTCTCCATGAAGACGAGAAGATGCCAAACCATTCACCAAAAGTTACAGAATGCATCTTTAAAGTGGATCTAAAAACAATTTACAATTTTGGTGCAAACTAGGTAAATCAGCCTTCTGGTTAAAAAATCCTTAATCTAAGTGTGTTCTGCCTCCAGTGGTGTCTGCAGTTTCCAGTAGTTGGTGACATCACACAAGACTGCCCTGATCACAGTCAGTGTTTCTGATTACATTCACCTGGCTGCAGGGGCGGAGTTTCAAGTGTGGATACTTGTTAGACCAATCGCACTGCCCCTTATACCCCCAAGGTCCCACCGTCGTCCCCTCTCACTCTTCCCTTTAGTCCTCCAGATACTACCCAGTTAAGCAACTCTATTTGAAATGTGATTGTGGGCGGAGTTTAGGCGTCTAGTCCCACTTTACGCATAATAAAAAGCAAGAAAGTACGAAATGTATTACATAGTTTCTAAATCCATTCATGGGTTTCAGTCTCCTATTTTATGCAACATTTTAAGTTTCTTTTCCCATTCAAAAGAAAGAATATTTGAGAAAAACTATGGCAATGATCATAATTTCACATCATTGAGAAACCTATGGGTGCCCCTGAACTTCCTAGAGCACTGTGACATGCCATGTGCGAGCTCTGGCTCTCATAACGATTGCTGAGTAACAGTTGGCGCACTTCCCCTGGCCTTCTGTAGAACTGCCTGTTGTCTTTGTATGAGTTCGTTTACCAGCCTCCGCTCTGTGGAATCTGGTCACCCGGACTGGGAGGACGTCATCGCTTTGACCTCTGACCCCTCTGCCTCAGTGGGAGAGGGACATGACGCTATAGCCCTTCCACAATAACAATACAGAACTTAACTCAATCCTATGTTCATCCAACACACAAATATGTAATAACATGTTCAGTGTTGGGAAGTATCTAAATACATGTAGCGGAAATACAAAGGTATAATTTAATTTTGAGTAAGTTGGTGTTCAGAGTAGTTACTTTCCTAAAATCAAATACATTGTGTTACTTGATGATGCTTAAGCTTTAAACTGCATGGTTTTACTTATGTCTGTATTGTCCCTCAGTCGTTCAGAGAGGTTCCATACCAAAAGAAAATTCAATTCTGTCAACTGGACAAAAGTTTTACAATGAAGACTTTTGGCCACTCATCCAAGCCGCTTCTTCAGTTCTGGTCAGATTACAGGTGGACACTGCCTTATATTTGAGGAGCTGACTACACTGAAACTAACACACCTGTTGTTTACAGTTTCTGTTTGTTGGCCTGGTCTATTGAACTACACTAAGTCTGAACTGTGCTGAGTCATATTTAGCATAAACCTTCAGGCCCCTCATGGGTGATATCAAATCCACTGGCATGCTATTGTTTTCTTTGTTTAGATTGAGGTCTGAGGATGGAGACTAAATAGGAGATAAATGATAAGGCCTAAGGACCCCATTCCTGTTCAAAGATAGATTCTCTTTTTTTTTAAATCAAAAAATAGCCTGCTTAACTCTTCTCTCAAACCATTCTTTTCTTTTCTGGCTAGGATCTGTAGGCAAGGCACGGGATGTTTATTTGAAAACCACAATTCATACACAAAGTAATTCAACGTGCTTTACAAAATAAGACATTAAATTCACAATACAAACATATCAAAACACAAATAATTATAAAATATATAAGATCAGCATTAAACAAGAAGAGAGCAGAATAAAAACCTTTCAGTCATATGCACAGCTAAACAGAAACGTTTTGAGCCTGGATTTAAACATTGTCAAAGTTTCACATCTTCAGGAAGACTGTTCCAGGTTTTAGCTGCATAAAACTGAAACACTTATTCACCATGTTTAGTCCTGACTCTGGGCAGCAGCAGGAGGCCGGTCGCTTAAGTCCTTAGAGAGTGAGACTTAAATATCAATGATTAACAAGCAAATGAGACATTCTAGCAGTCTATGAAGTGGTCCCTTAGAAAATAAATTCATACAGGGTTGAGCTCTTCCCACAGATAGCAATAGCTAACCTACTTTTTCTACTTTTTTTGAGATTTAACCAGTGGATGACAACGTGCTGAGTAGCATCCAAAACCATCATGACACGAGGTGATAACTGCCACAAACACCACCAGCTGCAGCCCGTCCTTTGTTCACACAGAAACTCTAGTACTCTGCCAACAGAGCAGGTGCGGGAGTCCAGCCCCCTGCCGTGGCATCAGGTTGAAAAGTGCTGCCGCACTCTGGATGGACACCACCTCAGGAGGAAGACCAAAGCTAGTTTTACCTTTTCAGCTTCCAAACTAGGAGCCTCCTGCCCAGGAGTGTTAGTCAACAGGTATAGTCAAAGTTTAAGTTGTTGCAAAGGTACCTATGTAATTTTTATTGATTAATTGCAAAAATAAGACACTGATGAAAAATATATCTATATACAGTATATGAAAATATTTTAGTGGATGAAATGAGACAGCTCTTAACTGACTACCTCAAGTGAAATGCATTTCCTATCTCCACTACAGCAGCACAACCAGCCTTATTGGCCTCTCATCTCCTCCTCTTCACCATCACCAGTGTCTGCAGTATGAACTTGTGATTTCAAATTGTTAAACTTGGTAATATTTGTTATAGAATAAACAGTAGTAGCTTGAGAGTTCAAGTAATGGTATGAGGCTGGCATTCTACCAGGAGGCTTTTATTTATCATCAGTGTGGAACCCAGCAGCCAGAGACATAAACCCTCAAGACATTATGATAATGTTATATAGTCTAGTACAGCCCAGTCAGGCTACGCTTTCACTGTAGGGAGTATTGTACCTCTAATGATGTGGGCCAAGATAACATGGACTGAGTTGGCAGTGAGTGCTCTCGGTACAACAGAAGCAGCAGTTCAACATGTACCACGTGTGTCACATTGTGTTGCTGTGGCCACCACATGTAAACTGTAGGTTACACAACAGAAATGTGACTTAGGAGTGTGCTGTGCTTTGTCATCAGGTTTAGAATAAAGGTCAAGCGTCCTCTCATAACCCTCGAAATTCATCAGCACTTGGAACCAGTACAAAGACAAAGAAATAAATAAATTGTACACTCATGCTGAAACAGATCTGGGTCACCATAACAAACTATATTTCAACTATGTCACGTAGTTCTTTGTGAGTTCTGTGTTTTATTCATTCATTCATGTATTTTTATTTATTTTTTTTTTATTATGGACCAATAATATACAGTTGCATGAATCTTCCAAATAGGTCGCCTCTGTATCTTTATCGTATAATTCTGCACATATGTAACTCCACTGTGGGACTGTAAACACACAGGTCAAACCACCAACCACGCCTGTGTTATATACATGCCTTTAAAACCACTTTGCACCTGACCCTATGCTCCTGACTCTGGCGTAACTGGTCTGACCATTACATAAATGACCTTCAAACCCAGTACATGTGTTTGTAAATAAATGACTGTTCCTTATCTGCAGATCGGCGCTGAGCTGGAAGATCGGCCCACACTGACTTCTGACAGGACTCTGCTGGTTATACAATGTCAAACAAGCACTTAGAATTTGAGTTATACGCTTAAGTAACCCCAATACACTGGAATATTAACCATATGATATTTCATGTTGTTCTATTTTGTATTAAAGTTTTTTTTTCTTCCACTTCATTCACACACTTTAGATCACCATGTTTCTTGTTTTGAAAATACTATATTCATCAAAAATAATGGCTGTGTGGGAGCGTGGGTGATATAGGTTTGTGGGCGGAGCCTTGTACACACTCGTATTGATGTAAGGAGGATTCGAATAGGGCCTGGAAGAGATCACTAGATTACTCAAACCTACATGAATGACATCTAAAACCTCCTCAGGCATGTTTTTGATGAGGGAACAACGTCAAAAATGCTCCAAAAAGTTTATTTTGCATGTTTTCTGAAGAAGTGTCCACTGCATACTTTTCTCCATTGGGATAGTATTGCTTTACTTGGAATGTTCCGCAGTATGGTATTAAACTCATCTCTTTCCACAGGGACAAACCGGTGTTTCCGTCAGGCTCAGTTACAGCTCGTATCTGCAGAACGGCGATTCTGCACACAATAAGAACGCATGCAGTTGTTATTTGTACTTGCCTAATATCGTTCTTGGCTCCCATTGCAAGGTTGGGTGGAGATGAGATGCTCCTCAGGGTGCGGTCAGGATGGTCTGCTGCATTGTTCTTCTTTGTGTTGATGATTTCCAAGAACAAACTTTAGACCGAAATGTGCAATAGACATTAACTCTTTGTATTATGGACGTCTGGGAGTGACCTGTGCTCCAAAGATCATCAGATGGTGTCTAAATTGCATAATACAATTTGTACACATTTGTTGCTAGGCTAGTAAGTAATTGCCTGTGCATTTTGATGGAGAGATGTTAAAACTACAAGATGCTAACACAATTTATTCTATGCATAAAAAACATATTTTGCAACCCTAGGATCCCGAATACATCCTTGTTCTGGTAACCGGTTAAGTTCAGGCATGACTGACAGGTGGATTAGCCAATCAGGGACGTGCATGGCCCAGCCGTATCAAAAGAATGTCTGCTTACGAAGAAAAAATAAAGGAAAAACTGAACAATATCGCAGAGTTAATGAGTTAGACACTAAACTCTGAGGTGAAAGAAACGTAATTTTATTCAAAACAAAGGGTGGCCAGTGAGCTCCTTTTGATTCACACGCACCACTGACAAATACAGCAACAAAAAACACAGAGGGATACTATTCTTGACTTGGAATATATGGGAAATCACTTAAATAAATAGACGGGTGCGATATCTAACACACTTTGTACTGTCCTTCTGTTTGATGTGGATACACTTGGACACATTTCAAGTATAACCGCACGCCGTCTTAATCTTATCTTTTGGCATCAGTTCAAAATCTCACTTTCAAACTCTCACTTCTCGATTCTTTAATGTCCACTGCATCCCGTTAATATCAACATTATGATTATCCGTTGGCATGGCTCCGGTCTATAGTCCGACGGTGGCTCGGCTCTGTTGTATTGTGTAAGCCGTACAGTCTGGTCTTTCCTGTGAGGCGGTCCTGCAGACTTCGTGTCTCAGTCCGGTGCCATTACAAGGACTCTCTATTGTTCTGGACCGCAGCCCTCCGTCCTGTTCTCCTCCCGCTCCCTCCCCTCTCTCTCCGCTCAGGTGCTGCCCTGACTCCGTCCCCGCCGAAGGAAAAGGCACAATGACAAAGCTGACACGCTATCTTTTATGTCTGAGCGTGCACGGTTTATTTAAAGGGGGTTTGCGGAGAGCGGAGGGTCATGACAGATCAAGGCTTCTTCTTTAACCTACATAGAAGAAGTTGTGTGCATGAAGAGTTGTTGGTTTGATCCCCGCAACTGGCAATGCAAATCACCCTGTTGCCCTTGTGCAGGACATTTGAGATTGCACTGATTGCAGAAAAAAATGCATAGTGTGAGTCAGGACGGTCTGCTGCATTGTTCTACTTTGTGTTGATGATTTCCAAGAACAAACTTTAAAACTTAATTGTGCAATAGACAATGAAGAAACATATTCAAAACTATTAATAATGCAGCTTCACCTACATTGAAAAAAATGTATTAGAGCCACTCCAAAAAAGATCCTAGGCCTTTGCTCGGGCAGCCTTTTCTTTTCAAACCATCTCACAGTGGAATTAGCTCCAGACAGTCTGAAATTGTAGAGCTGAAGTCTAGTTAATTTGTAATGTTCTGTTTCACTGTAAAAACCTGCACATAATGAGTTTTTTTATATTAGTACGAACTGTAGAAAACATATTGTATTGGACAAGGGGACATTTTATTGTATTTTAATGCTAATGTGAATGATGAACTGATAGTCTTGTAATGAAATGTGTATTTTTAAAGCGTGTTCACCTGTCCAGGGAAAGTAGCAGTAGCTAAATCTCGCCTTTTGTAAGATTTATGAATTGCACATGGTCCCTGACAAATGAATAATAAAGAAAGAAGCTCTTCATACTGAGGACATCAGAGTGACAGTGTGACAGCGCTTCAGTGATGATCAGATGTTGTCTTTAAACTACATCATATACAAGTCTATTATGACATGTTCAGAGCATCTTGGGATTCCCTACGAGCAAAGTCTAGCATTTATCTCATTATAAAATAAATGCTGCACTCACTTATCCTTACTTTTATAGTCTGCTGATATCGTTCAGCTTCATGTTATCGTGAGGGAGGACCTTACAAAGACTTTTTTTACATGGGCCTCACTCAGACAACCCCGATCCAGCTGCGACTGCACAGGTGGAGCAGTTTTGTTGCGCTGTTACATTCACACTTTGTTGCTCTGTGCTGTTGTGTCTCCACCTCTGAAGCTGCACACGCCAGACCATGTGTTCATGCCATAACTATTCATTTATTAGGGGAAAAGGCTGTGGCAAGAATACACACCCAACGGAATTCATCTGAATCACTGCAGCACGTCCGCCGGCACGTCCACCGGCACGTCCACCGGCACCACCTCACTGCATGCCATTCGGTCTGCAAATTCATGCATCTCTGTCATGGTGCGATATTTGAAAGATGGGACAAAATGGGGAATTAAAGGCCAAAACTGAAGCAATGTACCTCATGGTTCAAAATCAGTACAGATCCTTTAATAACGCAAGCAGTGAAATAGCATTCACTACTTTTAAGTTGTACCCAATTTAGCGACCCAGTTTATCTCTGCCCCATTTCTCTAGCCGCCATATTGTCTTGTTGCCGCTCTATTTACTGTAATTTCCCTAAGCCCTTAAACCTACCATCTATACCTGATATATGTCCACATCCATGTAACTGAACCGCTCCTTCGCTTAACGTTCCCACTGTTTTATCTGCGAGCCGTAATAACAGCCGCTTATGCCGTATAGATAAGATGTAACAGGGCAGTGGGTACATGGCCCAAAGACAGGTAGGTCACTGCTGTGTTACATTATGGACTTTGGACGACAATTCAGCCAATGTAAAGTGATGACTAGAGATGGTTAGGATAGACCAAGAAGCAAAGGTGAAGTCTGATGATTCAGAGTCAGACTTCCACCAAAGAGCAGGAAACTGTTTTTTTTTTTATTGAGGTGAAGATAAGTCTAGCTTTTCAGTAAAGATTACAAATTGATTATTGTAACTGATAACTGGTAGAAAGAACAGCTCATATTAGACGTTTTGGAGATAAGATTTCCAGATGGAGATGGTTTGGACTGGTACAAAGTAACAGTGTTAGTAACTAAATACACATACCAAAAATGCAGTATGTATTTAGATTACTCATTGTAATACTAACTGTATTCAGACATGGTTACTCTTTCAGAATAGAGTTACTTTCCCAAAATCAAAGGAATACATGGTGGTATTAGACATGCAATTTTCTTTCAAACTGCATGGTATTGTGTAACTTAATACATTTTTGAAGTATTGTGATGGAAATTTAGGTATATTCATGTTGTGAAGAAAATATTCTTGTCTTTAAATGCATTTGATCTGTGTCCCAGACCAGACATGAACATTTGTGAAGGCTGTCTGCATCCCACAGGAAACTCGTAGTGTAAAAGTGCATTATCTCAGGGGTGTGAAAAATGCTTTGAAATGTGTGTAGGTATAAAATACTTAGAGCTCAGAAGGGGGAAAAGATTAGGGACTGAGACTGTAAAAAATAAACCGTTTTCTGTATTTCAAAACTTACTGGGCTTTGCAAATGGATTACTTTTCATCTAGAATTTCAATTTTTCCACAACAGTAAGTTCCCCATGACTGCTGAGGTAAGATTGTTAAGTTAAATGAAAACTGTTAAAATCCAAGTCACTGGTCTGAGTCGAGTTCTCGGGCCTCGAGTATTCCACTGTCCCTACCAAATGAATAAAGAAGGAGCTAGATAAGTTTAATGCCATATGGTGAAACATTCCATTCCATAAAGCAATCCAATCTCCATGGAGACAAGCATGTAGCAGACTCTCCACCAGAAAAGTTACAGAGTGAACCTTTAAAAACCCTTCGGTCTTTAAAGCACTGCGGTCGCCCACTGCTCCGGTCTCACACTATCATCATCATTCAAATCGAATTCAAACACGGGTCAAATTTCTTCGCCTTTGAGTAAAATTACGTGCAGTTTGAAGGTATGAAAGTGAGTATTGCATTTTCCAGTAAGATTCTTTTGTCCTTCGCTATGAGCAACACACAAACCTCCTGTTTAATTGCTGTTCTAATCTTTGTTTACATATAAAATTAGCCGCTAACACTTTCCACAGCTGTGCTTTAGCTTAGCCGCCGCCTGATGTTCAGTCATCGCAGGAAGTCCATTTGCGCGTACAGGAAGTAGATAAGCCCCAATTACCCCTGTGTTGATGGCTATCTCCACTTCCAAACGTCACACCAAACGTCAACGCCACAGCGCTGAGCCGGAGGATAGGGGGCGCCGTGGTCGTTTTACAGACAGAGAGTTGACAGTACACGTGAAAAAAGGTGATGAGCGCAACAGCTGTCGGGTCAATGGGACAAAGTGCAAAACACGGGCCGAGTACGGGGGAGCTAGCAATTAGCCACTTAAGCTAATGGATGTAGCTATAATAGGATATTCCGACGCGTTGAGATTAGCGCTGTTAGCAGGAAGCAAAGTCCACTGCTGATAGTTGTCATGTGACTTTATTGTTTCGGTTATGTAATAAAAGTTTGTTGCAAGGTCATCATAATATTGAATTCGAAGCACGATTCACTGAGGTCTCAAAATTATTTAAATAGTTGGTGTAAGTCTGTTATTTACTCATAAAGAAGCACTATGTAACCTTTCTGATGGAGGGGCGCCCAGCTGCTTGCCTCCGTTGATGTGTTAGTTCTTTGCCTGCCATGTTCCAAAGTATGGCATTAAACTTTTCTACACGGAGATGCCACCAGTTCAAGTTACAGTGGATCTGTGGAGAGGCCACCCCACTTTCAGAAAGAATGCATGTTTTTCAATCCATAAAAACATCTGTAACTGAATAAAGATGCATAAGTTACATACTACACTGTGCAACATTCTCAGCAGAGAAATCAAACGTCCACCCTCACTTGAAAAGTTACATATTACACCTTTACTGTCTCACATGATTTTTCCCATTTTTAAACCATGACAGTAGGCCCCCAACTTATTTCGATTTCCATGTATGTTACGTGTGATTATGTCTGGTCTGTATGTATCTGAAAGAAATATGACCTTAACACATAATGTATATACTAACAGTAAGAGTATTTTATCAGTTGCAGTAGTAAGTAGTAAAAGTATAGTAAGTGGATTGATGGCATGAATCTGGAAGGTGAACCAAAGATGGTATTGTGTTGTTTTTAATGGCCTGTGCTCAAAGTGGGGATAAGCTAAATCTTACAAAACTTTTAGATGTTTTGAGGATTAAAAAAGTTCATGTTGTGGAAGTAGAGGAGAATGCCTACAAAATCTGACTTGTGACCTACTCCTGGGAGCTGCAGTGCCTGGTCGGTCTCAGTTCTTATTATACTGTATATCTGTGGTTGCTGGACAGTGCTGTGACAGTGGGTAGCAGACCTGCCTCATAGCAAGAAGGTCTCAGGTTCAGTTCCTTGAGAGTATGAGTTTGCAGGAGTTCAAGGTAGCATTTTAATTCATTTTTACATTACTTTTCATTGGTGATTATTTTTTGGTTTGCATGATCAATATGCATGAATATGTATGTTTACATTTGTAATTATGAATTTGTATTAAAGGTGCATCAAAATGAAAAAAAAGGGAGTTAAAGAAGCTATTTTTGTTAGGAAAGACAATCCTTCCTTAAACAGGAACGGGGGCCTTAGACATCATCTATCCCCCATCTATAACTCCATCCTCAGACCCAGACCAAGAGAATAGTAGCAAGGTTGAATAGGGTAGTTTCAGCTGAAACTGGAGACAATAGATGTTTACAGTTTCAGTGTAGTTAGCCCCTCCCTTCAGATAGATATAAGGCAGTGTTCACTAGCAATCTGACCAGAACTGAAGAATGAGAGCAACAAAATGTCTTCACTCCTACAACAATTTGTATATTTGACAGATATAAACTTCACCTTTTGCTATGTTGCACTTAAGAACAAAATTTTTCCTAGATAAATCAAAAATCAGATACAAATCGATATTAAAACAAGTATCACAAGTGCTCTATAATAATCCCAAGTAAAACAAGTGCTCTATAATAACCCAGAACACTATTTCGGTACAGAACTTTCTCTTTTAAAATAGCTCCTTGAGGCAAAACTAAATATTTACCTCTGAGGAACGGCCGGGCTGCTCATAGGAACATTTGCCTGGCTTTGTTTCGTGTGCCTGAGTGAAGAATGCTTTTGTAATGGTTTGTTTAAGGAGCTCTCCTCACCGCCCAGGTCTATTCTCCTCTGTTTAGATTCGACACAAAATCAGAACGCACCTCTTTGTAACTCACATCACAAAAGGTCTTTGATTATAGCGTTTGTTGGACAGGATTAAGTTATTTTTATTTGATTACATGAAAGTGTATAAATAGTGCTACGAAAAAGGATGGGCGATGTAATATCAGTCGACTCCCCTGCGCCCAATATCGGTATCAGGTACAGGGGAGTTGACTGGGAGGGTCCATTCTGGGTCTTAAGGCCCCAGAATTGGAGCATCTCCCTATGAATTTATATTGGAGGGGGGCCCATGTGAGGTTTCTTGCCCTGGTCACCCCAAATGTCTATCAATGGACCTGATCAGAAGGTTTTCCTAGACGTTGGTGCTGGTTTTGAAAATGTAGTCAGTATGTTTTTACGCTAGCCCAGTCTCTGTGTGTCTGTCAACCATAAACCAGGTCAAACACCCACACGTTCCATCATGCTGCCATGTCACGTGAACACAAGACGCCTCCATTGTGATTGTTCTGCTTCTCAAATTTCACTCTAGTATTTGGTTTAGAAACATCAACTGTGTAAAATCTGAAGCCAATCCATGAAGCTTAAGCTAACCTTTTATCCTGGAATCTTATTGGGATGGTCCCATAGACTCTCTATTCTATCCATCAGTTTGGGGGGTATGGACCCTCATTTCTGTTAAAGCAGGTGAACCATTTGAGACACATCTTGGACTTAATCTGAAGCTGATAAACTGGGGAGGTTTTCTATTTATATATATGAAATAGTAATATCATGCCGTTTGGAGAGGATTTGTCCTTGAGTATAGCATTTAATTAATTTTTTATTTTCAATCATTGGACAAATAATTGGAAACAGAAATGCTTAAACACCTAAAATGTTCTAATGCTGTATGGGACTTTTCACCTTGAATTGTGCTCTTGCAGTAACAATTGTAATATCACTTTCACAGAGTTGTTCGCAGTTTTGTCATTAGCTGTATTGGCCTGCTCTGCACACAAGGTGATTTGCAGGTTGTGCGGTCAGCGAGGTCCAGTCCGGTGCATGTGCCGTGGACCGGCCAGAACCGGTTTGGACCTGGTCTGGGATTAGCCCCGGTCTCACTCAGGCTGCTGCAGAGGTAAGCCTTTAAGAAGATCAACTGTCAGTGCAACACGAGAGGTGCGGAGTTCAGAGACAATACACTGCCCAGAGCCATCCAGAAACACCAGCCTTCTCTGGGACAGGGGCATTATGGGAAACACACAGTCCAAGTTAGTTCTATTATCGCCAAATCCACATTTTGGATTGGATTATTTATTTATTATCATATATTCAGGGGTGTATTTCATTATTTAAAGCTTTTTATTTGACTAATGCTTAACTAAATTAACTAATTAGATGTATTTTATTACAGTATTTCAAACAATGTACATAAGAATGAAAGTGTTGAAACAATAATGAAATGTCCAACTTGATTTTCGATACTAAGGAATAGTCTCGATACTCAATACCGATTCCGATACCACAATGATAATAACATTTCTTTAGACAATAGAATGTGATTTTCAATATTTTAATTAAATCACAGTACTTTCTTTTCTATTCCCATGTGACCTTATATCTGTGTAATCCCTCAGTCGTCAGGTGGGTTCCATAGTGGTCCATGGGTGTGTACTGGTCTATGTGTCATATACTTGTTCTGATACAGCTCAAGATGATTCTAAAGATATTCTGGAAAGGTTCATTTCTGTCCTGTGAATGTGACTTTTTTAGTATCGAAACCTGCTGAAATGAGTACTTACTTTTACTGACTGACTCTACACTGACTCAATTGTTTATTCCTGTTGATGTATTCACAATTATTAACATACATGACACATCTGCTGCTGTGACATCATAAGAGTTGAGTCAGTTATAATGAACCTTTTCCCTTTGCTCAATGTGGCTCAATGACCAGCATTCACACCTCACATGAAGAAGGCTTTGGGTTCGACTTCCAGGCTGCCTTTTCTGTTTCCCGGTTTCCCCCATCAACCCAAAACACAGTAGGTCAAATCGTTCCAGCTAAGGTAGTCCTGACTAAGACTGCTCCTGACAGGTTGTCCCAGCAATACTGAAGAATGGGTCAAATGCAGAGGAGAGATTTCCCTACAGGGGCAATAAAGCGAACCATAACCTCTTCATTCGCTCTTTTCATATTAGGTGTATTGCTCAATAACCCTGATAATGCTGTGTGGTAGTGCTTACGCTGGAGTTGACTCATCGGTGACTCAGCCTGTCTCAGTTCTGTAGTAATCTGTGCCACACACACGGCAGGACAAGGTGGTTGTGGGAACGTGTGTAGCTCAACAGCTTAAAGGCACAAATAAAGTAGGAATTTAAACAAGCGACCAAGGATTAAAGGTTGCGCATACAGAGCTACAGCAAGGATTTTCGTCGACTAAAACAAAAAATAAATATTTGACAAAAGCTTGACTAAAACTAAACATAATTTTTAAACATTTTGAATTCTCAGTGATGTGTATTTCCTCTCCTCTCCTTTGCGTCATGCTAATCCTGGTTCATTGCCGATAAGCCCGGCTCATCTTTTTAGCCTGAATCTAGCCTCCGAGCTAACGCCGTTTCCAGTGCACAATCCCATCTGAAAGAACAGGTGTAAGCTTCTTATAGGTCCAAATTATGAGCTGATTTCCTCGCGGTTATGTCATCACATGCTGAGTCTGGGTTCAATTCCCCTGGAGCAGTTTTATAATAATGCCAAAGTGTGTCAGTCTAAACAGGACTTGACGGGATCTGACAGGTAAATGACTTTTCATTACGCACTCAGCAGCGATTGGCGTCATTCATTAAACTTGTTTTATTGGGTCAAGTTAGAATTTTTTGTTACACAATGTTGGAAAAAACCCTGGTGGATTTGAAAACTTTAATAGTCATTTATAATAAACAGAGGCGGGTGGAGTAGCCAAAAAAGCGTCACTTCAAAATAATCTTATTGTAAGTAGTGCAGTGACGTGCGGTTTGTGGCTGGTGAGGCACTGATGTCGTCACAATCAGATTTACAAACATATAAACCAGGTATCGGTACATTTGGCCCCGGGTCAGTTTCTCTCCCAGTGACTTGGGGCCAGAATAAAAAATAATTTCAAAATAAAAAATCCGAAGTCCGTATGAAATAGCGCTAATAGTATGACATAAAAAGCAAGCTGGTTTTGTATTGTTTTTATCCTTCTTCTGGTTCCCCAATTTTCAATGGATTGAAGTCATTAAATTTCTTACCATTTCGTACCACTCTGTTTGAAAAGAGAGTCTTTCGTTCCGTCGTCTGGAGCAAACCATTTAGCTCCTTTAGCGTTGGTCTTCCTTTAATTATAACCTCCTGCTTTGACGGAAAGTCCAGTTTAGAAAACAGCTTGAGCTTTAATATGTAATCTTCCTCTATTTAAAAAGTAGGGCCAGACATGAAGAAAAAAGTGAATGGATTGCTAAACTTGATTTGCTAACTCTAAATTGTAGTTTATTTATTATTCTATTCTGTGGGAGTTGCAAGAATCAGCAGTCGCCTCTTAGGGCTGAACATGGGATTGATTAACCAACAGAATTAGAAAGTCAACAATGAAACAGAAACAGACAGACAAATAGACTCTTCTCAGTATTTCAACGGTAAAAGTAAAAATTCAGCCATTTTGAATGAAAAAAGATTAAAATTGCAAAGTTAAATAGAAAAAAACTTTATAGTACAAATCATTGGATAAATATAAACATTTCATTTATTTTTTCTCTGTGATGACAGGCCTCTCCTGACTGCATGTCACTGCAGTAGTGGTCCAAGAAACTGCTCGAGTAAGAGTAAAAAGTATTTGGGAAAAGTACTACTCAAGTAAGAGTAACTGGAGTAACATCTGATTTATAATTTGAGGTGAATGTTATTTGAAGGACAAAAATAGGTTATATGAAGGTTAAAAAATGCACAAAATCCAGTATTTTCAAACACAAATGTTCAAATCATTTCATATCATCAGCATAAAGCGTTAACTTGGGAAGAGTGGCCACAACTTTTATCCAAGTAAGAGTACTGTTACTTCAATAAAAATATTACTCAAGTAAGGGTAGAAGTATGTTGCATGAAAAGTACAATTTCTTTGAAAAGTTACTCAGGTAAACGTAACCGAGTAAATGTATTTGAGTACTACCCACCTCTGAAAATCAGCTGGAAAACAAGCATCAGTTTATATAGAATTTTGAGATAATATTATGAATGCAGAGTGAGTAAGGATATAGTGAGAGTTTATGCAGAAATGCTACGAATGGAACAGACTGAACCACGAACCTTTGGGGTGGTGGGAGACAATGTCATTTTAACCGAAGTCCCAAAGTAGTGAAAGAATTTGCTTTTTTTCTTCTGTTGAAAGTCGCAAATCTGAGCACAACGACTTTTAAACATGTACTTCTACTTGTAATTGACTGTAATTCTAGCCATGTAATTGTAATTAGTTACATTTTAAACATAGAATTTACTGCATCGCCTGCTCTAAAATCAGCTTTACACTTTTTGATTGATCAAGTTTTATATCAAAGAAAAGTGACTGAAAATGCCTCTAAATCTGTGAAACTAGTAACTCGTACTGTGAGTAATTTTCCATGTGTACTTTTTTATGAAGCGGTAGTTTTCAAGTTAACAGCTGCCTTTTTACATTTTGTTCAGTATAGATTGAAAATTCCAGGGCTGAAATGATCCAAATGATTCTAGTGAAGGTGTATGGAGTAGAGCACTTCCTGTATTACCACATGACATCACAAGGTGGAACGGTATGTTTTCTGTTTGAAAGAAGAACTAAATTCCTAAAAATGCAGGGTTTTTGTGAATGAAACAAAACACAGCTCTGGGTATGTTTTTGATGAGGAAACAACATTATAACATAGGTCAGAACATAGTGTAATATGGGCTCTTGAAGTACAGTTTTGGTACTTGTACATGTAATTGAAAACACTATTAGCCATGCAGCTTTACTTCAGTTCACATGTTCCAGTCTTTCCTTGCCGTTAGTTTTTGGCTATATTTCCACTCCAGAGCGGCCTCGTGCACTCCAGCAGCGTTAGAGTGTGTTAGAGTACTACAGCCGTGTTTAAGTGATCACAAAGAGAACATCAAGCCCCAGAACGCACTGACACAGAAAGAATGTCAAGAGCAGGTACAAGCTTGGAAATGTTTTATATCCCACTTTTTCAATAATGTAATTGAGATATTTTATTTTAATTTCCTGTTAATATTTTAAGTTAATATTCTCACTGGATCAGTATGAATCAACTATTTAAAGGTCCTATATTACACAACATTTATGTAATAATGTTGTTACTTCCTCAAAAACATACTTGGACTGGTGTTTTGTTTCATTCACACATGTTTGAGTAATAATTTATTATTAGTCTACATCTCCAAAGCTCAAAATGCTCTGTTCCACCTTGTGATGTCATGAAGTGGTAGTTTTCAAGTTAACAGCTCCTTTTAGCTTTTGTTCAGTAGAAATGAGCAATTCCAGAGCTGAAATGATCCACATGATACTAGTGAAGGTATAAGGAGTTTAAAAACACAGTGGAGCACTTCCTGTATTACCACATGACATCACAAGGTGGGATAGAGTTTTTTCAGTCTGAGAGATGAACTCGTGTTGAACATGTGTGAATGAAGCAAAAGACAACTCCAGGTATGTTTTTGAGGAGAAAACATAACATAAGTCAGAAAATAGCGTAATATGGGCCCTTTAACATTTCTGCTTGAAGGTCCACCACCTGCTTGTATCCATGGAGATATTTTTTGCTCTTCATGTAATGTTCCACAGTAATATTCATCTATCTTCATGGAGAAAAGTAGGTGACACCACTGGGCAAAGTTAAGAGGTGATTCAGCTCATTTTAAAGCAATAAACATGAAACTGAAATGCAAGATAGACACGTTTAATACTGTGCTGCAGGTGGCGGACCCTCCACTCCCATCAAAAAAGTTGCATGATGGGCCTTTAACTGCATGGAGAAATACAGCTCAATACATTTAGTCTATGACCTATAATGCCAGGTATGTGCAGAGGCTTGCAGTCGTGTACATTTGACCTGAAACGGCTGAAATTCCAACTTTTTATTTTATATTTTTTATTTACTTATTTACAACCAATACACATTAATTTAAAACGTAAAACATTTAGATGGTAGAATGGTAATATATATAGGGTCAACACCTTTTAATTTGAACTGGTTAAGTGCAAGTTTAGTCCTGGTTTAGTCCTGGTTTAGTCCAGATTTAGTCCAGGTTTAGTCCAGGTTTAGTCCAGATTTAGTCCAGATTTAGTCCAGGTTTAGTCATGGATTAGTCCAGGTTTAGTCATGGATTAGTCCAGGTTTAGTCCTGGTTTAGTCCAGATTTAGTCCAGGTTTAGTCCAGGTTTAGTCCTGGTTTAGTCCTAGTTTAGTCCAGATTTAGTCCAGGTTTTGCCCTGGTTTAGTCCTGGTTTAGTCCTGGTTTAATCCAGGTTTAGTCCTGGTTTAGTCCTGGTTTAGTCCTTGTTTAATCCAGGTTTAGTCCTGGTTTAATCCAGGTTTAGTCCTGGTTTAGTCCAGGTTTAATCCTGGTTTAATCCAGGTTTAGTCCAGGTTTAGTCCAGGTTTAGTCCAGGTTTAGGTCTGGTTTAGGCATGGTTTAGGCCAGTTAAGTGAGTGTGTGAGTAAGAGCAGTGTGTAGGACTGTGATCTCTAGGAGCACAGCACCATCTAGTGTTGGCTCAGGAACACTGCTGCCATTCAGTTAAGGTACTGTAGATTATTGAAATAAAATAAAATAACTGTCACTATTCAGGTAAATAAATGAATTGAAGAATAGTGAATAGTGTTTGAAAACTTTAATTTCCTACATTGTAACACTATGATTAATGCTGCTAATTTACTTTGGAATTAATTAAATAAATATATAATTTTCTTTTACTACAACTCTGTGTAGTGGATACTGCTTGTACATACATTCCTCGGCTTCAGAATCAGAAAAACTTCAACACAAATTGGGCGGAAAAAAAAAAAAAAAAAAAAAAAAATATATATATATATATATATATATATATACAACAGATGACGTGCTCAGCGAATGTCTCAGACAGTGGAGTGCAGAGGAAGAGGAGCTGGAGGAACCATCATGGAAGGACAAGCCCCTGCATGGGATGTACCACCGGAACATAACTGAAGTGGCTGATATCAAGAAATCCTATCAATGGCTTGAGAAAGCTGGACTGAAGGACAGCACAGAGGCACTCATCCTGGCTGCACAGGAGCAGGCCTTGAGCACAAGAGCATAGAGGGCCCAGATCTACCACACCAGACAAGACCCACGGTGTAGACTGTGCAAAGAGGCCCCTGAGACAATCCAGCACATAACTGCAGGTTGTAAGATGCTGGCAGGGAAAGCATACATGGAGCGGCATAACCAAGTGGCGGGCATAGTGTACAGAAACATCTGTGCAGAGTACGGACTGGAAACCCAAGGTCAAGGTGGGAAATACCTCCAAAGGTAGTGGAGAATGATCGAGCCAAGATCCTGTGGGACTTCCAGATACAGACTGACAGAATGGTGATGGCGAACCAACCGGACATAGTGGTGGTGGATAAACAACAGAGCAAAGCCGTTGTGGTGGACATTGCAGTACCAAGCGATGGGAACATCAGGAAAAAGGAGCATGAGAAAACTAGAGAAATACCAGGGGGCTCAAAGAAGAGCTGGAGAAAAGCCTGGAAGGTGAAGGCCTCAGTGGTGCCCGTGGTCATCGGAGCACTAGGGGCAGTGACCCCCAAACTGGAGGAGTGGCTACAGCAGATCCCAGGAAAAACATCAGACATCTCAGTCCAGAAAAGCGCAGTACTAGGAACAGCAAAGATACTGCGCAGAACCCTCAAGCTCCCAGGCCTCTGGTAGAGGTCCCGAGCGTGGAAAAAGAGGGGATAAAGACCACCCGCGGAGGGTGAGGAGGAGATTTTTATATATATATATATATATATATATATATATATATATATATATATATATATATATATATATATATATATATAATTTTTAATAAGTATGTATATATATAAGTATGTATATATAAGTATGTGTGTGTGTGTGTGTGTGTGTGTGTGTGTGTGTGTGTGTGTGTGTGTGTGTGTGTGTATATATATATATATATACACACATACATATACACATATGTGTATACATATACTGTATATATATATATATATGTGTATATATACATACATATATATATGTGTATACATATATATATTATACGCTCATTGGGCAGTGGTGGTTGTTTTTATATTTTTAAATGTGCTTTATAAATTTATTTGACTTGACTTGAATCAAATATATATACAATTGAAACCAAAAGTCAGAAGTTCACATACAATAAGATTACTATGCCTTTAAACATTTTGGGAAAACCCATGATGATGTCATTTCTTTGAAATCTTTAGTTTTATTGAGAACATTTGAGTAAATTAGAGACACACCTGTGGATGTATCTGAAGCACACCTGAAACACACTACTTCTTTGTGTAACATCATGGGAAAGTCTAAAGAAATCAGCCAAGATATCAGTAAGAGAACTGAGGACTTGCACAAGTCTGGTTCATCCTTGGGTGCAATTTCCAGATGCCTGAAGCTGCCGCGTTCATCTGTTCAAACAATTATACACAAGTATAAACACCAGGGGAATGTCCAGCCATCATACCGCTCAGGAAGGAGACAGGTTCTGTGTCCCAGAGATGAACGTGCTTTGGTCTGAAATGTGCATATCAACCCAAGAACAAAAGAAAAAGACCTTGTGAAGATGAAAAGAAAAAAAAAAAAAAAAAGCCAGACTAGTTTGCAAATGCACACAGGAAGAAATACCTTAATTTTTTGAGATATTTTTTTTGGAATCCTGTGGTCCTGGAAATTCAAACAACTGTGAAATGCAGGGGTGACAGCATCATGTTGTGGGGTTGTTGCTGGACAGATGCACTTCACAAAATAGATGGCATCATGAGGAAAGAACATTATGTGGAAATACTGAAGCAACATCTCAAGACATCAGCCAGGAAGTTGAAGCTTGGGCGCAAATGGGTCTTCCAAATGGACAATGACCCGAATCATACTGCCAAACTGGTTACAAAGTAGCTTAAGGATAACAGTCAAGTCAATGTTT
Organism: Periophthalmus modestus; assembly: GCA_019594935.1. Lineage (NCBI taxonomy): Eukaryota > Metazoa > Chordata > Actinopteri > Gobiiformes > Gobiidae > Periophthalmus > Periophthalmus modestus. Next base: position 25,155,259 of record JAIEZT010000012.1, on the reverse strand, counting down.
TGGAGTGGCCATCACTATTGAAAATTTATGGGCAGACCTGAAAAGGCATGTTTGAGCAAAGTGGCCTACAAACTTGGCTCAATTACACCAGTTCTGTCAGGAGGAATGGGCAGCAGACAGGAGACAGAGAATCCCAGACCTGTGGTATGCTAACACTTAAACTATACATATACTTATACTTATACACTTATTTGCGCAAAATGTGCTGCCTGGGATCCAGAACACACACTTCTTCAATACTTAACGAAGATGTGAGTCAAGTCACCGGTGAAACTCAAATGGACGTCACTGATAGGTGGATCAGCTAGTCGGGGACAAGCATGGTTGCAAAAAAAAAATAAAAAAATAAATAATAATAATAATAAAATACACAGGCCTGAAAAACACATATTTCTGCAGAATAAGCGAAGCACTGAATCTGCAATGAGAGAAATGCCATTTCATTTGTAAATGATATAGGCGAGCTCCTTCATTTCACATGTGTCAATGAAAAAAACAAATCTGATAGGATTAGTCAGGGAGTAGCGGCCAGATACAGAGAGTAAATAAATGCAGAGCGATATCATTCTGGATTTGCCAGGCAACAAAATGTGTCTTGCCCCAGTACAGACATACTGTATAAGCAGCACTTGAGGTCAAAATAAATCTGCTGCATAGTATTTGAGTGTAATTAAGAAGCATTTTACTGTTCAATAATTGTAGCATGGTAGTTCTTGCTAACATTACCATCACAGCAGGGTCAATGAGAGTTATGAAAGGTGCTTAACTTATCACTGTGAATGACAGGATGCTAGGAAAGGTGAGGAATATCCTCTGCAAACAGTTTAAAATTAACTTGTTCTGTTTTCCGAGTTTTTAAGACAGTAAAAATGAGGTACAGCACCTTTAACCTGACACAGCACTCCATGGTAAGTAAGTGCTAGACACTATAAAACTGGGGAGCCAACTATAAAAAGCAGAAATTTCTGTCCAATACTTCAACTTGATTGGCTGAATCGTGACAACAGCCGGGGCAAGCAGAGAAGAACATTTTTGCTGAATCCAGTTGAGAAAAAAGCACAGACATCCATAAATATGCATAAAATACAGCCAATGCACATTAGGGAGCTTTGTCTTGTTTTGTCACCAGTAGATGGCAGCACTTCATTGTAGATGACAACCCTTTAAGTGGCCTGTAATCAACAGAGAGGAATAAAATATGATGTAAGTGAACTGCATTTATATAGCGCCTTTTCACAGTCACAAAGTGCTTCACGGTAAATATGTCATCGAAAGTGTGCAGCAAAAATACAGTCAATAGATCAATCAGATTAAAATGCCTTAGGTGCTTTTCAAAGGCATCCACAGAGTCCAAAGAACAAAGGGAGAGAGGCAATTTGTTCCAGAGTCAAGCGGCGACAGCTTTAAAGGAGTGGGATTGAGTTTTAAAACCTGTTGGAGGGACCATCACCAGATTCTTTTCCGAGGACCTGAGGCTACGGAGCTGAGCTATAAGGTCTGATCAGATCCACTACACGCGGTCTGTCCACCTAGGGCCCAAAAGACAACACAAGAATTTTAAAGTGGACACGATACAAAACCGGGAGCCAGTGAAGCCCTTTTAGAATAGGTGTGATGTAGGCCCTCATGTTTGGCCGGAGGTTTTACTGCAGGCGGGACAACTGTCTTGTTGAGGCAGGTGAAGAGACTGTTGCTGTAGTTTAATGATGACATAAAAAGCAGGGAGTATTATCTCTAGTTCTTCTTTTGATACCGTGGATCTGAGTTGTTTTGCTTTGAGTGGTGTTCCAGGGACAAGGCCTCATTTTTCTGCATTGATTTGGAGGCTGTTGAGACTGAACCACTGCTTTATCTGAGACAGGCTGGCCAGTGAGCTCAGTTTGTGGGCCTTCACCTTAAATTCATGGTCAAACGGCTCTTCGTGGTATGACAACACATGAACTTAACCTAATAGCAACCCCTGACCTCACTAACCCACAGGCTTTTTCTTCTTTCCTCTTCAAACACTCTCTCATTGTATCCACAGCGCCACCCGACATCAAACCTTTACATACACGTTTGTTGTTTTACCGTGCTCCCGCAGGACCCTGCCAGCCCGCTCTCCTCTATCAAAGCCCTTCATCTGCGCCCCCTGCAGACACATCCCAGGTCTGCGCAGTGCTGTTTAAAGATGCTACGCTAACAACAAGCCCGCATTAGCATAGTGTCCACGCAGCAGTACATGTAAAGAGCATGCATGACGCCGAATGGACACGCCGCCTGTGGTTTTTACATGCATGTTTCAGCAAATTATGCATGTAGGTGTATGTAGTGCTAACCCAGAACTGGAGCAATGGAGATTCTAAGAGGATAACTGCAATATGGAGGAGGTGAAGAGTGGATAGATAGGTTCAAGGGCCTATACTGCGCTATTTTTAATCTATGTTATAATGTTACACTTGTTTTATAGACACATCATTTTCGTCCTGTGTTCTTTTCTCAGAGACAAATTCACCAAATCTGTGCTAAACTTCATGTGTACATATGAGTAGCCAGAGGGTTTGAGAGCTAAGACTATGTTCCAGCTGCAAATCAGGTAGCCTACCCCAGTTTTTAAAGTGCACCTTTCTAATAGTACTTAGACTCTGACTAAACTGAATTGATTTTGCAGTACTTGCAGTACTTTTCCCCTGCAGTATACCCTATCTGTGCACGTTATGGGATAATGCAGTTACAAATGACTTAATGCTTCCTGCTCAGTTTAAATGGATTAAGCCTTCAAGGATTACATATATAGACCTATGCTTTGGATCAAACATTGGTCTGCTCTCTTTTTTATCAGGTAAAGAGGATCTGTGTATTTTATAATATGCTAACTTCAGAAAATGTTACCCTTGAAAATAAGTTGTTCCACAGTATGGCATTCAAAATTGACTTATTAAAGCTTTCTACCATGTTGTTCCCTCATCAAAACATGCCTGAAGTGGTTTTAGATGTCATCCATGCATGTCTGAGTAATCTAGTGATCTCTCCCAGGCCCTATTTGGACCGTCCTTACGATTCGTGTTTAGCTTTTCACCATGTTATATTGTTGTCTCGACAATATAACATGGTGGCACGAGATCTTGGCACGAAATCTTGTCCCGTCCCTATGTAATATCATACCGTTGAACAATCCAGCGAGAGCAAAAGCATCTCCACGGTGATAAGCACATGGCGGACCCTCCATCAGAAAAGTTACATAGTGCACCAACGTCACCTGGGATCCAGAATACACACTTCTTCAATTCTTTATGTAGATGTGAGTCTGGTCAATGCTGCATCTCCCCAAGTTCAGACGGATTTGACTGACAGGTGGATTAGCCAATGAACAAGTCGCATGGTCCCTCCGTCTTAAAACAAATATGTCTGCTTACATTGAAAAAAAAGAAAAAAAATATCACAAGGGACTGAAAAACACTGCAGATTTCTGTGGAATCAATGAGCAAAGCACTAAACTCTGTTAATCTGAGATGAGAAAAATGTAATTTTGTTTGTAATGACCAAGAAGCTCCTTCGTTTCACATGCGTCACTGAAATAAATGAGATGTGATGGAGAGCGTGAGACCAGACTGATATCCCTCTTAGAAAAATACAGAGAGAAATCATTGTGGATTTGCCACAAGCACCAACATTTGAACCAATAACCAATAATGTGTGCTCATCAAGTCAGTTTGTCAATGTCACAGCCTAATCTAAATGTTCTGAATTATTCACTAGAGTTTGAATATTTCATCTTTGTATGACGAGGTGTTGAAGTGTCTATAGTCCTCATACATATTAAATGTGGTGGTGAGGCGCTGCCACCCGGTGGTGGTAAACAGAGACAGTAATGTGATGAGATGCCTATGACATGTCTCTAATCAAATATCACATGGGGGAAAATTAATATCCAGGCTTATATTTGATAGTGTGGAAAATGTAATAACATTAGTGGGAACAAACAGGAGTGTGCATGTCCTTCTTGTGTTCCTGTGGCAGAGTGGTTATCCTCTCTCCTCCTCTCAGTAAGGAGGTTGTGGGTTAGACTCCTGGGGCCTGATTAATAAAAGTTCATCAAAATCTACTTTAAAAAGTTTGTAAAAAAAAAAAAGCACAAGTTTCTCTCTGTACTCACTCCCTCATACACTTTCCTCTTAGATAGATCACGTCTGCAGCTCAAATCTGCACACATGATCGCACCCCAGATCTCACCTCTTTAACGCCTCCACTTCACCATAAAAGGACAATGCAAAATGATTTCTGAATGAGATTAATCTAAACTGATAATGAGAATGAGTTTGACTGACACACAACATTTTAACACACTGTCTTATCCTGTAATTTAAACAATGTTTCAAAAAGCCCGCAAAGAGATTCTCATATTGCTTTGTTCACCGATGTGCATGTGCAGGTTTGAGTACATGTAGGATGTGCCACTGCCATAGTCTGTGAGTACGTGTGTGCAGGGGCCATGGGGAAAACATGGAGCCACAGTGGTGTAGGGATAGGCCAATGTTTTAAATGTGCTTTTTGGACTTGAACTGCATTATGGATGGTAGTAGCCATGTAGCTGGTTGGCCTCTGCGATGCCTTTGAACTCTTACTGTTTGAATTTTTCAAAAGTCTATGGGAAAAATCATGGAAAATGTACTTTATGTTAAGTTCCATCATAAAGTCGTACCTTTAAATGCATCTTACAAGTTTTGTAATGTACTTTGAGGTACTTTGTGTTCAAACTGGGCTCTACAAATGAACGAACCTTTTCTTACAAACATCAATTTTATTTTGAAGTGGGGCACTACCAGCCTGAAAAAGTAATCTAAAAGAAAAGGAATCAATTCTGCTAATATAGATTCTTACTTCATATACCAAAACTTCACCAAAAACTAGCTGATTTTACACTTTCTTTGTGCCCTAGTAAAAGATAGACATTTAAAACCTAAAATAACGATTCTTCCTGGTTGAGTGTGCCCTGTCATCAGCACATTTCTGACCCAGGACGACTCACTGTGATTGGGATCCTCCTCCACAGCCTCTGCTGCTCAGACCTGCATTATCCTGGAGCTTTTATGGGACACTTAGCAATGAAACAGCATTAATTCCAATCAACATAAACGTATAAGCGCCAAACATTCATTAGACTCATTGCGGCGTATGCATATTGTGTAACTGAGCGGCAACACAATCTCCTTCGTGGACTAGTATTTAAATTCTCTTAATTCTGAAAGGAATGACATAAGTTATGATGAAAAGTTGGCATATTGTGCTTCTCAAAAAAAAAACAGCTTAGACACCCCAAAACAAAGGTAAAGGTTAAACTGCATGGCAATGAAACTAACTGACAACCTCTCTCCAATCAACCCTAACCAATTTCACTCACAAATTACCCTCTCACTCTTTTATGTCTCTCTGATTGTAATTGTTTCTGTCTTTTAATCCTTTATAAAGTGTGCTTGAGAGACTGGAAAGGAGCTGATAAATAGCATGGATTATTATTATTATTTTATTATTATACATTTTATAAATTGGAATTTGACCCAGTATTATTTAAGGTCAGAGCGCCTTGAGAGCAGGTTCGTCTGCGCAGTGACCTAAGGGACGAAGGGAACCCTGATGAAAGAGAGGATGATTCAAATAGGCTGAGCTCACACTAGTCCAATCAAACCATGCCCACGTACGAAAGAGTTTGTCCAATGTGAGCGCAAACACGGCAAACGTGGAACTTTGGAGGAGAAGAGGTCAAGCACGGCACAGCTACTCACGTAAGAAAACAAGACAACTTATGTATACAAGCCCAAGAGCTGATGTTACTCCGAAAAGGAAGAAAAAAAAAAAACACTGCTCCAAACACAGGGTGGATCCATGCTTAGAAAAGACTCTGTGCACTGCTGGTGCTCTGATCTGAAGGTTGGTGGTTTGAATCCAACATAAACAACATTGGTAGAGTGGTGAGATCTGCTGACCCACACGTTCCATCTCCCACAGGTTCCATCTCCCACAGGCTCCATCTCCCACAGGTTCCATCTCCCCAGGCTCCATCTCCCACAGGCTCCATCTCCCACAGGCTCCATCTCCCACAGGCTCCATCTCCCACAGGCTCCATCTCCCACAGGTTCCATCTCCCACAGGCTCCATCTCCCACAGGCTCCATCTCCCACAGGTTCCAGCTCCCACAGGCTCCATCTCCCACAGGTTCCAGCTCCCACAGGTTCCATCTCCCACAGGTTCCATCTCCCACAGGTTCCATCTCCCACAGGCTCCATCTCCCACAGGTTCCATCTCCCACAGGCTCCATCTCCCACAGGCTCCATCTCCCATAGGTTCCATCTCCCACAGGCTCCAGCTCCAACAGGTTCCAGCTCCAAGAGGCTCCATCTCCCACAGGCTCCATCTCCCACAGGTTCCAGCTCCAACAGGCTCCATCTCCCATAGGTTCCATCTCCCACAGTTCCAGCTCCAACATTGTCTCCAGCTCCAAGAGTATCCATCTCCCACAGGCTCCATCTCCCACATGTAAAGCCATCTTGAGGTCTTGATCTCCCACAGGCTCCTCTCATAAAAATTCCATCATCCCACCGCAGATCTCCCACAGCTTTGATCCCTCTCGTCACAGCAGGACTGAGATCTGCCTCACTGTTTAAGAGACATTTTGTTTTAATTCCAGGTGCAGCTGTGAGGACAGGCCACAGAAGTCTTCACGATAGAGTCTGAGCACGGCACAGCACGGTTCAAACCGCCTAGTGTGAATGAACGATATCTCCTACTGTCTTTCTTATTCTGTAAAGCACTTTAAATTACTTTGTGTATGAATTGTGCTATACAAATAAAGTTGCCCTGCCTTGCCACACATAGAAAGTCATTTTCTTTGTCAGAACTAATGAAATACTGCATATACTAAGGTCCCGTTCACATCGAAAACTATTTACAGTGAAGTGTTTAGATCTCCCTCGACCCTTTGAGCAATGGACTGACTCATTCTAACCCTACGACCGTTTGAGTTTGGTAGTAGAAACTTCCAAACAACATTTCGTGTAGGTGTTAAACTTATTTAATTGCACTTTGAGCTATGATTCATGCTTGTCCTCTGTTCTTTATTACAGTTTAAAAAAAAATAAAAAAAACTGACATTCTGTTGCACCAGGGGAAATATTGCACCTCTCTGCACAGATCACAGTTTTCATCTCGTTCCCTTATGTCATTTTAAAACATCTAAAAGCACAAACTCTAATATTGATATGACAGTATTTTGGCAGCAATTAACTGTGCAGCTTTCTGACAAAAGCTCTTATGAAAAGCGTTCAAATGTCCCACCGCAGCAAGGGACCCGAAGGCGACAAAAGGTTCGAATATCACGACTGCCACTCAAGTTTAGCAAGACAATAGCAGCGTTTCCAAGCGGATTTGGGGATGATGGCCGGGGATTTGGCTGTGTTCACTTGTGGTTGGGTTTGTGGTGAGTTGATATAGTCTGGATTCATTGCTGGAAGAAAAACATGAAAGATACTGTCACTTGAGTACAATGGGTTTAAGCTGATCTCTATCCTAAAGACCAAGATGGATTAAGCAAGGATTAGATCCCCAAAAAAATGTTTACGAAGATGATTACATAGCGTACGAAATTGCTCAAAAAGATACTGCGCCCTCTGCTGGGAAAAAGAAGCGGTTTCGACAAGGCTAAAATGCTGGCATAAATTATGAATTAAAGGCACTGTACCTAATTTTTAACATCTTAAAAACGTGAAACTAGTTTATTTTAAGTGGTCCAAAGCTGATTTCAGAGGATTAACCACTCGAATAGAATGTAGAAGTGACTGGTTGGTCAGGCAACACTTTTCACAACTTTTTTTTAGAGAGCAGAGCAGTGTTTTGTCATCACAGTAAAGCTAACAACAACTAGCATGCTAACTCACACTTCCTGAAACTCACACGCTTAGATGCAGACATGCGGGTATATCGTATAAGCTCCTCTTGAGGTCAAAATATGTCTGCACAGGACAAATTTAGCTCAAATACAAAATCGGTTATTTTTGGTTTATTTTGGCTTTCTTTTAGGCAGACAATGCATTTACCTTGACATGTTCGGGCTGCGAGCTGCGAGCCATCTTCAGAACTGTCACCGCTGTTGATGGTTAAATATGGAGCTAGCATAAATTCAGCTTGGAAGACCACACTGCACCTCCTCTTTGTCCAATCAGCGCCCAGCAGTCTGTCCAAACTTATTAACATGATTGTCTTTGTCTGTCTGAGGCCCTGTCCCAATTCGACAAATGCACACTTCGTTGGGTGCAACTGAAGGGCACAACAACGGCCTGTCCCAGCACAACAAGATGCCTGCGGCCAACAAATTTCCCTGCACTTGATGAATGCGGCCGACAAACATGCCCTGCGTTTCCACTTCGCTCACTTCTATATCCCATCATGCACCGCTCGTAACTTCTTCTATGGGAAAAATAAGGTATATTTCCTTAAAGTTATGTACAGCTAGCTACAATTTGGAAAAAATCACCTCGAACGTTATATTTGCGTATTGATATTCAAAGGGAAAGATAAATTCATTACTTCACTCAGTCTAAACAGAAATAAATGGCTGCAATGACGATACTTTGACTGTTCCTCTATAAAATGATAAAGGATTAAAAATAAAACTGTAATTATTTCAGTGTCCATTTTACATATTTAGGTCATGAGTCAAAAGCCGTATAGCTCATTAGTCAACAACTGTCACGGTTGCTAGGAGACATAACATAAGCTGTGTAACGTAAGTGCAGAAACAGTGGTTGAAGTACACTCTGAGGCATAGTCCTGGCCCATTTCGACACGATGGCAGCTGCACGGAGAGTACACTTCGAACGGTACTTCGAAGTGTACATTTGTCGAATTGCGGCACGGCCTAAGTCTTTCCAGCAGGTCATATCACAGCTGTTGTTACTTCCTGTAGGTGTGGTCAGCCTGAAAGACGTCGCTCAGACTGACGATGCTCCTGGAGAATGGTGTCCCGTATGTGTGAAGGGAAGAAAAGCTCCTTCCCCACGATTGATAGTGTCTGTGCCACGTTGACCGTTTGATGAAGTCAGATCTCTAAGGAATTACTTCGTGCCCTCGCTTTGTCCATTTATATATACAATGTATGGTTGGATGCCACAACTCGCCAGCTTTTCTGATCGCATCAACATAGTTCCTGTCCATTGTCTTGTCTTGTATTGGCTGTAGAGTACTTTTTTCTCTATATTTACCCCACCACTCAGTATTTCTGTCTTACATCTCCCTCCCTCTCTCTCCTGACAGCAGTCGATCATTGATTAGCAGCTATAAAAAAGGAATAATGAAAAGACTGCATGATCGATATGGGGACCGGAGACTGCAGATTTACTAGCTGTGGTCCGGCCTGCTGCAGAGAGGACACAGAGCAGCACAGTAGCCTAACCCCGCAGCCTGATTTACTATGACCCTGGATTTTACATGGGCCGAGTTTATGGGCTGCGATCAGGAGCTTCGGCATCTCCAATAGAAAGAGCAGAGTGAGGGACAAGGAGGTCTATAAATCAGCTCCCTGGCATCACAAGCACTGTTCCATCCTGGGATTACAGATGACGTGGGGAAGTATTGCCCCTGTGCATTGCAGTGTAGTGTTGTTGACTAGTATGTTTTGGCATATGATACAATCCCATTAACTTTCACTTTCAATAAGGTAAATTAAATACATCGCCAAACTATACAAAAAGCTAAAATAATAATAAAAAGAAACATTGACAGTGCTAGCTACTATCTTGTTACTATAAAATTGTACAGGAATTAATTCATTTGTAATTTTCTTCTTCTGTTGACATAAATAAATAAATAAATAAATAAATAAATAAATAAATAAATAAATAAATAAATAAATAATAAAAAATAAATAAATACAGAAATAAATAAATAAATAAATAAATAAATAACAGATTAAACTTAAAATAACAGAAACAGATTAAATAAAAATAAGAATGATTATCTTGTTACTATAAAATTGTATAGAAATTAATTCATTCGTAATTTTCTACTTTTATGAATAAATAAATAAATACATAAATGCTTAAATAGCAGATTAAACATAAAATAACAAACAAATTAAACATAAAAAATAAGAATGATACAAAAATCACATCATCTTAAAAAAACAAAAAAACTCAAATAAATTGTGAAAATATGAAAGGAACCATATGTAACATTTTGATTTTAAATTCCATAAACATGGCCTAAGTGAGTCCCCAGATACAAGGTAAATAAGTTCAATTCAAATATGACTTTTACTGGTAACAATTATAATGCCAATATATTCTTAATTACAAAAACACTGAACATGAAGGCTGAAATCCAGTTGGTTTAAACGTAAAAATGCCTCTCTCTGATCTGAACGCTCACCTCCTACACCCAGCAAACGCAGCCAGTGCTTCTTCTACTGCAATATGTGCTGCCCATATACTGAAAATAAGAACAAATTGTTTGTGCCCTCTATCTGCAGGTTTAAGCAATGATGACCCAGATCCACTTGTGATTCCTGTATATTTTTTTTCAAACTGTAACAGCACAAGCTACGCAGGTCCTTTGACACTGATAAACTGACACAAAAAGGTCTCAAACTGAGCTACGAGCCTCCAACATGCAAACATTTCTATTTTAAAATGCTGAAATTGATAACCGCAAGTTAAAATGATTATTACTCTGATAAAAATTACATTCTATGATTATACTGGATAGGCTTTGGCTAAATAAGACGTGCAAAGTGGTTCTCATTGTGGTATTAAAATTGGTATCCAGGTTTTTCCTTAGTATGAACATCACGTTAAAATTTTTTGTAAACTTTTTAACACTTTAACACCCACCTTTTGATATCTTCCTCTTACGGTACATTCTTGTTGATACGCTTTCTCTCAGTATTAAAACACAATCCTTCCCATACAAGGACACAGAGAGGGGTACAGACCTTGATGCCAACACTATCGCTAACCCATCCACAGGAGGTTAGCTCTCTGGATTTAGCCTGACGTTTAGTGTGTTTCTTTGAAGTGCGTTTAGCGTGGCTTCAAAGCTTCACCAAAACAACATAAAAGTATGAACGGGAGCAGAATGTCACTGGAGAGATAGATTTGTACATGAACTGATCTCTCACTGGGGGCCTTGAAAGTGGTAAAGTTGGAGTTGAACAGTCAGATCCACTGACGCGAAAGTTGGAGGTTCATGCCCAATTCTCACAGGTGAATTCTGCCATTGTGTCCTCGGGCAAGACACTAGCCCTCAGTGTCTGCGCACACTGGTTTATGAATGTGAGGGAGTGGCTGATGTAACATGCAACAGAGCGAGCCACGGTCAAAAATTTATCATCCACTTCACAAATTTTGCATGTGAAATGAAGGTCATCAGCTCATTGGTCATATATCATTTATCTAAATCAATTCTGCAGAAATCCATAATGTTTTTCAGTCTTCTGCGATATTTTTCCATATTTTTTTCCTCATAAGCAGCCATATTTGTTTTGTAAAGACCATGTGTGTCTCTGATTGGTTAACACACCTGTCAATCATACCCATCTGGGGCGACAGTTGCTCAGTAGGTTGAGTGTTTGTCCACTGATCCGAAGGTTGGCGGTTCAAATCTCGCTCTCTACATAAACATCATTGGTTGAGTGGTTAGATCCACTGACTTGAGGTTGGCGGTGCAACCCTCACAGATGAATGCTGTCGTTGTGTCCTTGGGCAAGACACTTAACCCACCTCGCCCCTAGTGTCTGCGTACACTGTTGTATGAATGTGTGTGTGAATGGGTGACTGGTACCTTGTTGTAAAGCGCTTTGAGTGCCTTGAAAGGTAGAAAAGTGCTATAAAAATGTGACCATTTACCATCAGAGCTCAAGGAGATGCACCAAAACCCAGACTCACATCTTTGTATAGGAGAAATGTGTGCTCTAGAGCCCAAGCAACATCGTAGGTACAAAAGCTCTATATAAATGTGTCCATTTACCATTTAGGTATTTATGTAATGTCTGTATACCAAAAAGTAGAAATTATTCAACCAATTGCCCCCCAAGTTTCAATTCTGTCCACAGCAACTCTTTCTTTGCTTCTATTATTCTTTTAAAGGCCCTTCGTAAAATGTCTTAAATCTTCAGGCCAGGTTTAAATATCAGACAAGTCACGCTCCTTTGTGTAGTGTCTCCGTCTCTCTCCTCAGCAGCTGTATCCCCAGAGGAACTCACAAAATGCACTGTCTGAATTTTAAAAGTCAAACTACAGGCTCTGTCTCTCTTTAAGTTTCGTACCCTGAAGCAGACAAGGTGCCCCATAGACAACAACACGCACTAATGGATTACAAAGGATTAAAGCTGATCTGGAGGTCAATATAACAAAAGTTTCTCTCGTTTAGCACTATAGATATCCGTGACTGAAATATTGGCTCCTTCCATCACTATGATACATTGTTATGTCCTTGGGCAAGACATGTCACCCATTTACCCTGCATAAATGATTGGAATTAGTCCAATATCAGTCACAGTGTGTGGACGAGCATGCACAAACGCACGTCTTTATTCCCTTCTAATGATAACAATGTAAAATGACGAAACACAAATAAACTGTGCAGGTTTTACACAAACTTGTGACTTAAGTTCACAGTTGAGATAGATTCTGTGTCTTTCTGGGTAAATAAAGTCAAAATGAAGAAATTCAAAGGTCCAGTAAACACTACTTCCTCTAATTCTCTCTGCTCTGCTTTCCTCTGAGTCCTGTCCCTGAAAAGTGCTTGACAGGCATGTCAGCTTGAGACTGCAGGGAGGTGCACAATGTTTAACATTAAAGTAGTTTTTTTTTTTTATTAATACCAGCTCTGACATGATCAGCTGCATACGCACATTTCAGACCTTGTCTGTATTTATAAATGACACCCCAGGATGTGGTAGAGAGGTAGTCTTTTTCTTGATGGCCCGAATGAACAGTGAGTTGCTTGGTTCAATGGCGAAAAGCCTCTCTAGTTTTTTTGTGGGATTGGCAAGATCTCACAAATAATTGGGCTTCTTTCTGATGACACATACTGTAAATGTATACTGTAATGTAGCTAGTCCATTACTTCTATCTGTGAGGATAGCACAAAGGACACAATACCAAAAGTTTTAAATGTTTTATTGATAACTGGTATTGGATAATTGAATTGTGGCAAATGTTCAACTCACCCATGTTGTCTGTCCCAGGTGGGACAGAAAACATGGGTTGTTGTCTGGAGCTAAACCCCAACATGGGTTTCGGGCCAAATGAGTCCCCGGGGAGCCGAGGCACCTTATGAAGGTTCCGGGACAGACAACTGGGTGAGGGAAAGGAGGGGTGTTCTACATTTTACCTTTGATCTAAATTGGTGTTCACTGTTTTAAACAATGAATTGAATTTAATATAGAGCCCTATTTTTAAATGGCCAATTTGATTGAATAAAGATGTACACTGTTTTGTCAGAGCTAACTTTTAATAGAATTATTGGGATGTTTGTACTTACCTGTACTGTAGAGTGAGCACAACCAATTAAAGAGGTCTCCTATAAAAGGAACAAGCCTCAGTCTGCTCGAGAGGGGGTGCTGTATGTGTAGGCTGTACGGGTAGGCTGATGCTTTTTACTTGTTTTTTTGTAAATATTTTGGTGGTGAATAAATACACTTTGGATCTGCACTGGACAACTGTCTCAGCTTTGCTCTGTTCCTCCGTAAACCGCTGAAGTTGCTATCCGGGCCATTACATATACAAAATCTACTTCTTTCTTAAAAATCCTCATTAGACATAAGCTCAAGTCTAAAAAAAAATAAAACAAAACACACACAATAAGCATTGCCAATGCACATTTGTACATTTTCCTGTTTCCTGTTGTTAAAGAAATTCCATTTTTCACTCCCAGCTCAGTCCCTATTAGCTTATGTCATCAGAGGTATAATGCTCCCTACAACAGAAGCATATACAGACTGGACTGTACAAGACTGCAATGGACAGCACTATCACACTGTCTTGTGGGTTTATGTCTCTAGGTGCTGATGGTAAATAGACTTCTCCTGTATTAGAACTCCAGCATCATGTCTCTTCTCTTCAACTCTCGGGCTAACATAATTTATTCCATCTATTCCAGTTTTCCTGTGTTGCAGGAAACTGGAACAGATGCCCGAGCCACCTCAGCTGGCCTCCCGCCGTGGAGGAGCAGTGGCTCTACTCCGAGTTCCTCCCGTGTGACTGAGTTCCTCACACTATTTATAAGGGAGCGCCCAGCCACCTGGCAGAGGAAGTTCATTTCGACCGTCTGGATCTGATCTCTTGTCCTTTTGGTCATTACCCAAAGATCATGACCATAGGTCAGGGTAAAAACTTAGATTGACCAGTAAATCGAGAGCTTTGCCTTTCAATTCAGCTCCTTCTTTACTATAACAGTCCGATACAGCGACTGCATCACTGCAGACGTTGCACCAATCTCCCTGTCAATCTCACGCTCCGTCCTTCCCTCACTCGTGAACAAGACCCCGAGATATTTGAACTCAGCCACTTGAGGCACACATCATTATTTCAGGCTGAGCCCGGCCGGGCCCTGTGGGAAAAGACCCGGCCACAGGGCACTCGCAATTCAGCCCCAACCCCAGGCCTGGCTCCAGGGTGGGGCCCGCGCCATACCACGCGAAGTCACGGTCCTTGCTGTTATACTATTTGTAAAAGTGCTGTGAACTGCTCTTAGTCTGACCTGTCACTTAGGACCTGTTTGCTATGGGAGACGCTACCAGAGATATAATGCCCCGGACAATGTGGCTCCTTGGATCATTTATTTATTTATTTGTTTGGTTGGGACAAAGCATTTTAATGAACAGACATGACATGACAGACATGAACGTAAACACGCCAGATTATAGCCAAAGGTTAACTTCCACCTGTTATTCAGGTACGTAAAGTTTCCCACCACGATAAGGTGGCAGTTCAAGGGGGAGAGGTTAGACAGTTAATTTAGTTAAATTCACTTCTAACATTTAGGTGAACTAACATAAGTTATTTGTTGTAAATTTAGCCCGGGTGTAGCTGAGGGCCCTCTGCTGTGCAGCCCTCATGTGTGTGTTCAATGACCTGCTCCTCTGTCTGTGGTGATGGATCTGTGAGCGACATGGCCCGACAGAGCTGATGTCACTGACTGAGCATAGCTGTGAGTTTTGAAGCACAGTATGTTTAAATTGTTAGTATGAGAATGAAATACTTCAACCAGCTATAGACTAACGTCATTTTCTCAGGTTATGGGGGAGTCAGCTACACCCTGAAGTGGATCCTGCTGTCTTGCTTTGTTCCTCCTTGCCCTTATGTCAAACTGAACTTTAAAATATAAGTCTTGTAATGTAGTGCTTGGGCAGTAATTGTAACTTGAGCATAAAGAACCAAACTGTTCAAGTGAATGAAATTATACTGGTCCTGTTATAGTGTGTGAAATGATCACAATTTGAAGTTCCAGCTTTATGCAATTTCAAATAAATGCTACTACTTAACCAACTCCTTGGCTACTTCTGATATCTCCGTAGGTGCCACTTCTGTATCTGAGTGGTTTAGCTGAGTCATCGCCGATTGCGTCTTAACTCAATAAAGCAATTTCCCGGGTTTGCAAAGCGATCCCTGTTTTAGCTTTGGGCATGTTCTTTACTCTTTCTTACGTTCCTTAACAAATAAACCTGTTATTTGTACCTCAAGTGTTGCATCAGCCTAGCAAGCTGAATCATTGGAAAATCACATCTTCACTCAAAAGAAATTTCCCAGGTTTGCATTGAGCTCCTTGTTTTAGCTATGGGATTCTTTCTCATTCTTGTGTTATTTGACAAATGAACATGTTATTTGGATGAGGACTGGATGAATTTGGATTGAAATGATGTGTTTTAAAGACAGAGGCAGGTCAAATCTAATCGTGGATCTGGCTTTGTGTGAACAGACTGAATCAGAGTTTTTCAAGTGTGATTCAAGCCACTTTCATATGTGGAAATAAATACAATGCTACAGGTGGCATTTTTCTTCATTGGAAAAGGCTGAAATGAAACACAATTAAACATTCATCTGTCAGACAACAACAGTGCAGCTAAAAGTAAAAGTGAATTGATATTTTGGGGAAGTCAAACATAAAATATCGACTTTGGCCTTTGGTGAAAGATAAAGATTAGTCATTTATCTAATTATATATTGACAAATTGTTCTCACCAATATAGTCTGTGTCATACAAAAATGGCTCTTCTTCCACACACCAGGCCCCTTCAGGCTGTTGGGATCACACATGAAAACTGACACGAATCTGCAAATGTAGCCAGATAAAATCAGGCAGACCCCTTTAAAGAATGTATGAAAACTTTGTGAGTACTAATACTACCATTGTCCCACCAAAATGTCCCTGTAAACGTTTCTGTTCCGTCGCCTTGGCCTGTGATCCCTGCCCCCTCTGTGTCTGCTCTGGGACAATTTGATGCCATTACAGAGTGAGAGACTGAAGAATGGTCCGAGCCAAATGCCACAGCGCCCCCAGTGGCCCCCGAGATGGATGATGTCTGCAGATAGAGACAGGGCTGAGATCATAGGACAGAGAGGAGAGCGAGAAACACACAGAAAAGAATATAAATATAAATATAATCAACATGTTTTATGGAGTAATGTTTGCATAAGCACTTATTACTTTGGCTCTGTATATAAAAGTATAAAACAATTTCACTTAACCAAAGTGTTTAAAGGCTCTGCCCCGTTTCCCATGTATCTGAGCAAAATGTGTCTGAGTACAGAAGCAGCTCTATTGCTGTGTATAATCTGCATCTTATTATAAAGCTCTATATAATCAGATAATCAGGAAGTGCACAGTTAGCAGACCCATAGTTGTCATTAGCCTTATCTTTCTGGTGAAACTCCTCACCGGTCTGAGAGTTGTGAAAAGCATTTATGAACTCATTGCAGTGAATAATTAGGACGGTTGGAAGGTGCGTAAGATGAGTAAAGAATAACGTTTTTAAAATGAGCTAGTTCCAATTTTTCCTGTTTTAAGACAGTAAAATCAGGTACAGCCTCTTTAATACAATGAAACATTCCAGGGAAAACCATTTTCAATTTTTCAGCAGCGACAATCAGGAGCCGGAGCCTCCACCAGAAAAGTCACATAGCACCCCTTTAAATCCAAAGGTTTAGTAGAGCTCGGAGCGAGTAAATCTTGTTTTTTTCACACAGGGTATGTCCTCTTCATGAATGGATAATGCCGGTTTGATTGGCAGCTCAGAATCCTGGAGGTTGTTGTTGTTGTCAGTCATAAATGTCATGATCTCATCAACTGAGAAAAAACAGCCTGTACCCCAAAGAAAGAGGAAGGGCCCACGAGGACCAACTAAATATCATCATGTTTTATGTTATTAACAGACAAAAACAAACATGAACACGTTTTGATCTATTGAGTTGGTCCCTATAAAGTTTACAGGTTTGATCGCTGCTACACTGCATGTGCTGTTGTGTTCTTAGGCAATGTATTCTCCCAAACTGTATGTTGTGTTTATGAATTAAAAACATTGAAACAAATGTGAATTTCCAACATTAAGAGTGACAGGAGGTAGTAGCTCCAGATGAGCCCAGGTCTGCAGATGGAGCTGATCATATTAGCTCTCTTACCTCTCCAGATGGTGCTTCTCTTACTCGGATAAACTAACCTAGACGTGTTCGTCTCTGGAAGCAGTACACGGAGTGGGTTCACAACTCACTCTGTCAACACCAGATTTACTGAAGCTGTGTGCATTCACAGAAATCAGAACAATGGAAGAGAGGAGAGCTGCATATAAAATCAGTCAAATGAAACGCCACGGAGAAAGCTTATTCAAATATCATTGATAAATTGATTGTGCCAAGCAGCACATAAAGATGCACAGCCTCATACACATGTGCAGAAAAGAGTTTATGTCTTTACAGATCTGAATAGGATATCTACATATCTATTGCTAATATATCGGATATCTGCCCCTGGTCAGACTCTGTCCCTGCAGCCAGGTGAGAGTAATCAGAAACGCCTGTCTGCAATCAGTCCTATGTGGTGTCACCAACTACTGGAAATTGCAGAGGCCACTGAAGACAGAGTTAAGTTAGATTTAGGCATCTTTTACCACAAAGCTGCAAATGTGTCTAGTTTGCACTAAAATTGCCAAAAATGACTAGGTACAGCCATAAAACACCATATACATGGATTAGGAGTGAAAAAGTGCATTAAGCAGAAATGGGGGCCTGAGACATAATCTCTCACAGATCTATGATTCCATTAGACCCAACGCAAACAAAAATAAACAAAAATAAACAAAATAGAACAGTAGGAAGGGCCATTAAAGGTTGAGTAGGCTAGTAAGGCGAATACTGGAGACAATGGCTGTTTACAGTTTCAGTGTAGTTAGCACCTTCATTTAGATAGATATAAGGCAGTGTCCACCAGCAATCTGACCAGAACTGAAGAAGCAGCTTGGATGAGCAGCAAAATGTCTTCACTCCTACAACGATGTGTCCAGTTGACAGATTTAAACTTCATCTTCGTTTAGCGTTCAGTTCCACTTTAAGACCAAGCCTAATCCTTAGTTTTGGTTTAGTCTTAGTTGAGACTTTGTTCAGTATATATTTTTTTTATAATATATACTGTTATTTTGATACAATAGATGATGTCATACTCATGATTTGTGAACAGTGACTAGAATCCTGTTGACCAGCACAAATACGGCGCTTCAGATCCGTGTAGTCATAATCCTTTCTAACTGCACAACTCTGCAGTCTCCACACTCCCAGACTGATGGACAGCTACAATCAAACTAATATTTTATAGATGTTATTTTTTGGAACATTTTATCTGCTCCAGTATGACAGTTCTGATGACACTGCAGCAAGTCTAACCTGGAGAAAGTGACTGTGGCTTGTTTGGGAAATGTTTCCAAAAAGCTGATGTGAAAACTGTGGTAGGCAACAGTGAAAGATTCAGGATTAGTTTTTAGTTTAGGCTCAAAGTTGGTTAAGGTCATTTTCACACATGTTGCATGCTGTTTTCTTCACTTTTGGGTCGGTCTTGTTCACATACACCGTGCTTCATTCACCCCAAACACCATGAGCCACGTGAGAGTCCATCAGCTGATCAAAGAACTTATTTCCATGACAACACGCTTCAAGCTTCCCCTGGTGGCCTTTTCTTTCACCTGTGGCTAAATACACTGGAGGACGGTAACTCTGACAGACCCAGACTCACCTGCGCAGACAGACGCAGAAGGAGACTGTCGCTGATAGTAAGTTGATCCAAATTGCATCGTCATCATCAACCTAATTATTGGCAGCGTGAAAATGACCTAAGACTACTTAAAGGGATGTATTGGATCCACTTTATTCCCAAAGTTGCCATGGGCCCTGCCATCGTCATTCGGGGTTGTATTATTTTGCATGGGGCTGCTGATCTTGGCAGCGATTAAGTTTTATGCGGACTCTAAAGCCGTTTTAAAGCCTCCAGAGAATCAGTGCAGTATTGACTTGTTGGTCACATATTTTACACATTTACAGATAACCCTATTTTATATCATATTTTATTGCAAAAACTTTTCTCAAATTTTCAGTTGAAATGAATTGGATTCTCACTTAATCAGAAGTTCCATGTTTAGTAGCATTTACAGACAAAAGTGGGCGGAGCAGAATAAGTTTGCTCTGGACTGTCTGCATCTAATCATAAGGTGTTTTTATCCTCCTCAAACCAGGAAGTACTGTTGGAGTGCTGTTGGCTTTCTAGTTATTGCTGACAAAACTCCACTCCAGTCTCTGAAAGTTGGCTTATGAACTCATTTGGGTAATATAATGTCGTGTAGGAATGTGTCAGAAACAAGAGGAATAACTTTGAGCAGTTTAAAATGAACTAGTCCTATTTTTATAGAATGTTAATTTTTGCATAGAACAAACCTCGTCTAAACCAGGACCAGAGCCAAGACTAAAGCCACCATAACCAGCAATAGTCTCATAACCCAAGATCAACTAAATCTGAACCTAGACTCAACCAGGACTCAACATGTATTAAACAAATTAGAACAGAAACTGAAGCAGTGTCGTCTCCATCTCCTCAGTACTCCTCAGTATAGCATTAAACATATATATCATATATTTATTCATATATGGGTATTTTTATTTCTGAAATAATATCTTCAAAAACATGCCTTCTTAATGTGAGTGGATTCGCTACTCCACAGATCTGGCTTGTTACATGACCTGGTACCATCACATAGATGCCTTTAATGCTATAAAGTAGAACTTTCCAGGCATTACATATAAACAGAAAAAAAGTTACAGAGCGCACCTTTAATTTAATCAGCTCACTTTACATTTCTATTTTGACAGCCAATATTTTTTCCCTCGCTGTATTAAGTTTGAAAAGCACTGACATATGCGTTTACAGATTTCATTTACCCAGTCAAATCCTTTTCCTCTGGCTTGACAAAACTTCCTATTACCCAGAATGCATTTGTACAGAGAATCAATATAGTGCGAGTGAATGAGGGATTGCCAGAGCTGTAGAAGGCACCTGTTCTTTAGAATCCACAGACTGAAGTGAACTGAAATATGGCTGGTGTTTTTGGAGAGGCCCAAACATTGATTTCCCACAGGATGCTGCTTCATAAACTAAAAGTCACATTCTGCCACTATTCTCCTGGTGATATCCAATGGAAAAGTTAGGACAGATTAACAACTTTTTAGCAGACTGGAAAGTGTGAACATTGGAGAAAAAGTTAAGGGCGCACTGTGTAACTTTTTTTGTAACCGCATTGCTTGAAATGTTCCGCAGAATGGCATTTAACTGAGTATAGGCTGGATTTTTTTTCCAAATTCAGATGATTTTATTGTTACAGAAACATGCATTCCTGCTTTTGTCCATGGAACTGGAGCTCAACAGTCACGCCCACTTCAAAATCAACTCCTAAGACATTTTGAAACGTTTTAATATTAAGATTGTGAAGGCGAAACAGAGGTTAACCAGATGTGGTGACTAATATTGTAAAGCTACCGTTTGTAAGTTTTGGCTCACCTGGGCTGTGACTCATTTCTCTTTCATCGCCTTCATTTACAGCAAAAGACAAAATTAAATCTGTCAACTGGACAAATTGTTGACAGTTTACAGTTTCGGTGTAGTTAGCTCCTCGCTTCAAGGCATTGTCCACCAGTAATCTGACCAGACCCGAACAAGCGGCTTGGATGAACCGCAAAAAGTTTTCACTCCTACGACGATTAGTCCAGTTGACAGATTTAATTTCGTTTTTTGCTATGTGAAAGCATGGTTTTGTTTTATTATGTTACCCTTCAACTTTGTATTGAATACTGTGTGTGTTAAAGAGTGAGGTAAACTTGTAACTTTGTAGGAATGCGACACATGCTTATTTTGAGAAGTCTACACTGGCACCTGTTTTTTCGGAGACATGATATAGCTCTTCATTTTCAGGTTGACAAAAGGCAAGGTAATACATCTTTACAGTGACAACGAGCATCTTTTTAGGGGCAACATTAGTGGGCAACATTTCGGGGCAGCATCTCTACGGAAACCAGTGCTCCTTAATTGCCTTGCCATAAATGTTCCACTGTATTTATCCATCTTGCATTTGGTGAGTTAGAGTTATAGGGGTTTTAATACTATAGTTGTGTGAAATGTTCGACAAGAAGCTGGCAGACCCTCCACCAGAAAAGTGACATAGTGCAGTTTTAATGTCTGATAATTTCCGAGGTTCAACTGTTCTGTCTTGTCTTGCATCTGGACCAACCGATGTTATTCTCACTCACGCACTTCATGGCTCTCTAGCAGATTTTTATATATGATTTTCCATGCGACTTCACAGAGGGCGGTGCATTCAAGTGCCCTCGCGTGAACTGGAAAACTCAAATGTTGGTTTGCACACATCTCTGAGAGCAGCTTTACATTATGCGTGCGTCACTGTATGTGCTTCACTGAACAATGTTGTAAAAGGGTCAAATGTGGGGTGTGGGATAGACTGGCGTTCTTATTCATCTTGAAAAAATGCTTCATGTTAATGTTACGTCTGGAAAGTAACTGGCTGGGGTTAAGGTTGTTTTCAATAGTAGTGGTAAAAATGCAAAAAAAAATAAAAAAAGGAAAGATGTCAGCAGTGTTCTCGAATACTTAGACCCGATCCCACACTACGCACCACACACTTAAATTCCCTGTGAGTGCAAAACCATTAGAATTGGGACAGTCCGCACTTCACACGACTCATTGAGCGTGATCGGGTAAAATATCCAAGCAGCGTAAAAAAACAGCTGTCAGCATTGTTGTCAGATTACTGTTAAATCGATCAGAAATTCACAGCCTGTTATGATCATTTGCTGAATTGGCCATAAAGAAAAAGAACAGTGCTTAGTGTTTATACAGTCTTGTTTCCTGGATGTATTTACTTATAATATGATCAGCTTAACTGTTAAAGCTACCATCTGTAACTGTTTAGACTGGCTGACCCGTCCCTGTTGTGTTCTCACATGCCACCACTAGATGGTGTCTGTGTTACTGCTGTCTGAGAGTGTGCCAGACCAGCGAGCACAGGTTGACAAAGGCCAGGTGAGGGGAAAACAGGTTTGACATCGGTTTCTACTGGTAACAAAAAACAAAATGAACTTACACAGAGTAGCTTTAAGCTGTTCCTTCGTATCCAGTTTACGCTCGCTGCTAACTGGATACAAGTTTGCACATTCCAGTGAATTGCATTATGGGGAATACACTTGCCTGAAGTCTGCATCATTCCACACTGGCTGGAAGTTTGGAGAGAACGCTGTGGTGAAGTTTCATTTCACATGCGTCACTGAAAAACAAATTACGTCATCGTGTTTGGTTCTGGCTCGAGATGCAGCAGAGGGCGCAGGGACCAGCCTGATATCCCTCAGAGAGATATCATTCTGGATTTACCAGGCAAACAACATGCATATTTTGGACCTAGTTTATGGTTAATATCACTTTGTTTCTACATGAAAAATGTGCACAAAGTTACCGTATATTCCAGAGTATAAGTCACACTGGAGTATAAATCGCACCAGCTAAAAAAAAAGCATAATAATTATTTAAAAAACCATATATTTCACATATAAATCACATCTGAGTATGAGTCACACCCCTGACCAAACCATGAAAAAAGTGTGACTTACAGCCCAGATCATATGATAAATTGTAACAAAATTAATGCCTAACACTTGTAATGCAGTAATGTTCTTTACAGGCTCATCAAAGTCTGTTATAAAGTGACAAAAGCTCAGACCACCTCCAGTGTCTCAAACACGCATTGCATTCATACTACAAACCAAGGTGGGAGGTGTCTTGCCCAAGGACACGATGACTAAACGTGACTATTTTCTGATTAGCGCCAAAATGTGGAGACACAATTCAATCCCAGGTGTCAGGTGAAAGGACGTTAAGCCGTAGCTCACAGAAATGATTCAACATTTCTGGATTTTCATTTCAGATATTCCTTCCACAGCAGTAAATCTTCCACAGTTATACAGCCCCTTGCCCTCCATCTGAAATGACCACATCACATAATGTTAAATGTTGGGAACACAACCTATTCAGGCCGTGGCATGTGTGAAGTGAGCCAGCAGCAGCACGCAGCAGAGCACGCTTAAAAATACATGATGAGAGTGGTACATTTACATACATGACACCGAGGCATCGCGTGCTCCCACACATGCCACAGAGCAGAGACAGAGGGAGGGACCTGTTGAACAAGAAGCACACAGATGGAACATTTATACAATACAAAAACTGATTTAAAGTGGTGGTGTAATGCAAAATGAACTTTTTTGAGTGTTCTACCATGTATCATCAAAAACGTCCCAAAATATGTCTTCCATGCGTACCAAAGTTCGAACACAAGCATTAGTAGGATGCACGCTGATTGTGCAGTGATAGCGCTCTGAAGGGGGAGTGACTTAGCAAGGAGAGAAAAAGGAGGGGCCAAAAACAAAATTTAAGCTACGTAAACATTTTAATACATTGTTTTTGGTAATTCTAACTTCTTTCAAAACAATAAAAAGTGTTGTGGATGAATGATAATCCATTTGCGAAACCTGGTGATTTCTGAAATACAAAAAGGTTTTGTATTTGTTACAACAGATATGGACAGGACAAGGCCCAGGCCAAGCGAGTCCCCCTGAGTCGCTCCCTTAAAACGTCAAACAACACCGGGTTTCCTGGAGGATGGGACAGAGGCTTCTGGCTGAACACAGATCAAATGTATTTACACAAAGACACATGATAAGAATATTTTCTTTACCACATGAATCCACATACTTTTCCATCACAAAGAAACATGCTGCTCTACATATGTTACATTTAACAGTGTCTTCCCCTCTGCTGTTGGTCTCATGAACATTCTATAACCGTGGTGTCAAACTCATTTTCACTGAGGGCCACATCAGCAAAATAGTTGCCATCAAGGGCCAGATGTAACTTCAAGGCAGTATAAATGTCACTAAATATAACCAAATGTCATGTAGAATAAATGTAACTACTTTTTAACTTGTTAAATAACTGTTTCTGTATTTATTACTTATTCAAGTTGCAAATATTGCATGTCTGTGTAACTGTGTATCCCCTGATAACTGACATTTTTAAAAGTGTGTATGTGGTCGGGGCACACCTGCGCACAGACCTTCAACACTGCTTCAAAAACAGCCTTTTACAGCCTTTTCATTATTGGACAATTTGTTGTTTTTCTTGAAGGCAAACTTTTGCATACTTAGCTCCATGTTTGGCGTCAAAATGTCACCTCATAACACAAAAACATACAGATTTTTCTCCTTGAAGTACAAACTTGTATTCACCTTCACCTTTCTTGAAACTGCCTTCCATGCCGACAATTTTCCTCCTCCTGAACATTTGGGGATCATTATTTGCAAATATTTCGCAGTTCCACTTGTTGGGAAAATGTCATTAGCTTCTGGTCAGTGCACACATTAAAGCAGCATAGACTTATTTTAAAATGACAGTCATGCCTTTTAATTTACCTTCTCGTGGGCCACATAAAATGACGTGGTGTTCCACTTTTGGCCCCTGGGCCTTAAGTTTGACACACTTGCTCTATAATATCTGTACCACTGGCACTTTAGAAAATCTGCACTAAACTGAACACTTTATAACACCGGTCACCTTGATGAGCCATGTTTGCACTGCTGTTCTGATGTTGATGTTGTATATATCTACCTAAGTATTTTATTTTATTTTAAGCACGTCTTTTTTAACTCTATGCATGCTCTTATTTGTACTTATTCAGTGTTTTTATGTTGCACTTTATCACCGAAGTAAGTACTTTAAGGCTGATTTAGTCTTGTTGTGATATAATGTAATTCTGTCAGGTTGAATTTTGATTTTTTTTCCCTCAGAAAACAAGGTATTGTCCAATATAAACAAATGATATATGCAATTCCACCAATGGATGTATATAGAAAATTGTGATTGTACTCTCGAAATCTCCTATTTTTCACTCTTAGACTTCAAAAAAATATCCTTTACAGTAGCGGTGATATCTTCATATCCAAACCTAGTAAAAATGTTTTCAGATTTTGATTGAAAAATTTTTTTTTTTTTTCCAGCTAAATCTTATTTACTCAGACATGTAACATTTCTGTGGTGTCATGTCAACAAAATGAATCAAGAATGTTCTCCTTTTTCTTATACTTACACTCATTTTTTGTTTTTCTTTCTTAATTTTCACTCCTTTCTACATTTTATATACACACATCAACTATACGAGGGAAGGTAGATGGAATTATACAGACAATAAATATAAATAAAATGTCAAAAATATTTAGTAAAGTTATGAAGTGAAGAAAATCTTGCTTCATATATTTGATGTCTTCCATATATAAAATGTAAAAAGTTGTAAAAAATAAATAGTAGTAAACATAAAGAAATAAAAAACAAACATTAAAGGAGATATTTTGTCCAAACTTTGGACTGTAGTGTGCGTGTGTATTATTAGGACTAATTTAAAATGACATTTTAAACTGTACGTTTTTGTTCATATCCACGAGCAGTGTCTAAAATTCATAAACATTAGACTGCACCACATTTTTTAAGAAAATGTTTGGATGTTGACTCTCTGATCTCAATTTAAAGTAGGTCAGTATGTTTTATTTACACAATGAAACCAATCTTTGTTTAAATGCCAGATCCTCCTCTGCGTCTCCACTATCGTTGGAATCTGAATGTATCACACGGTGCCTGTCTCTCCGGCTGTCCCTGATTCCCCGGGGCCTCAGATTGGGATGCGTTTGGAAAGGTGCTTCCTCTGCCCTTTCGCTCTATCAATTATGAATACATGACATTTTGTGCTAGAATTATCCTGAGTCTGATGTTGAATGTGGATTTGAATGCAGCTTTGGGCTCACCCACCAGGAGGTTTGGATGTTTTCTTAAAGGTGCACAACCTCTATATAAAGGGAGTGTTACTTTGCCCGTTTGTTTAGTTGCAGCAATGAAGCCAATCGAGGCGAGTAGTTATTGCTGGTGTTCAGATGCTAGAAAGTGATGATGTCAAAAAAGGCACTGCAGAGATGTTTATAAAGCTCTGCTGTGATTTGTGGTGTCCTGGACTCTGCATCAGAGCTCCTCATACTTGTTTTATGACAAGTACGAGGAGCATTGACAAGTATAATATATATAATACTGTATATATTATATATATGCACACATATATAGGGATATCTTGTATCCGTATATTACTTCATCAAGTCAAATCCACAGCTCCTTTGCTCTGGGACAGACCGCTCCCCCAAAAATGATGAAAAATATTTTATTAATGTGCCTTAAAAATGGATTCATGGTCATTACTTTTCACGTCTCTTTGTATGCTCGGAAAAACCCATTTCCTCAAAGTGAAGAAGTTAGATCCGGAGCTGGGATTTTAACAGTGGCTGTCCAAAGAATACTGATTTACTGGTTGAAAGAGTGAATGTGTGTCACATCTGTATAAAGAGGTTTATACTGCCTAAATTCTTGGTTTTATATTTTAAAAAACCTTTGATCAAACCCCCGGTTAAACTCACTAAAATGCCAGTATCTGAATAATTCCAGGTCCATTGGACCTGGAAGTAACCAAAGCCAGAGTGATGATACCTGCATTTGACCCATCCTTCAATACCACTGGGGTTGCACTTTTCACAAGTAGTAGGCGTTGGATCTTTGGAGTGTGCTCTTCATAAATCCACTCCATTATTGCCATGCAGCAGAAGCCGAGGTTAGTAAACGCAGATTTAGCCCCACCACCCAAAAGATATCTCTATAAGGTGTATTTGATTTTTTTTTTTTTTTTTTTTTTTTATCTCAGTAGAATACCATTAGCCAGTTAGCCTGTCAAAATGTACATACTCAAAACAGTAAAGTGTTTTGAAAGTCACTGTTCGTCCTTGGCTGTCACTTTCGCATCAAGCTCTGGGTTTGATTGATGGCTCAGTTTCAGAATGTGGCAATGACAAATGAGTGAGTCCCCCCCTCCCCCACCCCCAGCGTGTCAGCAGCTCATTTTCATAATGTACAGTATATTACATATTCATGAACCTAAGAGAAAAATATATTCAAGGGACATTCTGCTAACTTTACTGGAGAGTGAAATGACAAAACATGAAATGAAAATGGTTCACCAGTAAGACACTGAATCAAACTCAAAACATAATATACAGTATGCAATTCAAAAAGTCCAATTTAAACATCTTGGTATTATTATTGAACATCTCAACTCAACTTTAAGTCACACACAGATTCAGTTATAAATACAATTTCTCAGCGTCTGAGAAAATTAAACTGGAGAATGAAGTACGTACATCACAGTGGGCGTGTACCAATGGCAACGGGGTTAGATCGGAGCAATGACGACTTGAATACAGCTTTACAAAGATGACTCAAACATGCATGAATCACTCTAAATACAACTTCAGATGATTGATGAGAAGGGAAACAATTATAACATGGTTATTACCTGAAGTTTCCTTTAAAAATACACTGCCTGGCCAAAAAAAAAAAGTCGCCACCTGGAGGTAACTAAGCAAATAGGTCCGAGCCTGCTCCAGTTGGTCAGGTCTAGGTTCAGCAACAGTCTGTGCTCAAAGAATGAGGTCAGCTGACGACCTGAATATACTGAATGATCAGGTTATTCCATCAGTGGATTTTTTCTTCCCTGATGGCACGGGCATATTCCAAGATGACAATGCCAGGATTTATCGAGCTCAAATAGTGAAAGAGTGATTCAGGGAGCATGAGGCATCATTTTCACACATGGATTGACCATCATCAATGCAAGATCTTGGTGAAAAATGATGCAACACTGAGTGGAAATAAATCTTGTGACATTGCAGAAGCGAATCGAAACAATGCCACAGCGAATGAGTACAGTAACCAAAGCTAAAGGCGGCCCAACCATATATTAGAGTGTGCAACCTTTTTTTTTTTTTTGGCCAGGCAGTGTATTTGTTTTCTTGCAATAAATTGGTTAAATGACTGGAACAACCTGCCACTCAACCCCTCACACTGCCCGGGATTTTTATACAGCCTATTTTTAACTTTTTGTTTACTTGCCCATAGGTTTTTATCTCGTTTTAGCATAGCCTTTTACTTTAAACAATCTTTTATTGTTTTAAAATTTGTATTTCATAAATTGTATTTGTTTTTCTTTTACATTCCTGATTTCATTGGTTGCACCATTTCAACGCCGACTTTGGTTTTATTTCTGCAATAACTTTACAAGTAACTTTCCACCCTTCCATAACCTTCAGTCTGTGACAAGAAGAAACATGGCAAAAAGGCAAAAAGGCCTTCAGTCAACTAGAAAGGAGCATGATAAAACATCCAACTTCAAAGGATGGAAGTCGCTGTGGAATAATAGTGAAGGTTTTAATTCTCCTAACCTTTTTTTTTTTTTTTTTTCAAAAGCAAAAAAACAACCAAAAAAAACTAAAAAAAACATGGAAAGAGAATGAGAGATGGATGATGGTTTCTAATATATTGAAAGAGTCAGGCTTTGATGAGGAGAACTTTTTTTTCCAATCAATAAATAAATACAAAAAAGAAAACTTACCAAATATGAGTTAATTGGGTCCATTTCTGTTCCATTATTCTGATTCCACGGCAGTGAGCAGACGAGCTGTTTCCTGGTGGAATTCTGTCGGACGTTTAATTAGAATAATCTGTCTTCATGGGTCAGGCCAGGAAAAAAAACAACAAAAAACAAATCTGAAGTACTGTGTCCGGAGAACTACAGGGGGCGCCATGACAAACCTGCTTCATTTAGACAGTGCTCTAGTTGTATGAAGATATTGTGTTGTGTCTGTCTAAAATTATTTGACTTAATTTGGTGAGTTTAGGTGAAACTTGTGCGGCTGGGAAACATTCGGTTGATTTACTCCTTGCTGTCGGCAATTCATTATGTTCTTGTGTCTTTGAGCAAACCACTAACTGGGTGGACAACATTTGATCTTGATTTTCAGAAGCTGTAGCCACCCAAAGACCCTTCTCTAGACCTAAGGCCAGAGAACTACAGCAGACGTATTTCACACTCATTAAAACCTGCACATTTTGGACGTTTTTGTTTTTGCCAGCATTAAAAGAGAATGAGGTGGACACACTTTTCCGTGGAGCAGCATCATGCATGCTTAGACTTCACAAAACAGAATCCAAACTATTTTGACACACACGTAGGGCCTGTATCTCATTTAAAATACACAGAAAGCATGTCTTTATTGTACCTGTGCAATTACCACCAGTATCGTGGATTTTGTATTCTGTAAGAGACATACGGAAAATTTACTTTTTTGAGCCTTTAACCATACACCGTTCATATTTTGTGCGTTTGTTGCATGAAAGATAAAACTCTAGACTTCTCCTACGCAGTTTTTAAGCCCATAAACCATCACTGGACTCATTCTTTGGTCAAATTGTGTTCAAAGCGACACATGGCTCTATTAGCGTAGCATTCACAGGGGATAAGGACTTCATCTATTTTCTTATTGGTCATTCCTGTTGGTGACCTCCGAGGGAGCTCTAACGCCTGAATGCCTCAATGGTGGTGAAGTTTATAAAGGGTGTTTTCAAAATTTGTACTATTTTAAATTAAGAAAATCATCCCAAGGAGACCAAAAGCGTGTTTAGAAGGGAATCAAAGTCACAAGAACGCACCATTTGTGTCCTTTCATACAAAACAACTGAGACATTACTGTGTCATATTTTTTATTTTTTCTGAGACACAAAGATCACATGACCCAGAGCATGAGGAGCTGAAGATAATGAATTGTCCAGATGAGATTTGGTGACGTCGTATTTTGACAGTTCATTTCGTGCAATTTGAATTATTCTGTAAAAAACGCATCTTTAGAAATGGGCGTCGTCTTCCGGCGGCACTGACATCAGCCAATAAAGAAGGTAAAGGCGTTAATGTTTCAATGTGTGTTTCTTTTTTTTTGTTCTGATACAAGACCCAAGAATTAAGTTGGACATTCTTTTTTTTTAGAACTTTGCAGATCAAGCAGTGAATGAAAGCAGTGAACAATATGTATAGGCCTAATACAAAATGATCAGGTATGACTTTATAAACACCTTGACCACCTCTAATACCGATCACTGGAGATCGGAAACACCCTGCAAGAGCTGCTCTAAACCAGAAATGAACCTAAACCAGTGCTAACCCAGGACTGAACCAAGTCTAAGCACATTGGATAGATACCGACCATTGACGACGGGGACACGGAAAAGACTAAACTTGAGCAAAACCAGGAATAACCCAGGTCTGTCCCAGGACTACACTGGCTCTCTTTACTCCACCTGACTGTGGAATTGACACAATACCAAAATTTCAAACTCTAGGGAAATACTCAATACCAATTTCAATACCACAGTGAAGGCAAAATGAATCTCTTGTACACAGTAGAATGTAATAATAATAATAAAAAAAAAGGTTTCTGTAACATCATCATGTGGTCTTGTCATGGCTGATCGCTTTATGCTGCAAAGCACTAAAATTAACCTCTGTAAATTTATCAAGGAATTCTCCATAAAATTTCATTCATTAAATTCAGTGCTGTTAATATTTCAACATGTAACAAGAATGCTACAACATTATGCTTAATGACTTGTATATATACACTCCACATGAACAATACTTCTTTATGGTAACTAACCTTTTCACTTATTTTATCTCTTGTTATCTATTTTAAAGGCTCTACAGTGGAATGAATGTAGTTTTCCAGCACCTCCCTGAGATGAGGACCAAACAAAACAATATACCCTATTTATCATTATCTATAATACTGACCATTTACAGGCTGTGCACATCGGTAAAATATAGAAGCTTTAGAAAATTCTACTTAAAATACCTCTTCTGTACGTAGCATACCCCATCACTCTTTTGTTAATAACACAAAACAACAATTTTCAAGTAAATATGTAAGAATTTGGTCAAGTAAATGTGTATTTTCAATTTTAGAACATTGTTTTCAGTTGAAAGTGGGGCTAAACACCTAAACTTGGGCCACAATCACATTTCAAATAGAGCTGCTAAACCGGGTAGTACCTCAAGGACTAAAGGGGAAAGTACGAGGGGAAAAGTGGGCGGGGTCTGGAGGCATGAAGAACAGTGTGATTGGTCGAATAGGTATCCACAATTAAAACGCCGCCCTTGCAGCCAGGAATTTGTAATCAGAAACACATGACTTTAATCGAGGCAGTTCTGCACGATGTCACATGGTACTAGAAACTGCAGTGGCCACCGGAGGCAGCTCAGTTTTAAACAGTTTTTAACCACAAAGCTGCAAATATAACTAGTTTTCATTAAATTACCCAAAGATATACACAGTTTAGTAGCAAAACAAGTTGATTTAGTGTTGTGATTCTTTAGTAAAGAAAAAGGTGTACCACAAGGCTCCATCTTTGGGCCTCCAATCTTTAAAGGAACTCAGAACTTGTCTGTCTTAATTTATTTATTTTTTTATTATTTCCCATTTCCTTTCCTATATGAACAGTAGGTTGATAAGACTACACGGTGAAATGCTGTATTGTATTAATAACTAGAAGAGTGATAAGGTAGCACATACATCTGCCCACATACATTATTATAGCTACAAGCCATTGTACAGCATGGTCCGAGCAGTGCCATTATTGCCATCACTGAGGCTATGTCCACACTAAAGTTTTCATTTCAAGATTTTTTATATATTTCTTTAAATTCTCTGAGGAAAGGAATGAAATATATTGTTTTTTGTCCAACTTACTCGACTGACCAAAAATGATATATGATTCACAAGAGTTACATTTTGTTATATATATATTTTTGTATATTTTTTTTAAATTTATAAACTAAATGAATAAACCTGCTTGGCTAGCCTTATTATTTACATCCTTTGAAAAGTATTTTTGCAATATCCATTTTTATGACCAAGTTGCACCCAATAAAAAACACACAAGTTTTGAAATGAAAATTAAGCACGCACATAGCTTCAAACTGAAACATGCACATCTCACGTCAAAGACAATGTATTTCTCATAGAAATGAACAACACATTTAATATGTTTATTCAAGTAAACACAAAATTAGTTATAAAGCTACCCTCATATACCCAGTTAGAAGTCCCATAGACAGTAAGCATCTTGTGAAGAGCGTTGAATGGAGTCCATGCATTTAGGAGGACGGTTGACTGTCTGAAAGTTTGTATTGAAAAATCCAACATATAGACTTTGGACACCGGGGGCAGCAATGGTGTATTAAAAAAAAAAAAAAAGTCTTGATTTTTGTTCTTGTTCAAACACAGAGTGACTGAAAGAGGAGAGAGACAGCGAACCGTGGGTGGCGTTGAGGAGAGCGAGGAGGCAGGAGGAGGCGGGACAAGCTGGACCAGGGCAGCCTGTTTTTGACATCAATCCTAAAAGTGTTGGTGGTTTGGAGCCGGACGCTGCTCACTGGACACAAATCTGGTTCTTCAGGCTGAAAGAGACAGAGAGGGAGGGGGGAGAGGAGGGAGAGACAGATGTAATGTTATAATGTTTGCTATGTTTTAGTAGCAAAAGAAAAATAAAATCTGTCAATTGGACAAAACGATGTTGGAGTGAAGACGTTTCGCTGCTTATCCAAGTTGCTTCTTCAGTTCTGGTCAGATTACTGGTGGACAAAGGGTTGAGAGACAATACTCTTTACTTAAGTGTAATTATTAAACGGCAAAGGGGATTTCAAGCACTTGGTGACATCACTTAAGACTTTCCTGATTACTGCCAGCTGTTTCTGATAAACCTGACACTGGAATATAAACCAGCTGTTAGATTTTGGTGTTTTTGACCAGAAAGCTGCAGATTTATATTATAAACATTTTAGTAGTGAAAAAATGTGGATTTAGTTTTTAATTCCACTTTAACGATCTTCATTTAGACAGACAGGTGGCGCCACCAGAACAAAAACAGGTTTCATCCACTGTAAGAAAACATCTTTTTCAATGTATTCTCAAAAAACAAAAAAAACCCAAAAACATGAACAAGTAATTATGCGAAAACTGACTGATTTATTGCACACTGTGTATTGCAGGCAGTAATAACATTTCCATAGAGATAAAAATGTTGGTTAGGACTTATACTGAGATGGTTCAGAGGGCTGCATAGTTAACTCTCAGTCCCATCGAAATCACAGTTTGCAATTGTGAAATGACATATGAATACTCTTTGCAAACAACATAATATCCTACATGCCTCTGCACACTCTGCATGCGATCTTGTATTAGTTTAGCAGTTTATTTTCAGTCTTCTCTTGAATATGAAAGCTCCTGGACCTGTTTCAAATGTGTGTACAGTGAATAAAAAAAAAAAAAAAAAACCAAAAACCCATAAATCGTAAATCTCATCATAATCACAATGCTTGTAAAAAAAAAAAAAAAAAAAAAAAAAAAAAAAAAAAAAAAAAAGCTATGTTTTTTCTCCAGATTTGAATGGGGTTATCATGTTCCCCTTGTGTATGAATAATTTCATGATATATATGAATTTTATATCTCCCTTTTGGAAATACATAAATGCTAATCTTTTATATGTGTACATAAATGTAGTAACAAAAAAGAAAAAAAAAAAAAAAAATGACAGTGTGTAGCATGTATACCCAGTGGGGAACACAATCTCCCCTCTCCCCTCTGTAAGACTGTAATCACATGGGCTGTCAGGGAAATGCAGCCTGTCAGGTCAGAACCAGGGAGAAAAATAACAGGATGCCCCCGACAGAGAGCCCCACAGGAATACACCGATCTGCTACTGTAAGGCAATGATGGGGCCACTATACATTTACATGCTATATACTACATGCCTAATAGGGCCTTCCAGGAGTGACGTGTTAAGAATAGTTATGTACACACAGTACCAAGACAAAAATTCATTTTAATCAGACAGAAATATAAACATGAATTTTAATCAGACAATAGGTTGTTAATATCTTTGTTAGACATTAGACACATATTAAGCACTAATATCTCACTTACAGCTCCGTTCAATCATTTAAGTAGAATTTGTGGGAATAAATGACAAAAAACAAAAAAAAAATGTAATCTGTTGTGGCCCGCAATGCTTCTGGTCCAGATTGTTCAGCTATCATTACATTTAAAACCGCAGTATGTCACTTTTTAACCAAACTTCACTGAAAAACATGCATCCATACATCTCCACAAAACGTGATCTGGTGTCCTGTGCTCCATGGAAAAGTTGTTCCATTGGCAATAATCTTCCACAGCTTGTCTCCATGAATGCCGTACTAAGGAACGTCAGGATTAACTTTTCCATGGTGACAAGCAGACAGTGAACCCTCCCCCAGAAAATGTCTGTGTAATCCCTCAGTTGTCCAGGTATGATCCATAGTAAAAGAAAAAACTACGTCAGTCAACTGGATAAAAAGTTATAGGAGTGAAGACGTTTCGCTGCTCATCCAAGCCGCTTCCTCAGTTCTTCTCCCACAGGAAAGAGGAATATGCGTCAGATGTAGGGTTTTCGAAAATCAGATACTAAAAAAGTCCCATTCGCAAGACAGAAATGAACCCCTCCTCAACAGTTTTAGAATGACCTTGAGCTGTATCAGAACAAGTATAACACCACATACCTGGATGACTGAGGGATTACACAGATATAAAGTCACGTGAAAATATAAAATAAAGTACATCTGTCCCTCACTATAACGTGGTTCACTTTTCTCGGCTGCCTGTTTCGGATTTTTTTTGTACAATTTTGCGTGCATCTTTACAGTGTATGAACCCTGCATTGTGTTCTGCGTCCTGATTGGCTGAGGGACTGTAGACCATTGTCCATCAGTCTCCTCTGTGCCGTGTCTCCTGTACAGTACAGAATGTCTTCAGCCAAATTTACATAAATGCTCGATCGCAGTGTGACTCTAAAGTGCTGTATGCTTGCAAGTTTTCTCCCTGACAAAACCCACAATCTCGACAAAGGCACCTACGAAGGTTTGAACTTTGAGAGTGTTTAAAAGAGAGAGAGAAATGTAAGAAAATGTTAATGCCTGTGTGAGAAAAGTGTATAAAGTGTGTGGTGAAGGGTTTTACAGCCTTAAAACAGATATAATAATTGTAAAAAAATAAAGCTGACTACTTCGCGGATTTCGCCTATTGCGGGTTATTTTTAGAATGTAAACGAGGAACCACTGTAGTACCATCTAATATTGCGTATTCAATCTGTTCCTTAGCATTAAAATCAAGTTGCGTAAATGTTCCTTAGCATTATCGAGCAAATGTTAGTATCGTCACAAGTCAGACATTAATTCCCCAACAATACAATCATTGAAATTCGATTCGATATACTATTCAGCACTATATTTGCTTTCTGTTCAAATCTCCTGGTTCAATTTCACACATACTGCAATTCCATGTCAAATTTTCCCATCACGGCATTCCATACGAACCAGAACGGACAGAAACATGTCGTCCGCCGCTCGGTCTGGTGTGGGACAAATCAGCAGCGCATTATTCTGCTGGGACACTTTTCATCCATAATTCATGCCCTCTGTGTAGCCCCGGGCCCTGTTAGCCCCTTTGAACAGAGCTCCCTCTATGATAAACAAGGCAGCCGCGGGCGAGGAGTGAGGAGTGAGACTGTGGGAGCGTGTCACCTGTGAGAGACCGTCACTAAACAATTTGCATAAAGGAATAAAGAGGTTCTAAACATGTGGAATGGGGGTCTTTGGAAGTCCTTGGGCATCTGTTATTTGAAGTTAATATGCTATATTTACTGTTGGTTTTTTTTTTTTTTGGCTATCCAGGGCTGCTCTAGTTTTGTTGCACACGTGACGACTGGGGGTAGTTCCACACGGATTTGTTTAAAGATCCCATATTACGCTATTTTCTGATTTATGTTATAATGTTGTTTCCTCATCACAAACACACCTGGAGTCACACATGTGTTTTGTTTCAGTCACACACGTTTAACACTCAAACACTGCCCTCCACTCTGTTTTTAAACTCCATAAACCTTCACTAGAATCATTCGGATCATTTCAGCCTTGGAATTGACAATCTCCACTGAACTAAAGGTAAAAGGCAGCTGTTAATTTGAAAAAAAATACCACTACATGACATCACAAGGTGGAACGGAGCATTTTAACCTTCAGAAAGGTAGACAAATAATAAAGGATGACTAAAACACGTGTGATTGAACCAAAACACAACTCTGGGTATGTTTTTGAGGAAATAACAATATTCTAACATGGTTAAGAGTCAGTTTTGTGTAATATAGGACTCCTAATCCAAAACCTGACAGAGGAGCGTATCACAACAGGACTCATATCTGCCTCGCTATATTAAAGATGCTTCATGTCACTGAGCTTATTTTCTCCACTACAGCCACATGCAAACAAACAGCGGTACATGATGCACTACACGCTCTACATGTTTAAGGTAGGGTATACTGGTTTGATTGCAAACTTAATTAATAGTAGTTAGTTTATTTCAGTAGCAATGCACTGATCCAGCCTTTTCTATTACGACACTGATTTTGATAGTATCGCTTCAAAGTGGGACTAAACACCTCAGTTACATCCACAATCGCATTTCAAATAGAGCTGATGAACTAGGCAGTACCTGGAGGACTCAAGAAAATGATGAGAGGGGAGGACGGGCAGAGTCTGGAGGTATAAGGAACAGTGTGATTAATCTAACAACTATCAAACTCCACCCCGGCAGCTGGGCGCATATCACCAACTACTGGAAATGTCAGAGGCCGCTGAAGGCAGCACAGACTTAGATTTAGGTGTTTGATCAGAAAGCTGCAAATGTACGTAGTTTGCATTAAAGTTTCCAAAAATGACTAGGAACAGTAGATAATGCCATTAAAACATCATGTACACTGGATTTAGTGTATTTGTTGCATATAACATGTATTATATTGAACTTTGATTACTCCATTATTTATGTATGCTGTACTTATGTATTTATAAATAACAAATTCACCCACAAACCTTCTGAAGTCTGTTCTCATTATCGAACTACATCAGCATTTCACCAGTCATCTGCGATACCCAATATTAACCGATACCAGTGCCGAGACTGAAAACAGCGTTTATTTCCTTAAAACCAAATTTACTTCCAAATGTGTCATGTACGTAATAAAAGTTCAAACATTATGAGACTTTTGGACCAGTCTCCAGTCTCCATGTCCGGGGATCCAGTCATCAAGGCCCGTTCGACTGCTGCCCAGATCGCTCTGCACCGGCCCGTCACAGATCCTCCCGCAAGTGGTGGGTCCACGGAAAGGCCCAGCCACCAAAATGCTCTCTGTCAAGCACCCACCCCAGGTCAGGGCCCCGGTAACACCAGACGGGGCGTTACTGGGGGTTTAAGATCAAGTTTAAGATGAGTTTAAGATCAAGGCCAGACGTAGCTGTATTACATCGACTATAATGGAACCAGCAAATTTTCGTATCAGCATCAGTCGGGGCATCCCTAGCTGTAATCTTGTTCAGCTGCTCATTGTAATTATTTTAGACTTAAACACTGCAGTGCTCCATTGTGTAAAACTTATAACTGTATTCTATGAAAGTCAGATGCAAAGTTTGCCCCGTCTCAGCCTGTTCTCTGATAGTGAGGACTGTGGGACGTCTGTAACAGTGTGTGAACTAGAGCCACGCACTGCTGTGTCACGGAGCCTGAAGCCTTCAGCTCTGAGGCGTGTGGCTTATGGAGGTACAGCATATACGTGATGTCAAAAGGAGGTCAAAAAGCTTCGGCAAAACAGAAAATACAGAAAACTATGCAACAAGCTGAAAAAAGTATTGAAATGGCTTGTTGGAAACAGTTGGAACAATAATTTGACATTCTGAAACAGTGTTGAAAGTTTTAACAGTGCGCTATGTAACTTTCGTCTCCACGGAGATGTTAGCAACTGCTGTCTGTGTGTCTTTTGTCATCAGAAGTTGCCATAACACATTTTCATTTAGAAATATGTCCCTATAATCCCTCATTCCCTATTTAATATTAAGGGAAGTTAAACCATTTTTCTCCTTCATTCTCCTTCCTTTGAACACTCTAAACCATGTACATACAACTGTGAAAAAAAACCTTTGCCTGCAGGCCCAGAATGATATCTCTTTTTCTTATACAGAAGGAAATATCTAGTCACCACTCTCTCCATCGTGCCTCGAGCCAGGCTAAAACACAGCCGTATAATCCGATTTGTTTATTTAAATAAGTTTAATCCTACAAACAAGATCAAATATGGATGTCTGCCCTCTTTTGCGGTTACCTTGACATTGTCCATATTACAGTCCATTCCTGTATTTGAGCACATTTTAGAGATTTCAAGCATGATATATGTGTTGTTTGAGGCATTCACCCTCACAAAGTTGTATTTAATGTGATTCATGCATGTTTATTCTCCTGTATTCAAGACGTCATTGCTCTGATGTGTTTTCACCTCCACCACTGTGATGTACACACTTTTGTAATTAGTGATACGCATAGGATTCAGCAGAATTGTGTAGCCATTTCGGCACAAATGAAAACAAAATCTACTCCGAGTGTGATCTGCAGCTTTCCGCAGGGTCCGACAGTATTTGTTGTGATGGCATTTACGCCGATGTACTGTAAAAGGGGCAGTGGAGTATCAGGTCCTAAATATAACAATATAAATGCCCGTCGACATGTAGGGCGGGCGTTCCCTGGGGGATCAGAGCCACGCGACCACCCAGTCTCTAAAATGTTACAGAATGCCCCCAAAAGGATTATATCATTTATATATGATCAATTATTGTCTCAAAGTGTAGCACCATCAGCGAGAATGAAAGTATGGGAGGTAGAAATGTCAAGCAACACCTTTAAACTAAATTGGGAAACCATTTGTCGTAATGTCGAAAGGGCCTCCAAAACTTCTAACCACTGTTATATTCATGTAAAATATTACCACAGAGCGTATTTATCACCAGTTATGAGGCATAAGATGGGGTTTGCTTGTTCTCTGCCCCTGGACCATGGACTCTTTTCTCCATGTCGTTTGAGAAAGTCCAAGAGTTCAACAGGTATGGAGTAAAGTAATTGATTGTTTGGTTGAGTTAACCACAGTGTCTTTACCCTTAGAACCTATTGTACATCTTTTCAATGATGACACCCACATTTCTTTCAGGAAGGGACTCAAAAAATCCTTCAATCATTGGTTTCGTTGCTTTTTGTACTTTGCATATCGTGAACTATCTTCAGCAAGGGCCAACAAAGCTTCTCAACGGACTATTGAACTGTGGACACAACTGGCAGATGATATTAAAAGTGTTCTGCTCAGATAAGGTTTATTTGCCTGTATCATTGTGAGATTTCTGGTTGGTCGCTGTTGGGGGAGGGTGGAGGGAAGGGAAAGTGGACGGTTGGTTTGTTGTAATTTCTCCAAAAAAAAAAAAAAAAAAAGATGAGCATGTTAACCTGAGTAGTTGCCTATATATGTAAGATAAATGTCCAACATATAACGACATAATCTGCAGGTGTCATAGATTACAAATACAGCAAACAAAAGTGCAAAATGTCTTCTTTAATACTAAATACTGACAAAAAGTATACTATGTCTTATTTAAAGCTCACTTCACTATTATTAATCACCAAAAACACCATGCTCTGGAAGCCCTGTAAGACCTGATATCTAAAATAGTTGAAAGCTACATCTCCTCTCTGATGTTGAAAAGTGGGTAAAAATTGCTCTAATCGTGTACTTTTACTGTTTTACTACCACTTCGGAAATCCATAAAAGTATTAATATCTCAAAGTTGTTGAATCCTATCTGAGGCAGTGCCAAAGTACCTGGCCGGTCCCATCTGGCGACATAAAAAGCATTGTTAAAACTCTCCAGTGAGCAGCTAATGGCCTCGCACTATAAAAACGTCTGCTGAACTCCCAGAATGCACTGCAGTTAATCACACAGGCTATTACACAGAGTCGGGCATTACTA
The DNA here is from genome assembly GCA_019594935.1 of Periophthalmus modestus. NCBI lineage: Eukaryota > Metazoa > Chordata > Actinopteri > Gobiiformes > Gobiidae > Periophthalmus > Periophthalmus modestus. The sequence goes on along the minus strand of JAIEZT010000012.1, from coordinate 25,114,798 downwards.
CGGGTCAAATATTGTCTTTGTTGCAAGTGTTAGTTCAGCTCTGTTGATAAATATAAAGTTTAGTTTTGGTGAAGATTTTGTTCGTAAATTCTTTTTTACTGGTTTAGTTGACCGTATAAATACAATTCGCTAGGCTAACCAAAAATGTGTGTTTTTATTAATAAAGAGGTTGGTTTTCATTGCTGAGTCTGTGACTGAGCTGCAAACAACATTCATTTAAATCCCGGGAGGACTTTAATATGAAGACAGATTGTATAAATACACCATGATACTGAGCTGGAGGAAGTGTCTGGGGTGGGGGAAGTCTGGGAGTCCCTGCTTAGACCGCTGCCCCCACGACCCTGCACCAGGCACGCGGAAGAAAATGGATGGATGGACTGTTTTTTAAAGGTGTACGGTGTAACATTTAGTTGAAGGTCTGCCATGTGCCTGTCTCCTTAGATAAAGTTTAGTTTTTGCCCAGAATATTCCACAGTATGGCATTAAAATGATCTTTACAAGTCAGATCTGTGTAGAGTCAATCACGGCACGAATGCATGTTATCACAGAAATGTACACTTATAACTGAACACACGCAAGAAATAAATGTTTAATACCATACTGCGGAACATTGTAGGCAAAGCAAAACATCTCCATGGAGACGAGCAGGTGGCAGACCCTCCAACAGAAATGTACTGGTAATGGTTGGAAGAGCCAATGGTGCAGATTGACAGCCATTACATAGTGACCCTTATAATGCACATTTCATGATTAGTATTTTTTTTAAATCTTTTATGCTTTTTACAGACTCAAGCAACCTAATATCCTGCAGGAATTGTCAACTGAATGGTTGAGCTATTTAAGATGCTGCACCTGATATTTACTTAAAACTTGTTCATTTTAAACAACTTGCTGTGGTCCAAAGTTATTCCTCCCTGACCTTATGCATTCTGAACATACTAATTGTTCCAGATGCATAAGGTAAAGGATTATAGGGGTGGGATTTAATACGTTTTCTTCTTCCCACTCCTTCTTTCCACTCCTTTTCGAGCTTATATAAGAACAAATTTGTGAAATGTGCATTAAGTGTACCCGATACATGTGCTCGTTTAAATAAATCAATGAAATGAAAGAAAAAAAAAACAAAACAAAACAATGACGAGTTTATTAGCTCTTTTTTGAGTAGAGCACACTTTTGCCATGACGGTTAAGCTAACACCAACTAGCATGCTAACGTGAACTTCCTGGTCGGACAATAAAATACTTTCTAATTAGACACAGACGTCACACAGTGGACTTATTTGACCTCAAAAGCTGCATATACAAAATGTCTGTACTGGCATCTGCAGAACAAATCGGGTACAGGAACTTTTAAAAACACAAAATCAAATTCCTTTCACTCTGACTCAAACTCGTTAGTGCCTCAGAGCTGTTGAGTGACTGGAGGTTGTTTTTTGACATAACCTTTTTTCTTCTCACTTATATCTTGATGTTTATTCCAGTGAAGTAGCCTGTTCACACGGTGCAGTGTGAACGCAATCAACACCACCACGAGTTCCTGTTTCAGAAGACACAGGTCTAATGGTGTAGCGTGTGTAAGGGGGCGGTAACATCTGCGCCGGATACAACCCTTTGATGAGCCTTACAAACCCTCTGACTGGCTATTATCCACTATTCATTTCTTATCGCTCTGACTACTGCCCAAAGAAGACACTAAAAGTACACGGCCCTGTTGGGATGACAATACACAACAGTCACACCCCGAGTAGTCACAAAGAGCAGCACGTACCTGATTTTTACTGCCTTAAACATAAAAAAAAAACAGTATATTTTAAATCATTTGCAGTTATTTTTCACTTTTTTATAACAGATTCATAATATCTTAATTATTCACGGTGATGAGTTTATAAGTGATTTTCGCAATGTTCAGAGACCATAGTGGAGTTTTGCCATCACTAGCATGTTAACAGCACAACAGCATTACTTCCTGGTTCACGGACAACAACAAAAAAACACTCTCATTTGATGCAGACAAAACACAGCGGTCTCGTTTAAACCCTAAAAGATGCAATATATCTGTAGTGGGAGAAAACACATTTTACTTTATAAAAAAAAGCTACAGCCCATTTAAAAAGCTTGAAACGCTTTGTTATGCCGTCACTTCCATGGACGGCCTTAGAAACCCCTCAGCTACTCCTGGAAAAATGTCTGGAGCTGCCCTTGGATACTGAGTATGTGAAATCGTGCTTTTTAGGACTAATGCAGTGCTTCTCAAACCACATAAGTATATATTTTGCTTTCAAAGTTCAACCAGATTCAAACCAGGTCTTATTCCGGGATCATCCCAGGTCCAAAATGGCAGTAGAATGGGAAGCATAATTTGTTACTTATTTAAAAGGGGGTATTCTGCGTTTACATTTTGGGACTTTTTACCATGTTATAAAGTTTCCTCATCAAAAACATGCCTGGAGAGGTTTTTAATGTCATCCATGTATGAAGTAATTTCATTAGCGGGATGTGATATCACTCTGAAGGGGGGTGACTTAGCATAGAGAGCAAAGGGAGAGGGGACTCAGAGCATCGAAAATTAAACTGAAACTAATTAAACATTTTAAGACAATGTTTTTGGTCAATATAACATTTCCAAAACAATAAAAGGTAACATAGTGATCTAAATATGTTAATATGTTAGCAATTAATTGAAGTGTAATACCCCCTCTGTAGTATGTACTGACTATACTCATGAAAAGTATAATTAAAAAAGTGCATAAAATCTAGCGCAATCAACAGGAAAAAAAAAAAATTCATTTTCTTGACATATCATCCAGCCCGATCCGTAACACTGTTTAATAAACTCTGGACTAATGTATTGTTATTACCATAATTAACAAGAATGTGGTGTCAGGTAAAACATTCTCTTTGTAACTAAAAACCTGAACGTGACCCTTATATACACAAAACACAGTTGATATATTCAGTATTTATGAAAATGCCCCTATACATACAACCTTGGTTTAAATGATGTCATTACAGCTAAGCAAAGACACATTATAAACGTTATTTATAGAGAACAGGAGTGCTCCAGTGCGTACATCAGCGGGTACAAGGTCCGCAGTGCCGGGTGCGGGTCCCTTGGGTGCTGTTTGTCTGGTGTAATGAGTGAGACTAATGCCTCATGAGAAATGAACTCCGCCAGAGAGACACGAGGAGCTGGCTGAGACGTGCTCTTAAAAGTCCCGCACTGACACAAGGTGAAATGTTAGGATAGTGGTGGTGCAGGAAATGACTCAAGAGTAACTGTAGACTAATGTTATGCAAAATGTACTTTTTGAGCTTTTATCCGTTAGAATATTTTTCCCTCATGAACATGCTGGAGTTGTATTCCGCATTCACACTGGTTTCTGTAATCCTCTGTAAAAAAAAATCCTTTGCCTCTGCGCCTCACCAAAAATGCGATTTGAAATTTCACAGGATTGTTGCGTCACAGGTAGAAAGCATGTGCTGTTTTTAAGCCCATAAATCATCGCCAGACTCGTTTTAAGCATTTCTGCCATCACATATATGGACATCTTCCTCATTACCTAGTTTAATTACAATTCCAGGTATGTTTATGGTAAATACTCCAGGGATAAGGGGACTTGAAGATTGGGTGCGAGTAACACCTCTTGGAAAGCTGTAGTTTTAAACAGCAAAAGTATTAAATCAAATAAATGTAAAAAATGTGAAGCCAATTTTCTGAACTGAACCGCACAATGTATTTAATTATTTTAAATTATGCCAAAATTTCATCTTATTTCGTTTTCATGAAATCAATCTTGTGCCGTGTCTCGTTTCGTGGAAATTTTGTCTCCTCTGATTTTGCATAATACTTCTCCTTCAACATCACATTACAAACAACTGCAAACAGCCTTCATTTTTCTGTTTGTACTCCGCTGCAGTCTGTGGAACTTAGCATACATTAGCGATAACCAAATCCGCAACACACAACCTCTGCTCTGTGAATGGGCTGAGTGTGTTTGGTGAATACTGAGGCAGACCTGTCAGGACCAATCAGAGGCTGTAAACACATTTCTGTGCACATGTCTTACAGATAGGAACAGGACAGGCACTGACATACTGATTTGAGGGAGTATATTTACACAATAACTCTAAGTGGGTTGTACTACAGAACAGCTACTGATACTAGCACTACATAATTTATATTTTATTTTAAAAGGGCCCATATTACACTAATGGCACTATTTTCTGATATGTTATAATGTTGTTTCCTCATCAAAAACATACCTGGAGTTGTGTTTCATTCACATGTTTAACACACATGTTCTTCTCTCAAACAGAAAACACTCTGTTCCACTTTGTGATGTCATATGGTAATACAGGAAGTGCTCCTCTGTCCTTTTGAACTCCATATAGTTTTACTAGAATAATCAATTCAATATTTTCAGCCCTGGAATTTCCAGTCTTCACTAAATAAAAGGTAAAAGGTAACTGTCAGTGTGAAAACTACAGCTTCATGACATCACAAAGTGGGACAGAGCATTCAGAGCTTTGGAGATCTAGACAGCTTAATAATGAAGGCTTACTCAAACACGTGTGAATGATACAAAACATAACTCCAGTTATACTTTTGTTGAGGATTAGGGCAGTGTTTGCATCACTGCAACACCGATCTGCCTAGCCATCTCATGCTCTATCCTTCCCTCCTTAACTCCTCCACTTGAGGCAGGAACGTCCATCCACCTGGAGAAGGCAAGCCACCTTTTTCCCCACCAAGAACCATGGCCTAGGATTTAGAGGAGCTGATTTTCATCCCAGCCATTTCACACTTGGCTGCAAACTGCCCCAATGAATGTTGCAGGTTATGGTTCGATAAAGCCATCAGAACCACTTCACATGAGATCCTGTGGTTCCCGAGCCTCTCTGGCCCCTGTCTGTGCCTAGAAATTCTGTCCATAAAAACAATGAACAGAACTGGTGACAAAGGCGGAGTCCAGCGTGCACCGGGAACAGGTCTGACTTACTGCCGACAATGTGAAAAGAAGCTCCTGCTCCAGGGACTGGACAGCCCTTAGCAAAGTGCCTCAGAACCCATACTCCCAGAGCACCTCCCCACACCACGAGGGACACAGTCGACTGCCGTCTCCAGATTCACAAAGTACACGTAGACTGGTTGGGCAAACTCTCATGAACCCTCGAGGACCTGATGGAGAGTATAGAGCTAGTCCAGTGTTTCACAGCCGGGCTGAAGAATTCTCTGAGAGAAGAATTCTCCGAGAGGAGAATCTGACTGATAGTCTGGTAGTCAGATTCGGTACCCGGTACTGTCCTTACTGGGACTGCCACGCGTGTGATTCCCCTGAGAAACACGTGTCAGCCAAGACAGTCCCACAACATCCAGAGGCCTAAGATACTCAGGATGGATCTCTTCCACCAGGACCCTTGCCATCAAGGAGCTTGCCAACCACCTCAGTGACTTCTGATGGATGGATGAGTCCGCTTTAAAGTCACCAGTCTCTGCTTCCTCCATAGAAAACATCTCCAGTCAAGATTAGCAGCTCTTCACTAATGTACCTCGTGCCACTGGATACAGACAATGCTACTACTACTACTACTGCTACTACAACTGGTACTTTCATTTTCACAGAGAATGCTTGGATTGTGTGCCTAATGCCCTGTGCAGGCAACAATAGGCAGTTAAACATTTTGGAATGATAGATTAGCAGCACTGCTATTAGCAAAATTACACTAGCAGATCAGTGTTTTTGTAGTGCTGGCAAAGGACTGTGGACCACAAGAAAGCACAATAGTTCAAATTTAAAAGAAAAAAACCATAACATTTCCGCTTTAAAACATTTCCCAAGAAAACATGTAGCACACACACATACACCAGACCTGGCAACACAACGCACAAACTACCCGCCCCCCTCAGGACAGTGTACAGCAGAGGGACATCGACACACATCACTGAGTCAATGAAGCACAGAGGAGCAGAGACAGAGGAAACCAAACCAGAGAGAGACAAATACAAACCATCGAACTGAACATTTACCATTTTGATCAATACAATCTTTTTTTTTTTTTTTTTTTTTTTTATGTTGACTTACAAAAACAAATAAAATGTCTTTGGAACATTACCGACTTCACCCACAGAGAGCAGTAGTCACAGAACTGCAGCCTGCCACATTGTTCATTCTACTTGGAGCAAAAACAAGTCACTGGATCATTTATTTAGCCCACTATCTGTTATCAAGATGAGTTCTCGTGATGTGTGAGTTCACAAAGGAATAACTCTTCTAACTGCTCTTGTGCTACGTACGATCAGTTAAAAAGTTAAAACATTCAAGTCAACAAATATATGAAATCATGGATAGCTTTGCCATTAATTAAAACTTTCAGGATCTATAAATATATAAATTCATGCTTTGCTTTTTCATTAATTATTCATATGCAATATTAAAAAGATGCGTTATTAACCAGAAGCAAATGAGGCTTGACCGGCTGAACTCGACAGACGCAACTCAATATATGTATGCAGTAAATGACTTATTGACTTATTTGCGCTTATTTCATTTTTACCTTGTGTATGTGTTGTCTGACCCTTGTCTTCAGTAACTGACACTGAAGATGTGAAGATTTCTTGCTGCACCAAACACAAACTCCACTAACTTGTTGCGTTTTCATTAATAAACGAATCTGAGAAAAAAACGACAAAAGCAGAGGAACGTGCATAGTGATTTTGTGAAGAGGAAAAATGTCTAGCCTAAGTATGTGAACGAACATTTTTCTTTTCAGACAGAAATCCCTCATTGATAATATTGAGCTCCACTCAGAGTGATACACACATCAATGTGGATTCTGCAAGTCAGGACTTACCAGGAGGGCTGTGTCGACAATCCAAAGATCATGAAAGGCCTGTCATGATAATTACTATATCGACTATTCATTCAGTATATGAAAGCTGGAACAATATATTTTTGTATTACGGTAAGATATGAGCTGTAGAGGATGTGGATAAGTCACTTCAATGACTTATTATTGCTTCACAGATTGAGATTACCCTCCTCCGTTATTTGTCAGTGGTATAAAGTAGTTTCAATGTGATCTTTTATCGTTATTTTTCTCTGTAGCAATATATTGTGCTTCAAAACTTGTTATCGCTTTACCTGTCCAACCAGAACCACACGAAAAATTTGACAAAGACGAGTGGATGTGGAAGCTGTATCCTGTCTCCCAGACTGGAGAGGGCGTGATTGACAGGCGGATGAACCAATCAGAGAGACGCTTGGTCCGTTCGTGTCATATAACAACAAAACATTGCTGTTCACACATAAAAGATGGGAAAAAAAACAACATAAAGGACTGAGAAACAGTGAAGATTTTTGCAGAATCAACAATGAAAGCACCGAACTGTATCTCAGGTAAAAGAGGTTATGTTTTGTTCTGAATGTCACGAGAATTTTTGAGAGGAGAGGAGAAACACGTGGTGCAAACTAGCGACTGTGGTTGGACTGGATGGAGGATTTTCTCGCTCTGTTGTCCGGTTCCAGACCCCTCTGGATTCAAATGTAGAAGGGACTGGTCTGAGTCAGATCCACAGAGCATCTCTTTATGTCTCGTCACGTTTATTAAGTTTTTCTTTATTTTTTTTTTTGTCTGTCCATTTTCATCCGGAGCCGGGGTGGCGAGGGCAGCAGTCTAGAGCAAGGACTCCCAGAATTCCCTCACCCCAGACACGTCCTCCAGCTCCTCCGGTGGGACCCCAAGGCGTTCCAAGGCCAGCCGAGAGACATAGACCATCCAGCGTTTCCTTGGTGCCTGGACATATTCCCGGTGTTTTTTTTGTGACCATTTTTCATTTTCAAATAATAATAGCAAGGATGTGGAGATGCATTACAATATAAAACCAAACATATGAGTAAACCTGCTGGAGTTAATAAGGCAAAAAATAACAGAAGGTAGTTACAAGGTTCACCTGAGAAAGCATAAGGCCGTTGGCTGTTCCTTGTTTGGCTGTTGTAAGACCAGCCAACCGTCCACGTTTCTCCAGGATGTTTCGGTTCAGGCTGGAGCTGTTTCCCCAATTTGACTAAATATGCAGTTTCTCCTCCCTCCCTCCTGCCTCTTGTGTGTGCATCGTTCCAATTACTTTTTCAACTTAAACTTGTACCTAGGCCTGTCATGATAATTTCTATATTGACTCATCGTAGAAGTTTGAATTATGAACCTCTATGACTCATTATAGATACAAACTAACTACGTAAGTGTTGTAAGTATTTATTTTTTGTAGTTCTAACAATAGCATACATTCACAATACTTTTTTGGGGATAATTCTGCTTTCTGGTTTGGTTTCAGTATTATCGATTACTGTCTCGATTTACTTCAACGATATATCACACTTCCCCCTTCTATACTCCTCTATATTCGATGACCCTCTGCCCTTCAGGTAGCACAGTTTAAAAAAACATTCTCCTCAAGTGACCCGCCTCCTCCTCAGCTCTGATTAAGGTCGAATCTGGAAGAATAATAAGAGCGATTCACTGTTTCACTGTGTCTGTCATCAAAGCATTAAGTAAAGGTTAATTCATTCAGCCTGAGTTACGCAATAGTGCTGTTACGTCCCGGTGTGTTCTCTCTGTGGGTGAACTGTGTGGTTTTGGCTCTGGTTGATAAGAAACATTATGTAAAAATATTAACAATTTTTAGAATTTTGGATGTAAAATTGTGTGTGTAATTTATAGTATTTTCAGTATTTTTGCGCAGTTCATTTCTTTACTTTTCCCTGTTAAATATATGGAATATTGCGCCAAAAAAAGAAGATGTTAGGCGACAGTAGCTCAGTTGGTAAAAAGTTTGTCCTCTGATGCTTCTCCAGATGAATGCTGTTGTTGTGTGCTTGGGCAAGACACTTAAGCCACCACCAATGTCTGCATACATTGGTGTATGAATGTGAGCGAATGGATGAGTGGTTCCTTGATGTAAAGTACTACTAGAAAAACGGTATATACTATGTGACGATTTACCATTTACTCCATGCCGATTTAATATGTGGACAGGCCCAGTAATTACAGAGATAACTAACCATAACCCAGGTCAGCAAATCTGTAATCTGACTGTTAAAGCGCAAATTCCACCTTAGAATTCTCTCCGGCTCCGTTTTAAAGAGGCGGTATCTTATTTCTATGGGATATTAACCGCTAACTCGCTAACGTATTTAGATCATCATGTTACCTTTTACTGTTTTGAATGTTTTGGAAGTGTTATATTTGCAGAGAACAATGTATTAATTCATTTTTGACACTCTGAGCCCCCTCGTGCCTTTGCTCACCATGCTAAGTCGCTCCCCCTTCAGAGCACTATCACAACACAATATATCGTGCTTCCCGCTAATGAAACTACTGCCTATTGCATCAGGTTTGGCGGTGCGGGCAAATGGATGACGTAGGCATGTGGGCGGAGCATTGGACAGAATCTTGTCAACGAGAGTTCAAATAGTGCCCTGAAGAGATCGCTAAATTACTCAAACATGCATGGATGACATCTAAAACCTCTTCAGGCATGTTTTTGATGAGGGAACAATGTCATAACCAGTGTTGGGAATAACGGCGTTAAACAATAACGACGTTACTAACGTGTTGTTTTTTCACTAACGAGGTAATTTAACTAATTACTTTTCCCAGCGTCCCTACGCCGTTACCGTTACTAACAGTAAAATTTGGCGCGTTACTATTACTATTACTTCAGTTCACTTTGCTCTTCATCAGAGTCTCTCAGACAAGGAGCTGCAGCTGTTGTGTTTCTTTGGTGAAAGAGGCTCGGGGTGAGAGGCTTGTTTGAGATGAGGCGGGCCCAGATAATCTCGTGAGAGCGAGGCCGACGCAGGCCGTGTCTCAATTAACCAAAGTCCCTTAAATGCGCCGCTCGAACGGCACATTTTACTTCAACCCGCACTTCGAACAGAACATGGAACGGTGCATTTGGCGAATTGAGACACGGCCGCAATTTTTGAGCGAAGCGAGCGCAGCAGCTCTCCACCGACTGCGGCGCCTGCATGGACTACAAACGCTCAATGCATGATGGGAAATGGTGTCCTGTCACACGTACATTGACAGCTGATTGGGTCCGAGTTGAGTTTTGATCAGAAACGTGACGCCCCTGACGCTGCCTCCTCCAACTTTACACAAATTACTGCGACATATTTGATATGGACATATGTTTAAATGTGACTGAAAGTTTCCAGGCTGTTGTCAGATATGAATCACTTTAAACAAATGCAATATAATAACAATCTGTTAAAGTGAAATAAATGTTAAAGGTTCACATCTGTTGTGTTTTTATTGTTTTAACAAAGTAAGTAACGGCATAGTTACTTTGCCTAGTAACTAGTTACTTCTCCCAAAAGTAACTGAGATGGTAACTCAGTTACTTTTTGGGAGAAGTAACTTGTAACTATAACTAATTACATTTTTTTGAAGTAAGATTCCCAACACTGGTCATAACATGGTAGAAAGCTTAAAAAAGTCGTTTTTAAACTGTAGGGATTCTAGGATGTTGGTGTCATGTGAACACAACCGAAGCGAAGCGGTTACTAAGCAGCTGTTGCGCTGTTTGGTAAAGACGCTACATACAAAAGACAAAATAATGAGTTTTCTATTGGTGAAAATAATCTATTTTTCACACAAATCTGCTCTGTCCTTGTCAAAATTGTGAGTCTTCTTGTTACTAAAACTTCTTCGGGCTGGACTGAACTTTGCACCGGTAAAATAATGACTGTCTTAAAAAAGTAAAAAATGGCTGAAAAATTGTGTGCAACTTTTTGGAAGAAAATCTGACACCTGCCCTCTGACCTCTCCTCCTTCTCTCTTTCTATCTCAATCTCTCTCTCCTCTTCTCTCCTTTGTCTCTCTCATGTTTTCTCTCTGTCCCCATTTCTCTCTGACTGTCCCCCCTTCTTTCTCTCCACTCTTTCTGTCTCTCATTCTCTCCTTTACTTTTTTTTATCTCACTGTCAACCGATTACGATTAAATTTCTACAATTCTAAAATATTACGAGAAGCCGCCGAGCATTGCTGTCAGGAGACAACCCAATTTAACCTCCCCTCGTACAATCCCATGAGTGAGAAAAGCAAATGTAACTGAATTTTAGTTTTAAATCCCTGGTACATTCTTCCCCTTAATTAAAGTTCTGTTCAGAAAGAAAGTGAAGTTCTCTGTGAGTCTCTCCTCTCCCTCCCTCGTACTCTGTGGCTCTCCTCCTTCTTTTTACCATACTGCCCTCATTGTCCTCTCTCTTTTTCTTTCTCTCCTACTTGCCACCCTCCCTCTTTCTGTCCGTCTCTCTCTTTGTTTCTTTCTCTACCATTCTTTCTCTCTTCCACCCATCCCTTTCCCTGTTTCTGTTGTTGTTTTCAATGTAGACAAGAGGTTTCGGAGCGGCTCCATTCACACTCTTTAGTGGCTCATCTCTCACTCTGGAGCGGCTCGTTTCTCACTCTGAAGCTGCTTCTATCTCACACTCCGAAGCAGCTCCCCTTTCACACTGGAGCGGCTCCTCTGCCTCACTCTGAAGAGGCTCATCTCTCACTTTGTAGCGGCTCCTCTCTTTCACTTCGAAGCGGCTCCTCTTTCAAACTGGAGGGGCTCCTCGCTCTCACTCTGCAGTGGCTCCATTTACACTCTGGAGTGGTGCCTCTCACTCTGAAGCGGCTCCTCTCTCGCACTCCAAAGTGGCTCCTCTCTCACTCCGCAGCAGCTCCTCTCTTTCAGTCTGGGGCAGCTCTCTCTAACTCTAGGGTGGCTTCTCTCTCTCACTCTGGAGCCAGCTCTTTTCACTGTGATGCGACTCCTCTCTCACTCCGGAGCGGCTCCTCTCAGTCTGGGGCAGCTCTTCTCTCAGTCTGGGGCGGCTCCTCTCTCTCACTCTGGAGCGGCTCCTTTCTCACTCTACAGCCAGCTCTTCTCACTGTGATACGACTCCTCTCTCACTCTGCAGCAGCTCCTCTCTCACTCTGAAGCGGCTCCTCTCTCACTCTGGAGCAGCTCCTCTCTCACTCTGGAGCAGCTCCTCTCTCACACTGGAGCGGCTCCTCTCTCGCTCTGGAGCAGCTACAATCACTCTCTGGAGCGGCGCCTCTCAATCTGAAGCAGCTCTTCTCACTCTGGAGCGGCTCCTCTCTCTCGCTCTGGAGCAGCTTCACTCACACTTAGGAGCAGCTTTGCTCACACTCTGGAATGGGGCAAGCGTGGTGTGAACATGCCCAACCTACGCAGTCCTCAGTGACAGTAAAAGTGCTTGGAATTGAAAAAAAAGAGCAGTAGGCAACTTAATATCAGCGACACATCTACTGCCTCTGTGTGCGCAGGTGAGCTCCATTTTCCTCATGGTGTGTTTACCACCTATCGCACCAGGGAAGCGAGCACATGCACAGTCTGTCCCCTTGAAGCTTGTTGTCGTAGAAATAAATTTGGCGGTCAGCTGTTGGACTGTCACGCGGCTCATGGTGTTTGGGGTGAATGATGCATGGTGTATGTGAACAAGGCCGACTCAAATGTGAAATGAACATAACTGAATGTAGTGTGCACTGGGACCGCTCCACAGAGCACATTAACGTGTGAAAGCGACCTCAAGTGACATTTCCACAATTTCTTTTTCTTATAGAGAATTCTAAAATATTACTAAAATAAGCCATACCCGCGCTAGTACATTTCCATGAGTCAGAAAACCACATTTAGCAGAACTGTATTTTTATATTCCTGGTACATTCTTCCCCTTAATTAACAGTAGAAGAATCTGTTCGGAAAGTTACCAAGTTTTCTGAACATAAATCTTTTTGGTAGGAGGTTTTTTTTTTTTCCTGTCTCACCATCTCTTCCTCTTGTAAAGTTATTTTTGGTTCTGTGTAAGGATTTCATTTTGACATTTTTCCAATGAGAGGCAAAGAAACAAAGGTGAGAAAGCAAGGAAGCAAAAATATGCAGAATATGTCAAGATCCATCCAAATGTTGTAGAGTGCTACAGTCTAACCTACAACCTCCGTACTGAGAGGCAGAAGCTAACCACTCTGCCACAGTAAAACAGGGATTACAGAAGGATGAGGAACCCACAACCTCCTTAGTGAGAAGAGGAGACAGGATAACCACTCTGCCACATGCTCTGTATGAAGTAGGTTTAAGTACGGTATTCTAATGTATATGAAAGCTTACATAGACATAACAGTGACAAATGAACCCAACAAGAGCCGTTAATATTGTGGAATTTGCATTATGTACACAGCCATACCTCATGTGCTTCAATTATGCAAATGAACCATCAACGTAAATATTATAGATTCCTCTGATAAACATTAGCATACCGCAGATAATCCATCTTCAGTTATTTGTCAGTGCTTGTACTACTGGCGGAAAGAAAAATGTAGATTAAACTGTGTGTATTTCTGAGAGGACATTGTCGGAGCGGGTTTCAACTCTGTATATGTTCAATGGTTAAGTAGCTACAGGGAAAGTGTGAGACATTCAGGGTGTAAATTGGCCCAAATTTAGGTCCCCAAAGCTCCTCAGGCGTTCTTAGAAAAGAGGTCCAAAATAGATGGTGCCAATTTTAAGTATTTTTGAATTATTACTGTTTTGTAACACCTTCATAAACCAAAAAAATATAATATAAGACAGGAGCTTCTCAGTTTGGCGAACAATGTTAGGGATGTCAACTAGGGATGGGCAAATGGAGCCTCGTGGAGCCTCGTGAAGCCTTGACACCTCAGTCGCAATATTGTCTCAAATGGTTCGACGTGTCTGAGGCCCCAGAGAAACACTGACCTCTAGTGGACAAATTTAACCATTGCAAACCAGCACACAACCCATGATTTGGGAACCTTACACTCTGTTTTCTATTTTATTAGAAGTCATAAATAGTATATATTCTATTTTGAACATTAAAAAAACAGCAATTTATATATCACATGTTTTTATTAAGAAATAGAAGTTTTGTGTGATCCCAAACCATGGATCGCTTTTTGTTCCATTTGTAGATGCCATCGAAAATGAAACAAATGCCAAAAGTCGCCAAAAGTCACCAAAAGTCACCAAAATCACCAATAACGTCATACAATACTCTGCACTACCCAAGATTTTTCAGAAATATCGGTGCATCTTTTGTACTGTAAGTTTAGCGCTTGTCAAACCACGGAAGTGCGCTGAACACTCTGAACCAATCGCAGGGCGGAACATTCGCTGAGCCAATGAAACGCTTCGATTCACTGAAGCGACTGACACGCAGAGCGAAGCAGGAGGGGGAGGGACCGACACTTCGACACTTTGGTCATGTGAGCAGCTGCTGCGAGACAAGCTCCAATGCAGAGCTTCGGAGCAATTTGTTTCAGAAAGAACGAGACGTGCTCTGGAGCTCCGTCTCATTTGCCCATCACTAATGTCAACATATTCACTGGTAAAATAGGGGAGAAAAAGGCTCGGAGCATTGACTGTAGAAAGAAATGGACTAAGGGAGTGTGATTTTCGGCTCCAGTCCAAATGAAGCTCATCGAGGCTCGCAATTATGGTGCGAATTTGAAGCCAAGTCGGAATTCCGCTAGCGAGTATCATAGCAACCAAACAGCCAATCGGGAGCAAGGTTGTTGAAGTTAAAGCTTGCTGCCCACACCGCTGGTTTAGCAGGTCAGAGGTTCAGCTCATAACTACATTTTCAACCTGAAAATGTTCAATGGTCAATCACACTGCCTGTATCTTCAAAGCTACAGGACAAATTGTTTATATATAAATAAGGCTGCATTTAAAATGATCAGCTCCACAGACACTTTTTCGGATCGATAAAAGACTCAGCATATAACACGCTACAATGACGACCTTAGAAATTAAGCTAAAAATAGATACATTAAAACAAGCACATAAGTCCTGTGCTCAGGTCTCTGCACCATCTTCCTGTGGCTCAGAGAATTCACCTTATTCTGGAAGTTGCCGTGGGCGACACCATCATCATTCTGGTTGTATTATTTTGCATGGAGCGGCTGATGTTGACAGCAAATAAGTTCTATAGGGACTACAGAGCTGTTTTAAAGCCCCCCAGAGAATCGGCGCATTGAACCTTTTACACAAATCAACCTACTTTATATCAGATTTTAGCAGCAATTTTTTCGCCCGCATAACTGGAACAGCCACCACAACGAAAGGGGCAGAATAACATCAAAATACTTTAAAGTAACTCTGCTTGTGAACAAGTCTCTCCATGGCCTAGCACCAAAGTACATCTCCGACATGTTAGTGCCATATGAACCATCTCACAATCTGAGGACTTGAGGGACCGGCCTCCTGCTGGTGCCCAGAGTCAGGACTAAACATGGAGAATCAGCGTTTCAGTTTTATGCAGCTAAAACCTGGAACAGTCTTCTGCAGATGTGAGACAGGCCTCTACTCTGACAATGTTTAAATCCAGGCTCAAAACTGTTCTGTTTAGCTGTGCATATGACTGAAAGGGTTTTCTATATTGTATTATTATGCATTTTTTTTATGTTATAATATTGTGTCCTCATCAAAAATATTCCTGGAGTTATGGTTTGTTTCATTCACACGTTTGACAAAATAATCCCACATATTTAGTCTGTTCCACCCTGAGATGTCATCAATTGATAAAATAGGAAGTGCTCCACTGTGTTTTTAAGCCTCATGCACCTTGACTAGAATCATTTGATTAATTTGCAGCCCTGCCCCCCTAAACTTTAAACCTGCATTGTTTTAGCCTGCACCAGAAAATATTGGATACTTTCTGTGGCAATCTCCACAGAACAAAAGGTAAAACAGAAACAATTTTAAAAACTGCAATTTTTAAAAGTGCGACAACTTAAGGCTGGAGTATTATAGAGTAAAGCAGTTCAATTGTGGATGAACATAGCTGTTAACTTAAAATGATCCCTTAATGACATCACAAGGTGGAACAGAGCATTTTGAGCTTTGGAGATGTGGACAGACTAATAAAGTGAATGAAACAAAACACAACTCCAGGTATGTTTTTGAGGAGGTAGCAACATTATAACATGGCATTACAACTGTATATCAGCCTCTAGAATGCTCTCTGCTACCATACTCCATTGAGGTTAATTCAGTGGTCAGTCGGTGTAACTGCAAGTAAATTTCCTCTGAATACAAGATGGCCGACAAACAGCCCCCCCTGCAGACCACTGCTGGTATATCCTGTCAATCCTTCTATGCTGAAGGAGCCCTACTGGTTAAAAAAAAAAATATGATGATGTACAACAACATCTAGGGAAGGATATTATCTGTTTGTAATTAGACATTTTTAGGTACAATATGTAAAAAATTTTACTATTAAACATGTGTCCAGTGAAGTGGACGTCATGCATCACAGAGCATATTTTTTAACAAAAGTCATATAATTGTTTCACTGTTTTTTCTGACTGTTTTGGTTATAAGTCAGTGTATAATTGTTATATTTATAAGGTATTAATTTAAAATATCAATTTTTGTGCAGATTAGCTGTAGTTTGAGTAATTATAATAATTATTTTTATCATAATCTGTAAACTTCAAATGCAGCAAAGTATAAGGCAGCCTACAGAATATTCCAGGAAATTCTATCCAGCTCCAGTGATGATGATTTCAGTGATGATGAGTTCAGTGATGAAGAGTATAGTGACAACAGTGATGATGAGTGGCTGCCAGAGCAGAACAGAGACATAGGGGCTGAGGATGATGGAGATACAGACAGTCAGGATGCAGAAGGTGAGGATGATGAGGAGCAGGATGCAGAGGAAGGTCAGCATGATCAGGGAGCTGTGGAAGATGGGCACATGACACCTGACCACACTCAAGCCCAAAAAATATCTGGCAAGTCCAAGACAATGGCTTTGATGCAGACCTGCCTCCTTTTCTATGAGAGTGGAAACTGAATGTGGAGGGAAGAGATCCCATAGATTTTTTCACACATCTGTTTCCAGCAGATCTCATTGATGATATACTGCATAACACCAACTTATATGCTCTCCAGAAAGGGGAAAAAACTAGCACTGACAAGAGAAGAAATGCAGATTTTTCTAGAGATCAACCTCATCATGGGGCACATTCAGTGTCCGAGGGCAAGAATATACTGGCCTAGTGAGGATGGGCTTCATCTTGAAATAATTGCAAATGTCTGTAAACAGATATGAACAAATGCAAAACATGCAATGCAGAGAAAAAAAAATGCAAACAGATGCCACGATGCTGCAAGAAGACAGAAAAACTAATACATCTGCATGATGCTGTGCTAATGTGCCCTGGACGCTTTGCGAACTTTCATACAGCTCAGGTGTGATGAACATAGGTGCAGAGACCCACCTTTGATACCTGTGGGTCAGGTATCAAAGGTGCAGAGACTAAAATGTCAATTCATGTTTTCTTCCAACATGCTAATATAAGGGCTTGGTAATACTATCCTGCACCTTATAGAACTGTGGAGACTCAAAGTGTTTCTCCTACTGGAAGATTATACGACACATTCAGGTGTAACATTGGTTTTTCTTATTCAGGCCTAAACATTGCACCTAAAAAAAAATCTTGACCAAGGCTTTCATAATTCATGCATCAGAGGGTTAATAATCAAAACAGTGAATCAAATGTCAAATGTTCTGCATAAACAAGTTTCTTTCCTCTAAACAAGCCACACAATAGTGCTGCGAAAATAATCTGGTAAAATATATTAAAAAAAAAAAAAAAAACTCGATACAGCAGCCCATGATACTGTATTATGAAATGAAACAATACGATATATCCATATTTCGATATTGCTCACCTCTACAACAGTGTAAAAAGTGACCTCTACAAATAAACTTTTTTTAATCTAGACTAAAGCTAGATTAAAAATGTGTTGCCATAATTCACTTTGCTTGCGGTGATCTCGGCCAAGCAGAAATGTGTTTGTTTCATATGTGCGCTATAGCAACAGGAGGAAGAGGGAGGAAGAAGACGAGGAGGGGGGGCTGTCTCTTGATGGATGTGTGTCCCAAGACCAAGCGACTGCCCGGTAATCACTCTGTCAGTCTGTATTCAACACTGTAATACTGTACAATATGTCCACACAGACCCAATAACCCCACATCCCCACATCCCCACACGGGCCGCGGATAAGCACATCCAACATGGAACCAGCCACTGAGGACTATAAATAGACTGAGTTCTTGACATCCGAGACTTTGATGCCATCATTTCAGGTCTGTGTCTTGTGTAACTCTATGGGTAATACATTGTTTTTTGGAAAGAACTCTAACAATATAATATTCACAAATGTTGAGACAATTATTTCCTAGGGACTGGCTCCAGAATTTGCCAAATGAATCTTAAATCTTTTAAAGTGACAATAATGACTGCAGGTTTAAATAATGGCATCACTTAAAGGAACAGTAGCTCATTTGGTGGAGTGTTTGTCCTTCGATCCAGCGCTCTACAGAAGGATCATTGGTAGAGAGGTGAGACCCACTGACCCACAGGTTGGTGGTGCGATCCCGGCTCTCACAGATGAATGCTGTCGTTGCGTCCTTAAGTGTCCTGAGCAAGACACTGACCCCCCTCCCCAGTGTCTGCGCATTTGGTTTAACTGACTGTAATTCATGCTCGTTTCAGGAATGCACTAGTACTCTCATCTCAGAAACACAATTTAATTTTACGTATAAAGCGCATTTAAAAATAACTTCAGTTTCCCAAAGTGTTTCACATAAAAAGTCAACATAAAAACAAATACACAGGCAAAGAACAATAAAACACCGAGATATCCTGTCTAGCTTGTATTAAATGCCAGGGAGAAGAGGCGGGTTTTTCTGAAACAATCTGTTTTTAAGTCCACAAATAGTCATGGACTTGTTCTGAGCATTTCGACGCTCAAATCGGTTTCAATATAGCTGTATTACATTCTCACTTTGTTGTTGTACTTTTAATTGGTAATGCCTATAGTTGTCTGCAGGGGGAGCTCTAATGGAAACCTGATAGCTTGGTCATGAGCCTTTTGCTTTTAAAGTGTGTTTTCAATAATAACCATTGAACAGATGCGTACAGTTAACCATAAGGAGCGTGTGGGAATTCCTAGAGCTTCATTAAGGAATATATTTAGTGTTAAAGCTAGTACTAATTACACTGCACAGTTAAAGATGTACCATTTTTTCCCAGACTATAAGTCGCACTTTTTTTCATAGTTTGGCCGGTGGTGCGACTTATACTCAGTTGTGATTTATATGTGAAATATATGTTTTTTTTCTTAATTATTATGCATTTTTTGGCTAGTGCGACTAATACTCTGGAGCCACTTATACTGCAGAGCGACGTGTACTCTGGAGCGACTTATACTCCAGAGCGACTTGTACTCTTGAGTGACTTATACTCCAGAGTGACTTGTACTCTGGAGTGACTTATACTCCAGAGCGACTTGTACTCTGGAGCGACTTATACTCCAGAGTGACTTGTACTCTGGAGTAACTTATACTGTAGAGCGACTTATACTCTGAAGCGACTTATATTCCAGAGCGACTTGTACTCCGGAGCGACTTATACTCTGGAGCGACTTATACTCCAGAGGGACTTGTACTCCAGAGCGACTTGTCCTCCAGAGCGACTTGTACTCTGGAGCGACTTATACTCCAGAGTAACTTGTACTCTGGAGTAACTTATACTGTAGAAGCGACTTATACTCTGAAGCGACTTATATTCCAGAGCGACTTGTACTCCGGAGCGACTTATACTCCAGAGCGACTTATACTCCAGAGCGAGTTGTCCTCCAGAGCGACTTATACTCCAGAGCGACTCCTACTCTGACTCTAACTTATAGTCCGCAAAATATGGTACCTGGTTTTCATGGTTTTAAAACCAGAACTTTTTTTTTTTTTTTATGGTTTGCAGTGGTGCATTCAGAACATCCTAATTATTCACCATGATGATTTCTTAAGCTTTTTTCACAACTTTTAGAGACCACAGCCGAGTTTGCGGTGACGATAATGATAACGACGATAACAGGCTCATTCAGGCATGTTTTTGATGAGGGAAAACGATATAATATGGTCAAACTTTTCCATAATACCCCCACTTTAATCAACAAACCACAATTGTCCATTTAGCTGCAAAATCTCTCAGCAATAACAATAATAATGTTTTTTCTCATCGGAATACATTTGCTTGATTGTCTTTGCTTCTGTCCCCAAAGACGCAATTAAATGAAGTTTTATTGGCGGGCCCAGATGTCTCGCGTTCTCAAAGCTCTTTATATCTAAAACAACAAAGCCATCCCTTATTCTTTATGGGCAGGTTTGAGTGCGCCATGGGATCATACCTCACACAGATTTCCACAGAGGCTGAATGAATGTGCACAATGATTCAGTTCAATAAAAGCACTGAAGCTAATCCCAGAGATATATTACACCTTTAGGGAATCTACGCCGCGTGATCTATTGCAAAGAGAAGCTTTTGCAATTGTGAATTTTTCAAAGTTTGCAAAAGTTAGCAGACAGAAATGCGTTCTCAATTGGTGCAGTAGCATGTGCAAGCCAGAAGTGTCACTGTTGCGCCTTTGGGTCAATTTCAAGACTTAGGTAATTGAGTTGGGAATAAGAGGGGCCATTTCACATTTGACTTCCCGGTTGGACACGAGCAGCAGATGTGATATACATAGAGATTACTGTCACCTAGCAACCATACTGTAAACAAAGCTCATGATTTGACAAATGCAAAAAGATGAAAACATCTTTATTTTGTTCAATGAAGGTTTAAACTGTCAGATAAATGTGTTCCTTATGCATTTTGGACGGTGTTTTTTGTAACAGTGACATTCCTTTTTATTTAACTACTACGACTTTAACTACCACTAGGCCTACTGCTACTAGTACTACTACTACCACTACCACTAACACTACTACTACTACTGCTACTACTAGTACCACTAACACTAGCACCGCTACTACTACTACTGCTGCCACTACTACTACTACTACTTCAACTAGCACCACTACTACTAATGGTACTACTACTATTACTACTACCACTAGCACCGCTACTACTACTATTACTTCTAATGCTACTACTACCACTAGCACCACTACCACTAATAGTACTACTACTACTATTAGCACAGCTACCACTACTACTACCACTACGACAACTACCACTAGCACTACTAGTACTACTACTACTACTACAATTAGCACCACTACACTACTAGTACTACTACTACTACTACGATTAGCACCACTACACTACTAGTACTACTACTACTACTACTACTACGATTAGCACCGCTACCACTACTACTACTACTATTACTACTACTACCACCATTACTACAACTAGTACTACTACCATTACTACAACTAGTACTACTACCACTACTACTAGCACCACTATCACTACTAGTACTACTACTACTATTACCATTAGCACCACTACCACGAGAACTACTACTAGCACCATTACCATTACTACTACTACTACCACTAGCACCACTACCACTACAAGTACTACTACTACTACTACTATCACCATTACCACTACTACTACTACCACTAGCACTAGCACTGCTACCACTACTACTACTACTACTCGCCCCCAAGCACATTCTCAGTTGCATATCTGCACATCTACATTTGTTTTAGTTTGGTCAGTTTTCCTAGAAATTAACTAGAAAATTTGACATTGTGGTTAATATATAAAATACTGTTACTATTACTACTACTGCCATGACTTCACAGCCTTATCTTACGCTGTTACAACAAAAACTCATGTGGGCGTCCTTTGTTGTAGTTTTGATAGTTTGAGTCGCTACTGTAATTTCAAACTTTTACTTTTCAACTTTTCTTCACAAAATCCCACTTAACTGATGTGAAACTACGATAAATATTTAGTCCAGGTACTATCTCACCAAGCTAAGTCCTAATTAGGATTATGTTTGAACCAGTGACCCTCTGGTGATTAGGCAAATGCTTGGCCCATTTTGCCTTCTGCATGACACTGTTTTTTAAGTCTTAAAACATGGAAAAAGTAGTTAATTTTAAACAATTTGCACTGGTCCAAAGTTATCCCTCATTTACCTTATACATTCTAAGTATTCTAACTACTCGCAGTGATGCATTTCTAAGCACTTTTCACAATTTTCAGTAACCACAGCCAGAGTTTGCAATCACGGTAATTATAACAAACAACAGCAGGCCACTTCCTGAGTCTCATTTCTACACAGAATAACTACAACTACACAGAAAAATAATCAGGTACAGCTACTTTAACTTCAGATCGTGGCACTAGTTGCACTGATAATTAAACAAAAATTTGCAGTAGCTTCATGGCAGAGACGGCTTCCTTTATAAACAGATGTATACTTCTAATAAGTTTGCAATATGTTGTCAGCGAGTGTCATTTGTTATTTCAGTGAGGCTCAGCTAATTCCCCGAGCAAATATAATGGAGGCTGTACCTGATTTTTGTTGTACCTTAATTATCACACAATTAAAATAAAGTCTGTACTCTGACTTTTGAAAGAGTCCCACAGGCTACATGATATCAGTGGTATATTAGCTTTGTGCAGGTTATATAGAGAGAGGATACTACTGATACTACTACAACTACTACTACTACAACTACTGCTACTGCTACTGCTACTACTGCTACTACTACTACTACTACTGCCACTACCACCACTAATACTACTGCTGCTACCACCACCACCACCACGACTATTACTACTACTACTACTACTACTATTAATAATACTGCTACTACTATTACAGCTACTACTATTACAACTACAACTACTACTACTGCTGCTACCACCATCACTACTACTATTACTACCACTACTACTACTACAACTACTACTACTAAGCTACTGCTCCTACTGCTGCTGGTACTAACATTACTACTACTGCTATTACAAATATTACAACTACTACTGCTGCTACTGCTACTACTGCTGCTACCACCACTACAACTATTACTACTACTACTACTAGTAATAATACTGCTACTACTATTACAACTACTACTATTACTACTACAACTACTACTACTGCTGCTACCACCATCACTACTACTATTACTACCACTACTACTACAACTACAACTACTACTACTACTAAGGCTACTGCTTCTGCTGCTGCTACTGCTTACTGCTACTGCTATTACTAACACTACTACTACTGCTGCTATTACAAACTACTACAACTACTACTACTGCTGCTACTACTACTACTACTACTACTGCCACTATACTACTACTACTACCACCACTACTACTACTACTACTACTACTTACTACTACTACTACTACCGCTACTACTAACTACTACTACTACTACTACTACTACTACTGTGGCTGCTACTTGTACTACTGCTACCGCTATGATGATATTGTTAATTATGACACGATTCCACGTGTCTGTTTGAGCAGCGCTGAGCCTGGTTGTATTTGCAGTACTTTCTCCCTGTCCCTGGGCCGTATTGTCCTGCAGTTGTTTTACAGAATCGATCTCACCTCTCATTAGAAAACCTATCACGTCCCGCTCATTTGTTCAGCCCAAATTCAATTTCCTCACGGCTCTTTTCTGCGCGCTCTATGACAACACGAGGAAGGCATGTACCGCCGTTTCCCGGTTACTGCGAATCTGATGTAGTGTGTAGTATCAGCCGAGAGGAAAAGGACACATGTCTGAACAAAAGCAAGATGTCAATAGATGTTAGACACTGACGGATAAGGTAATCTGGAGATGTAATGACGTTTTGATTTGTCGTGTAATTGCAGTAAACGTGTAATCAGAGGTGGCGGAGTATTCCAAACTTGTACTCGAGTAAAAGTAGCGTTACTACAAATTAACGTTACTCGAGTAGAAGTACGAAGTAGCGCTGCAAGAAACACAAATGTTCAAATCATTTCATATTGTTAGTACAAAGCTTTTGTCACTTGTAGATTTACTCAAAGTGGTAGTACTCAAGTAGTAGTATGAGTAAAAGTGTGGTGCTAGAAAAGTACTCTGAAAAGTACAATTTTGTTAAAAAGCAGATGTAACTGAGTACTAACCACGTCTGTGTGTAAGAGGTATGTAATTTGGCTGCAGCTAATGATTATTTTAGTAGTCGACCAGTCAAATGATTATTTTTATTGTACATTGAAACTTTTAAAATACAAATACAGGCTTCTGACTAGAGAATATTTCCAAATATAGTGTATTATGGATGAAATCTGAGTTTACTCTGTTTGACATTTTGATATAATATAACTTCTATACTAACAGAAAAAAGTTATTATGAGTAAATGTGGTGTGTGAGAGAGTGTCGGTGGTGATCGGAGGGGCCGATGGCGCAGACTGGCAGCCTTGCTTCTGTCAGTCTACCCCAGGGCAGCTGTGGTTATAATAGTAGTAGTAGTAGTAGCTATAGAGTGAATGATTATGCAATATCAAGGGTGGGTGTTTTGAATGGTGCTGTATAAATCATATGTATTATCAAAAACTTGCCTTAAGTACAAACAAATTTAAAAAAACAACACAAAAAATGAAAAAAGAGAAAAAATTTATTTTAAAATGACTGTATTAAGTCGCTCTTTTTTTCACAGTTTTGCCGGGGGTGCGACTTATACTCAGAGCGGCTTATGTGGAGTATAAGTCGCATCTGAGTATATAATTTCACATCTTCGTTACTGTCACACTGACAACTACGCGAGGGCACTCTAGGCCTGTGTACCAGTATCTACTACTACTACTACTACTACTACTGTACCAATGAAAAGTCTGATGACAGCCATGCAGAAGAGGAAGTGGAAAGTGGCACTGAGGATGAAGAAACCAGTGGATTTAGCGATTTAGAGTGAGATTGAGACTTGTTAGCTTGTTTTTTATGCTTATGATTAACTGTTAATATCTCACGTTAACATACCAGACATGTTTTCAGTTCACTATTATGCATTTTTTTGCTGATGCGGCTTATAGTGTGGAAAATACAGTAATAAGTTTCACTAAATATATTTTGTTTAAAGACATAACCCCCATGGAGCGCGACAGTCCCACCCACTTTGAAGCCCGCAGCAAGTTCCTTTAGTAAATCTATTTTCCTCATAGACTTTTTAAAAAATTCTCATAAAGGCACGACAGAGGCTAACGAGCTCTGTAGTGACTTGTGCCCATCGCGTGGCTGTGTTCGGTTGAAAAAGCACAGTGACAGAGCCGCGGGGGATGGGGGCGGGGACACGTACTTGTTTTGGTGCTTGGAGCCCTGCAGATGTGCATGGTACTGGGCCACCGAGTTCAACGTCACCCCACACACTTCACACGAGTAACTCCGCTTCAGACCTGAAACACACACAGCCAAAACACATAACAAACACACATTACAGAGGTGACAGTGGTGCAGTCTGTTAAACACTCGCCCTGTCACCACACGGTAGCCAGTTCCAATTAGCTGGAAAAAAAGGACTGATGTTGTTATTCAAGCGACACGGCGTAATGTTTTGCACGGTGGGAGTGAAAGAAGTTCTGCTGTAGAGTTGTAAGAATGTTCCTCCCAACCATAGGCTATACAGTTCATTGCTGGATGTTAATTAGTTAGATATTGACTGATATTATATAGAGCAATTTAATGATTCTGGCAATATAAAGAAACAAGATTAACTGTACAAATCCCTTCAACCTCTACACAATTCTGAACTGTATCCAACTCTATTGCTGTGGGTTGAATTTAATGAAATATTTCAGACATAAAGCAGAAAGATAAAATAGGAGCCTTAGGGTGAAGCAGCAGTGGCATCTCAGCTTGAGGGCCTGAACTGCTGAAGGCTACCACCACTTATACAACACTGGAAAGAACAAAACTTAGAATACATGCGGTGTATATATCTTATTCCTGCGTCTGTGGAATTGCAAATGTCCTTAAAGATTCAGATTTGTGAAGAATGTTCCGCAGTATGGCTTTAAACTAGTCTATTGTTCATTTGTTGGGTAAAATGCAGGGGGAAACATTCCTTACTGTGAGCATGGGATTTTTTTGGGTTTTTGTTTTGCTCTTTTGACAATTTATGTGGCCACATGGTTTGAAGACAGTTAAAAAAAACACCTTAATACTACTTTCTAAGTTTAATCCTGGTTTAGTCCTTGTTTAGTCCAGGTTTTGTCCAGGTTTAGACCTGGTTTTGTTCTGGTTTTGTCCTGGTTTAGTCCTGATTTTGTTCTGTTTTTTTCCTGGTTTAGTCCTGTCTTAGTCCTGGTTTAGTCCTGATTTAGTCCTGGTTTTGTCCCGGTTTGGTCCTGGTTTAGTCCTGTCTTAGTCCTGGTTTAGTCCTGGTTTGGTCTTGGTTTAGTCCTGGTTTTGTCCTGGTTTCTTCCTGGTTTAATCCTGCCTTAGTCCTGGTTTAGTCCTGCTTTAGTCCTGTCTTAGTCCTGGTTTAGTCCTGGTTTTGTCCTGGTTTTGTTCCTGGTTTAATCCTGTCCCTTAGTCCTGGTTTAGTCCTGCCTTAGTCCTGTCTTTAGTCCTGCTTTAGTCCTGTTTTAGTCCTGGTTTAGTCCTGGTTTAGTCCTGGTTTTTGTCCCAGTTTTTTTTGCCTGGTCTTAGTGTCCTGGTTTAGTCCTGGTTTTGTCACGGTTTTGTCCTGGCTTAGTCCTGGTTTAGTCTTGCCTTGGTTCTGGTTTAGTACTGGTTTAGTCCTGGTTTAGTTCTGGTTTAGAACTTTGAGATTTATAATGTCCACTTTGTTTTTCTGTGGGCTCTCGTGTGGGCTAACACGAAGACTATTTCCTCTTGCCATAGAGCCTTGGCGTGGCTTTTTTCGACTCTTTTTTTCCTTTTCTTCTTGCACACTACGTTGTACTACTTGCAATATTGTTTTGAAGTAAGGGTCCACTTATCTGAGTACAACTATTGGCTACCCAATTCTGCATTTTATAAGAAAGAATAGATAAATCTAAACCCCCTTTAGCTAACTGTAACACATTAAAATGCACTAGAAATCAGGAAAAAAAAAAGTGTAGAAAAACTCAAAATGCCCCTCTCCTGCGTTATCTTAGTTTTGCCGAATGACCCGTGGCTGAACCCAGGCAGGTAAGTGCTCTGGGCCACTTCAGTGTCTTCCTCCTGTCTTGAGATTTATAATGCCCATTTTGTTTCAGAAAGGGCTCTGAGTGTGGGTGGAAAAGGAAGATATGAGCTATCAGAAGCCACTGCCCTGTCCCAAGTTCAACTTTAAATACTCTCATAGTTCCTGATTTAGTCCTGGTTTAGTTCTGTCTTAGACCTGGTTTAGTTGTGGTTTCGTCCTGGTTTAACACGTTCCTATCTGTTCTCCTACCCTGACATTTATATGGCGCGCTGTATTTTTATATGGCTCTGAGTGGGAGCCAAAATTAAGATAAGAGCTATCGGAAGCAATTGTCCTGTACCATGTTCTCAGTTTAGTCCTGGTTTAGTCCTGCTTTGGTCCTGGTTTAGTCCTGGTTTAGTCCTGGTTTAGTCCTGGTTTAGCCCTGCTTCGGTGCTGGTTTAGTCCTGGATTAGCCCTGCCTTGGTGCTGGTTTAGTCCTGGTTTAGTCCTGGTTAAGTCCTGATTTAGTCCAGGTTTAGTCCTGGCTTGGTCCTGGTTTAGTCCTGACTTGGTCCTGGTTTAGTCCTGGCTTGGTTCTTGTTTAGTCCTGGCTTGGTCCTGGCTTGGTCCTGGTTTAGTCCTGGTTTAGTTCTGCCTTGGTCCTAGTTTAATCCTGTCTTGGTCCTGGTTTAGTCCTGGTTTAATCCTGGTTTAATCCTGTCTTGGTCCTGGTTTAGTCCTGGTTTAGCCCTGGTTTAGTTCTGCCTTGGTCCTGGTTTAGTCCTTGATTTATCCCTGCCTTGATCCTGGTTTAGTCTTGCCTTGGTCCTGGTTTAGTCCTGGTTTAGTTCTGCCTTGGTCCTGGTTTAGTCCCGTTTTAGCCCTGCTTTGGTCCTGGTTTAATCCTGTCTTGATCCTGGTTTAGTCCTGGTTTAGTTCAGGTTTAGTCCTGCCTTGGTCTTGGTTTAGTCCTGGTTTAGTTCTGCCTTGGTCCTAGTTTAATCCTGCCTTGGTCCTGGTTTCGTCCTTTTTTTAGCCCTGCCTTGGTCCTGGTTTAGTCCTGGTTTAGCCCTGGTTTAGTTCTGCCTTGGTCCTGGTTTAGTCCTGATTTAGCCCTGCCTTGATCCTGGTTTAGTCTTGCCTTGGTCCTGGTTAAGTCCTGGTTTAGTTCTGCCTTGGCCCTGGTTTAATCCTGTCTTGGTCCTGGTTTAGTCCTGGTTTAATCCTGCCTTGGTCCTGGTTTAGTCCTGTTTTAGCCCTGCTTTGGTCCTGGTTTAATCCTGTCTTGATCCTGGTTTAGTCCTGGTTTAGTCCTGGTTTAGTTCTGCTTTAGTCCTGTCTTGGTCCTGGTTTAGTTCTGGTTTAGTCCTGGTTTAGTCCTATTTTAGCCCTGCTTTGGTCCTGGTTTAATCCTGTCTTGGTCCTGGTTTAGTCCTGGTTTAGCCCTGGTTTAGTTTTGCCTTGGTCCTGGTTTAGTCCTGGTTTAGTTTTGCCTTGGTCCTGGTTTCAAACTTTCTATTGTACCTTCTATCTTGACATTTATAACAGCCACTTTGTTTTTATATGGGCTCTGAGTGTGAGCTGAAATGAAGATATGAGCTGTCAGAAGCCATAGTCCTGCAACTTTACACTGTTGTCAGTTTCTCCTGGTTTAGCTTTGCCTTAGACCTTAGTCGTAGCTTGTACCTTGTTTAGTCCTGATTTAGTCCTTTTTAAAACCTTTCATCTTCCTTCTATCTATAGATTTATAATGACCACTCTGTTTTTATATACCCTATGAGTGGGAGCTAAAATGAAGATTTGAGCTGTCAGAAGTTACTTTCCCAGTTTAGTCCTGGTTTAGACCTGGTTTAGCCTTGACTTAGACCTGGTTTGGCCCTAGTTTGAAACTTTCCATTGTCTCTCCCTTCTATCTTGAGATTTATAATGGCCACTTTGCTTTTCTATGGGCTCTGAGTGGGAGCTAAAATGAAGATATGAGCTGTCAGAACCCATAGTCCGGGACATATTTCAGTGCTGCACCTGTTACTCCTCCTCTCACCCGACCCAAACAAACCAAACCGAGCACCCATTTCTCTTCATGTCCCCTTACGCCCACGGGTGCTATCGGGGCTGATCTGTTTAGCTTGGGGTGACTCACTGGCCATGCCTCATTCACTCTGCAAAGTTATGGAAAGAACACATTAGAGAAGATTTGAATCAAGGAACGCAGTCAACCCACTATGCAGTGAAAATGGAACATAATCATTTTTGGTAAACTGTTTATGAGTTGATATGATGATTAGAGGTCTTGTATTATGCAAATATCAGTGTATGACTTTGTATTTTTTCTCAAAGCATATTTGTACAATGGTAAATGGTCACATTTTTATATAGAGCTTTTCCAAGAAACCACTCACCCCTTCATACACAGACAGACGATGGACTAAGTGTTTTGCCCAAGAACACAATGACAGCTTTCATCTGTGGGAGCTGGAATCGCACCACCAGTCTGTGAGTTAGTGGATCTGACCGCTCGACCAATGATGCTTATGTCAAGAGCGGGATTCGAACCGCCAACCTTCAGATCAGTGGACAAACACTCTACCGACTGAGCTGCTGTCCTTAATATCTGTGCATATTTCACTCAAATACATGGAAAGATTTCGGTACATGGCCTTTAAAGTTATACATGAATTACCAAGACTAAGGAGTTTTCAAAAGATAGTTGCACATCTAGTTTGTTATATCTGTGAGTTTCTGTCATGGCAGAAAAGCAGCATGTGCAGATGAATTCATTACAAATAACTGTTAAAGAAAATGAAGGATTATAGAGGAGTCTATTGGACATTTCAGCTGTTTCCTGACGCAGCAGCACTTCCAATTTAAAATACTGCGTTTTATTGACCTTATTCCGCCCCGCCCACTGCGACTAAACTGCGCTTTTCACGTCAATGACTCTAAAATCTAATATAAATGGAGTTAATATGATTGACTGAGATTCAGGAGCAGGACCACGCCTCAACCTCCTCCTGCTCCTCTCCAGTGAACCGCAGCTCACCTCAACCACACCTCTAATTACCCAGAAGCCCTATTTATACAAGCCTATACCGGCAACACCGTCTGTCTCCGCTCTCTCGGCCCCTCCCTCCTACCCTGTGTATCTTGTTCATCTTTCAGCCTGAAGATCTCATCATCTACAGAGAGGGGGGTCCTGAATGAACTGGGTTAACCTCTTAAGACAGAGCCCCCATCTGAGTCTGTGGAACACTTAGTAGTTCTGCCCACAATATTTATTTTGGCAATGCATTTGTTTAACAGTAATTGCAAGTTAAAAGAGGAATGAAATTTGGTCCATAATAAAACTGAATTTTTGACCTTTTAACCATGTTTTACTGTTGTTCCCTCATCAAAAACATACCTGGAGTTGTATTTTGTTTCGTTCAATCCAATAATCCAAAGTCGTCTTCTCTGACAATGCAAAAAATCACATTTTGCCTGTTTAGTTGCGTCATAGGTAAAACTCCGGGCTTCTCCTGCGCAGTATTTAGGTCCATAAACCATCACCGGACACATTCTATGGTCAAACTGTGTTCAAAATTAAGAGCAAGACCCTTTTCTCCTCTTGCCTCGGGTGTTTAATGGTCTGTGAGGCCTTAGGCGCAGAATGGCAGCCACTTCTCAGTCAGTTCAGTTTCAAATCCTAACCCAGCTTTGAGTGTATAAAGATGCAGTAGTGAAAAAAAAATCCTCCCATTACTAAGTTAAGATATTTGCCCCCGACTGTGTAATCCTGGTGGGGTGCATAATAATTACTTCCAAATCTGTGAGTGGTTACATTTTTGCAGGATTGGGCTCCAGCGATACGCACAACTCTCTCCCTGCAGCGATGGGGCACAGTTGGCCACACTTGGTGCCAGTAGCCCTCGGAGCGTGAAGTGTTCGTCTAAATACCCAAATGTTTGTGTGTTATGAAGGAGAAGCAGTGAATAATTGGGATTTACCTGGCACATTGCTCCAAGCTTTTGCCTGGAATATTCAAAGATGTGAGTCTGGTCACAAATATGAAAAAAAAAAGAAAAATATTAGAGGGGACTGGAAATCATTGGAAATTTCTGCAAAATCAATGAATGAATCACTATTTAAATTCGATTTTTTTTTTTTCTCTCTCTTCAAAATGATAGATGACCAGTGTGCTCCTTCATTTCACATGCGGTGCTCGAATAAACAAATCTGGTACAAATGACTGAATCTAGCTTAAGATGTGATGGAGAGAGTGGTCACCAGACTGGTAGCCCTTTGCATAAAAAATACAGAGAAATATCACATAGCTAACCCGCTAACCGCTGCGTTCCAAATAGGAAGTGAGCATGAGCGTGCTTCTGGCTCCTTCGACTCCAATTCACTTTCTATTAAAAAACATGTTGCCCCTCTCTCCATAACTGCTGCTGTCTTAACATGTTCATATTCACCCATATGATCCTGTTTTTTTCTCCTTTTTTTGTTATTTTGTCTGTTAATCAAAATATAAACATTAATGACCGCTAAGATCCCAGTCTTCCCTGTGTTTTGGTGCTGTTTTTCCCTTCTGTGTTGGAGCCTGAAGCTGGGTGGAGATTCGGGCTCCTCCCATGCACACCTGCAACTCATCCGTAATGAAGCTGCACCTGGGGAGGACAACGGGACCGAGGACCTGAAACTCAGCGTCAGATCGTCCGTGTATCCTCAGTGGTACTGCCCTGCTTGGCTCTGTCTTGTTTTGCTTTTATGACTACTATTCTCAGTTGGCTATCCTTTGTTCCTCTCCAGATCCCGCTCTCTGAAATTGCGCAGCACCTCCGCGTCCGACCCAGCTCCCCATGACCGGCCCAAACATCTCACCCTCTGACCCAGTTCATCTCGATGGACTTCCTAGTCTCTGACCCTGCTACCCACAACCCACTCGAAGACTACTGCATACGACCCCGCTCTCAACTGTCTGCTCCGTCAACATTCATTTGCATTCCATTGTCTGTAAATAAACCTTGTTTGAACCGTGTTCACCCGAGTCTCAGTCTTTGGTCCCCGTGTCAGTCGTTACGAATATAACGGACCAATGAGGCGCTAAACCAGCGGTGCAGGCGGGAAGGGGCGTTACCTTCAAGAGCTTTGTGCCAGATTGGCTCTTTGGTTGCTATCATAATTCCAAGTTTTCTCCCCGATTAGCTTCATTTGACTGGAGCTGAACGCTATGGGTGATGTCACACTCACTCAGTCTTCTTTATACAGTCTATGGTCAAAAATGGGTCTATGGTCATGGGGTGACAGTGGCTCAGTGGTCAGAGCGTTGTTTGTACTGTAATAGTCAATGTGATGAATGCATAATGGTCATCTTGCCAACAGGGGGAATAGCATCTCCCTTCAAATTGCCTATTGGGTATTTCTTTCAAAAACAGTGATTGTCCTATAGAGTTATATGGGCCCCTCTACTCTTTACAAAACTTAAACGCAATTTGTTAACATGTACCTACAAATCCAAACTCTGTGGACGTCACCTTCCATCACACCCTCCCCTCTGCTGACCCGTGGCTGCGTTTTGACAGGCCGTTATTGTGCACCTTATCAACTGGAAAGGTTAGATGTTTTCTCCATTGCTCTTCCAAGAATTCCACCCCCATCAAAAAAACAAACAAAAAACAATAGGGAAAACAATAGGAAACAGCTGAGGTTGAAAATCCTGAAGTTAAGTATCAGCATACATAGCATTTTATGCACAAGAATAGTTGCTAAATTTTGTCATGAAGGTACGTAATTAATCACATAGTTTTGGAGTAATTTGTCCCTAGATTACCTTTTACATCAGAAGGATAGAGAATGGAAAGTGAATATAACGTACAGGAGAGTGGATATAGGGTATAGAGGAGGTAGCGTAATGGGGGATGGACAGTGAATATATGGTATAGAGGAAGTAGAGGATTGGTATAGAGGAGGAACTATGAATATATGGTATAGAGAAGGAAGTGTGAATATATGGTATAGAGGAGGTAGAGTGATGGTAGAGAAGAACAATGAATATATGGTATAGAGGAGGGACAATGAATATATGGTATAGAGGAGGTAGAATGATGGTATAGAGGAGGAAAAATGAATATATGGTATAGAGAAGGAAGTGTGAATATATGGTAGAGAGGAGGGACTCATTCACTCATGCAGATGTGCTGTCTCAGATTATCATTTCTAAGCGTTGAGCGAGGAGAAAAGAGGCAAGAAAGATCAAACGAGCCAAAACTGTTGCTAAATTTAAGAAATCACGTGGGGACTTAAAGTAAACAAGCATCGATTTTGAATATCAATGCAATACCAATACTCATTCTGGCATCGATATATCAGTTTGCCCTATTATGTGGTACAGAAGAGAGACAATAACACATTTTACTTCCATTTATTTGCAATATTATACATACAAAAGTATACAATAGGTATAATTTAATATAACTGTTATTAACAAGTTGTTGAAAAAGTTCGCCTGACTTTCATGAGGCGAAGTGGAGCCCGTCCCTCAGAGGTAGAACGAGGGCAGCGTGTTATGCAGATGTGATTGGATGAGCTGTGTTCTGTTTGTTTTGGCCTTTGGCTCCGGGGGCTTTATTTATGAAGCTGTTAACTGGATTGTGAGGAAGCCAATCAGGGCGGCCATTTTTCACCTGCTCCACACATCAGCGCCACATGACAGCAAAGCAACAGGAGAAAGAAATAGTCAGAGCAGCCAATGGTGAGTGAAACAGATAAAACTTTTCTGAAACTACAGGGTTAGCAGTTTTTAATAATAGAATAATAACGGGATATTTTGTTGCTTGTGGAGGACACTATGGTATTTCAAAAACTGCAGCATTTGTGATTTGGTAATTGCGTCCATTCAAATTGCAATTTTAATTTATTTGCGATTCATCTTGCAGGACAAAATGTAATCTGCTAATACTGATCTGCTAATATGGCCAATACGTGGAATGACAATGAGCTCAATGTTTTTTGTTTGTTTTTTGGTTACAGTTGTCCCTCGCTGTATCGCGCTTCACCTTACACTGCCTCACTGTTTAGCTGATTTTTTTTAGTGCACTTTTGCATGTTTTTTTACAGTGCATTGTGTTCTGCGTCCTGATTGGCTGAGGGACTGTAGACCATTGTCCATCAGTCTCCTCTGTGCCGTGTCTCCTGTACAGTACAGATTGTGTTCAGCCAAATTTACACAATGTTCGATCGCAGTGTGACTCTAAAGTGCTGTATGTTTGAAAGTTTTCTCCCCGACAAAACCCACAATGTCGATGAAACATTTTGCACTGACAAATTTCAGAAACGCTTTGGATTAAAGTGTTTCTGTGCACCTCTGTGGATACCGCTGGAGCAGAGGCAGGTGAACAACACATTTAAAGCGATCATCGAGGAAGGGGGATATAATATAAGAAGGTTTTAACTTTGAGAGTGTTTAAACAAGAGAGAAAATGTTAATGCCTGTCTGAGAAAAGTGTATAAAGTGTGTGGTGAGGCGTTTCACAGCTTTAAAACATATATAATAATTAAAAAAAATAATAAAGCTGACTACTTTGCAGATTTCGCCTATTGCATGTTATTTTTAGAACGTAACCCGCGCGATAAACAAGGGACCACTGTAGTAAAATATTCAGAGGAAATTTGAAATTTAAATAAAAAATAGGCGTAAGGAAGATCCATTTGTGTTCAAAACATCACATTAAATGCAGCTTTAGATTTTATCCTCCATGAACGGGAGAGTAATGCTGGTGCGCTGTTAGCATGCTAAATCGTCAACTCAAAGCGCTTTACATCAAGGAACCACTCACCCATTCACACACACATCACACACCACTGTGCACACTGGGGAAAGGTGATGGCCAAGGACATAACAAGAGCGTTCATTTGTGGAAGCTGAAATCGCACCAGCAACCTGTCGATCAGTGGATTTGACGGCTCTACCAAAATGTTCATGTTGAGGGCGGAATTCAAACCTCCAACCTTCGGATCAGTGAACAAACACTCTACCAACTGAGCTACTGTTGCCTCTATGCTAGCTGTTGATGGCATTATTGTGAACGCAAAACTCCACTCTGGTCTCTGAAAGTTGTTGAAACAACCATAAACTCATTGTGGTGAATCATTAGGATTTTAGGAAAGTGACACCTTGAAGGGACAAATATTATGCATTCTCTTGGCTTTAATAAATAACTATACATGCAAAGTATCAAAAATCAGATACTAATTGATATTAAAACTAGTATCAAAGCTAGATACTCATTTGAGCAGTATCAATATTAAAGAAGTCACATTCACACGGCAGAAATGAACCTTTCCTGAATATCTTTAGAATGATCTTGAGCTATATCAGAACAAGTATAAGACACATAGACCAGTATACACCCATGGACCACTATGGAACCTACCTGGACGACCGAGGGATTACACAGATATAAGGCCACATGGGAATATAAAAGAAAGTACTACCACTTAATGTTGAAAATCACATTCTATTGTCTAAATACAGAGTTTTAAATTATCATCAAGGTAACGGATCGGCATTGGGGATCGAGTCTAATCCTAGGTAACGAAATCGAGTTTGAAATTTTAGTATCGTGCCAACACTAACGCAAACTCCACTTATATAGTCCGTAATTCACAGTCCATAGACCGTGTCATTATTATGCATTATTAGTGAGACAAGCCACTACACCGGCGACTCCCCTCTCTCCCCTAGTGCTGCTACTGACTTGAGTAATGTCCAAACCGTCCTCCCTGTGCTACATCTCATCTGTCTGGGGCTAATTGAGAGGCTGGGGAGGAACATGGCGACGTGCTCACGGATCACCGGGTTTACGAGCTGACGCTAAATTAACTAGCGGACCACATGCTACACGCGCACGGCTTCAGATCATTCCCTCCTGCCAGGATGGAAAACTGAATCAGAAAAATCAATATCAGATTTATAAGCAATGAATATTTTTTTTTTTTTAATCTGAAAAAAAAATAAATAAAAAAATGCAAATTTAAACAACAAATGCAGACAGTACTATAGTCAGTGTAAAATAAAATATTTGGTAATTAAGATACAAATTAATCTTCATACTAAAAGGGCTGAATGATGATGAGGGAAAAAACAAAAATATAATTTTTTATTTTATTTATTTATTTTTTAAAACAAATAAATGTGACTTTTAATATGGGATGTAACTCTCCCAGACACATAGTCAAAGCTCTTCCTCCTAAGTGTGACCTCTGCCCAAACCACAGGCTTTTACTGACAGACGTCTGGCTTGACAAGGCATAGACATGAGCTGGAGTTTACAATATACCAAGGGACTACTTTTTATTACTATGTTACGCAAAAATGAAGAACTGCATACACACACACTAACACACACGCTCAGACACACACACTAACACACACGCTTACACACACTAACACACACGCTCAGACACACATACACACACACTAACACACACGCTTACACACACGCTCAGACACACATGCATACACACACACACACTAACACACACGCTTACACACGCTCACACATACTAACACACACATGCTCAGACACACATGCATACACACACACACACTAACACACACGCTCATACACACACACATACACACACACTAACACATATGCTGACACACACGCTCACACACACTAACACTGACGCTCCGACACACAGGCATGCACACACGCTAACACACACGCTCAGACACACACGCTCACACACGCTAACACACACACTCAGACACACACGGTCACACACACACTAACACGTACACTGACACACATGGTCTCACACACACACTAACACGCATGGTCTCACACACACACTGACACACAGGCTCTCGACACACGCTGCATGTCTCGAGGCGTTTATTCTGGCTCAATCTGACTGCCCCACTGCTCTGTCCTTTGGGACTTGAGTGAGACTCGGGACCAATCTGACTCCAATTGCCTCAGAAAATTGGCCTCGCTGCGCCTACGGTGCAAACCACGCCCTTCCTGATTATCGCACAAGGACAGGACACAGTGAACTTATTTTGACCTCAGGAGCTACTTCTACAGACAAATTTTGCTCAAATACATGAAAAAAACATTTTCCATGGCACTGATTGGTATTAGTTTATACAGTTTTTTTCCTCAGCATATTAATACTGAAGGCCATTTTTATTTTTAAAGGAGTACTATGCAAAATGGATTTTTTTTTTTCTTTTTTAGCTTTATACCATATTATAACGTTGTTCCCTCAAAAATATTCCTCAAGAGGTTTTAGATGTCATCCATGCATGTTTGAGTAATTTAGTGATCTCTCCTGAGCCCTGTTCAAACCCTCTTTAAGGTTAACTGCAAGAACCTGTCCAATGCTCCGTCCACAAGCCTACATCAGCCCTGCTGCCACATGACAATTTGTCATAAATATTCAAAAGCACGATACAAAAAAATACACTACAACTTTACAAACTGACTGTGACATGCAGCAGTTTCATTAGTGGGATGTTTGCTGATTGTGTTGTGATAGAGCTCTGAAGGGGCTTAAAAAGGTGGAGCAAACAGGTTAATACATTATTTTCAGGTAATATAGCATGTTCACAATAAAAGGTAACATGGTGAAAAAAATACCTCCTCTTTAATACGCTATAGAAGTAAAATAACCCTTCTTTAATATCCAATAAAAGTAAAAAGACCTCTTTAATACCCCATAGAAGAAAAATACCTCCTCTTTTATACCCCAGAGAAGTAAAATACCCTAGTTTTAATGATTAGTTGCCAGTGCTGGGGTTTAACTCAAAGACACAACAACATGAGCTCAGATGCTTAGGTGAAGCTTGAATTGGCGATGCTTTGGTTGGAGGGGTAGACTTTTTATTTGTTTTTGAGACAAAATAATATTAAAGATCGTAACTTCGCCCAGCTCTACTTGTGGTTCATGAGATATGTTTTATAATTGATGTTACACTATTGTCCACTCTCTGCCAAGACAAGGCACAGGCAGCATGTTTTAGCCACTGTAATTTTCATGAACCAGATTTCTTCTATAGTGAACACTGTGAAATATACTCAACTCATGTAAGCTCTCACTCCATATAGTGACATTCATAATTCAGATTTCCTCAAAGCTATAATGGATCATGCATTCTTTAAATATTAACATGTACATTGTGATTAACTTTTCATCAGCTGCTCCAGACTGTGCCATAATAAAACATTTCACCGCTCTGATTTGGCCCTATAGGAGCCAGATCGCCCATCTCCAGACAATGAGCCTACAGGCACTGAAACAATGTAGTTAGGCCAAAACCATACAAAGGTTCAAAATGTTCTTTGTTGTTTCAGTGGTAATAATAGTGTACAATGAATGGTCAGATTTTTGTATTTTGTATTGTTTCAGATGACATCACAATATCTATGTAATCCCTCAATCGCCCAGGTCTAATCCACAGTAAAAGCCAACAAGAATGTACCAACCCTGCCGTGAGACCTCCTCTGGAACCCAGTCCGCCGTACATCTCCAAGCCACTAACCTAACTCCTTTGAAGATCTTAGCCAGAGAAAAGAAATGGTTTGAGAGGGGAGTTATAAAAAGCAGTTTTTGTCAGGAAAGATGATCCTTCATTAAACAGGAATAGGGGCCTTTGACATCATCTTTCCCCCATCTGTAACTTCATCCTCAGACCCAAAGCAAACAAAAGACACAAAGAGAACACAGATCTAGCCAGGATGCCAATAGGTGTGAAAACAACTATTAAGAGCTATGAATATGTTAATATGTCTCACTCAGTGTAGCTCAACAAACAGAAAATGCAAAAAAAAAAGTTGTTTCCAGTTTCAGTGTAGTTAGCCCCTCCTTCAGATAGATATAAGGCAGTGTCCACCAGTAATCTGACCAGAACTGAAGAAGTGGCTTGGATGAGTAGCGAAACCTCTTCACTCCTACAACTTTTTGTCCAATTGACAGATTTAACTTTGGCTTTTACTATGACTTCACAATATTTTATAGGGTAATAATATTTAATACAGACGGGGGGCAGCTAAAATGTACTTTGTTATAATGTTGTAATACAGTAAGATCTTGGGTCTAGTCATTAATAAAAATGATCAGCTTCAGTATTTTTGTATTTACATTTTGGATATTTCATGGCAAAGTACAATGGAATAAATAGGAAAAACTTGCTCTACGCTCTATCTGAAAGTATGACATCATCGAGTTTTAGACTGTGAAAACCGGCTCTTCCATCTCTCCTCCCCTCAGGTAAAGAGTTTGGGTGTCATCCTCGATAGCACACTTTCCTTCACTTCTCACATTAATAAACTCACCCTACGCAATATTAATCGTCTCCGGCCCTCCCTCACACCACAGTCCGCAGTCCATTGTACAT
Organism: Periophthalmus modestus; assembly: GCA_019594935.1. Taxonomy (NCBI): domain Eukaryota; kingdom Metazoa; phylum Chordata; class Actinopteri; order Gobiiformes; family Gobiidae; genus Periophthalmus; species Periophthalmus modestus. The sequence continues at coordinate 25,075,410 of JAIEZT010000012.1, read as the reverse complement.
AGCCTCGTCACTTCCCGCCTGGACTACTGCAATTCTCTCTTTTTGGTCTCCCACAAAAACACTCCATAAACTTCAGCTGGTTCAGAATTCAGCAGATCACACGCACCCCTTCCATCAACACCCATCCTACAGCAACTTCTTCGGCTCCTCATCTCACACCGCATCCAATATAAAATCCTGCTCCACACATTCAGAGCCATCCATAACCTCGCACCTCCATACCTCTCAGACCTCCTCCATATTTTTATCTGAATACTTTTAACTGTATGATCATAAATGTAGATTTTAACTGTCTGTAAATTGTAAATTGTACTGTAAGGTGACCCAGAAAAGCGCCCTATAAATAAAAATGTATTAAAACCACCAGTAGCGCTTTTCCACCTCAAAGGCTCAAAGTTCTTTACATCAAGGAACCACTCACCCATTCACACACACACCTTCATACACCAGTGCACACAGACGCTGGGAGAGAGGAGGGGTTAAGTGTCTTGCCCGAGGGCCGTCAGCATTCATCTGTGGGAGCTGAAATTGCGCCATCAACCTGAGGCTCAGTGGATCTGATCGCGCTACCGATTATAACGTTTCCTAATCGCAAACCTACCTGGAGTTTTGTTTCATTCACACATGTTTAACACGCAAATCCTACATATTTAGGCTGTGTTCGCACCTTGTGATGTCATGTGGTAATACAGGAAGCGCTCCACTGTGTTTTTAAACTCCATACACCTTCACTCGAATTATTTGGATGATTTGAGCTATGGAATTGTCAATCTCTGATGAACTACAAGTAAAACGTAGCTGTTAACTTGAAAACTACCACTTCATGACATCACAAGGTGGAGCAGAGCATTTTAAGCTTTGCAGAGGGTTACGGAAACACAACTCCAGGGCAGTTTGTGATGAGGTAACAGCATTAAAATATATATTAAAGCTCACAAGAGTTAATTATGTCTAAAATAGAACCTTTAAAAAATGATGATGATGTTTGGTGCCATATTATGCAACATTCCAAGGCAAAGCAATTCCATCTAGTTGGGGGAAAAGTTCCACAGTGCACCTTTAACAGATGGTAATGGTGGTTTGTCAATGGCGGGAGGAGGTGGGAGTGTGTCTCTGTACAGTGTCTGAGTAATGCATCACTACAGCCCCCCTGAGACGTTGTAATCCGGGGCGTGTGCTTTGGGTGCTATTGTTCACACATTAAACAACAAACGTCTTAAGCACCGGATCTGCAAACCTGTGAAAATATGCAATAAAGACCAGATTTCTGTGTGATTACCAGCACAGTGAGCTCGAAATAGACCCACGGTGATAAAGGAACGCATGAAGTGAGCGAAGGAGTTCTAGTTTGACTGATTTTTGCTCACATCACTAACATATCTTCACTGCTCCATCCTCACCACAGCAGCAGAACCACCAGCCTCCTCAGCCTCTCCCATCTCCTCCACCAGTGCTGTATTCCAAGGGAGATATTTTATGAGAATATCAAGGAGACTTAAATTGTTACATTGATTTTGATGTCAACGGTGGGCCTCCAAAGCAAAGGAATACTGCTAATTACTGTAGTGATGAACAGGACGTGATGTGTCCAGGGTTAACGACCTTGTACCCAATTTTCTTTCATGTATCTGGGCAAAATTTGTCTCCTGAGGTCAAAACCTGTCAGCTGTGTACTGTCTGCATCTAATTAGAAAGTGTTTTGTTGTCCTATAATCAGAAGTGTGTGTTAGTTTTACTGTGATGGCAAAACTCTGGCGTCTGAGAGCAGTGAAAAGCTTATAAACTCATTGCGGTGAATAATTAGAATGCTCCGAATCCATACGGTAATTTTGGAATAACTTCGGACCACTGCAAATCCTTAAAAGGGTCCATCTTTGTTTCATTCACACATGTTTAACAAATCAGAAATCCTGCATATTTAATCCGAAAACGCTCTGTTCCACCTTGTGATGTCATCGGGAGATTACTGGAAGTGCTCCACTGTGTTTTTGAACTCCATACACCTTCACTAGAATCACTTGTAAATTTCCCAACCTGGAATTGCCAATCTCTACTGAACTAAAGGTAAAAGCTAGTTGTTAACTTGAAAACTACCACTACGACATCATGAGGTGGAACAGAGCATTTTCAGCTTTGGAGATGCAGACAGACTAATAATAAAATATTACTCAAACATGCAAATGAAACAAAACGCAGCTCCAGGTATGTTTTTGAAGAGGTAACAACGTTATAACTGACTTGAAGCTCACAAGAGTTAATTTTTTGTAATATAGGACTTTTAAAATGTTCTGTTTTTGATCATTACTGCCAGGATTTTACCTATTGTGCATGTTTTCTATTGATGGAGGAAAAACAGAATGACAACCTCATTTCTAACACTATTAACTGTCAAGGTCTAAGTTTATCTATTCAATATACAGTACAATACACTTCCTTCTTTGTCTCCTGGTTGAAAAGCTGCTCATCAGAACCACAGAAAGTGCAGAACGTTTCATCGACATCGTGGGTTTTGTCGAGGAGAAAACTTGCAAACATACAGCACTTTAGAGTCACACTGCGATTGAACATTTATGTAAATTTGGCGGACCACATTCTGTACTATAGTGAGGGGCAACTGTATTGATAAAACGACTTAATAAAAGAAACAAGTCAGCTCATTTCCGGGTTGGAAAATTGCGGAGCCCAAGGAGGTATTAGGAGCCGATTCCCACCTGCCGCTTTTATGGAACGTCGTTGGTAACCTCATTACAATAAAGAGCCATGCAGCTTTCATGCAGATGACGCTAGCAAGTAACAGACTTTTGGTTTAACTTAAGGTTAAAACCTGTATAAAGTCGATTTTGCACAATATATCTCCTTTAACAAAACTATATAAACTTCAAACTAAAAAAAGGACAAGTCTTCTTTTCCAGTATTCTATTCTAGTGGTAAAACAGGGCCATTTCCTTGTCAGTAGCCACTCAGATGTGCATATTTGACGTCTTGAAGGCCACAGAACCTCTTTCTTTCACAAAATGATTTCTCCCTCTGTCTCTTTATGGACCATTAGCGCTGATGATTGACTTGTTTAAACCTTGAGGCAAATGCTCTCTTTGTATGAGACACTGCTGCTCCCTCCATTTCACATGACCTTCAAAACTACAAGAGCCTAACACTGAAAAACAGGCATCTAAAATCGTCAACAACCAGGTAAATCAAACCACTTTTCCTAGAACGCTCGATTTTTTAAAAACCATCTTACGTCCATCTTAGGGCTGGCTTGGGTTCAGGAAATAAACCAGATCTCAAGCTACGATAGGTACTACATATGTTTACTGAGGGAGGGTCCACCACCTACTCGTCTCCATGGAAATGCCATTGTTTTGCCAGGAATGTTCCGCAGTTTGGCATAAAACAGGTCTATCTCCATAGAGACGAGCGAGTGATGGCGCCAGCTCAAGTTACAGGTCATATCTGTGGAGAATTAGTATACATGTAAGTCAATATGCATGTTTTTCGAGTTATGTTTTAGCAATGCAAAATGGATGAGTATAGTGCAAGTATAGTACTATGGGACATTTCAAACAAAACGAGAACATCTCCATGGAGACAAGAAGGCGGATTTGTCATTTCTTCACGAGTATTTTCACAGTAATGCATTTAATTACCAAATTACTTCAAATTAGTCGCTTAGTTGCACCCAATAAGGATCACGCCAAAAACGAAGATTCAATTTTAAGACTAAACCTGGACCTGAAATTACCTCTACACATGTCACGTCAGCGGTCCGTGTCCAACCAGCCTGTCTTACGCACTTCAAGCTTCCATTTATTTTCACTTTACCAAAATATTTATGCAGCTTGTCAAACTCTTACGAGACAAACGATTTTCTCCAGATGTCATCGCAACATCGCAGGAGATGTATTTTGTCAAATATGGTGATTTTGTTTCGTTTTCTCTGATCTGCCCGTCCCAGCTGTGTGTGTGTTTTTTCCATTGAGCTGAAAATAGATGCCCTAAGTGCCTCTAATAGCAGCTCGAGACAATGCCAAATTACAGCCATGTCAAGAACTAAAGAAGCCGAGGGAGAGAGGGCATACTTGTCGGGATGCTAAACGTTTCGATTTAACCGGATTTCACCCAACCATAGCAATCTCTCTTGCGAAGATTATTATTACTAAAACTTCAATCCAAACATGTAAACTTGGAAACTTTTTGTAATATTTAAAGACAATGGTTTGTTTGAGGGGTTTAATGCTGCACTAGGTCACTTTTTGGGCAGGTAACATTGCTTGTCTCCACATTGCTCATAAATACCATAGAAAATGTGCCCGCCTCTCAACAGATCTGACCTGTGACTTGGCCTGATGGCATCACGGGCTTGTCTCCATGGAGATTGATACAGTTAAGAACAGTATCTTTCCACGCAGACCCTCCTCTGTCCAACAGTTGTTCTCCAATAATAGTGGGGACAAAAATAAATGTGTAATACAGATCACAAGGGGTCAGAAGGGTTATTTATTGATAACCAACTCACTCAAAATGGCAACAATTCTTCAACATGGCGGAGGAAACAGAGGAAACCATGATGGATTTCTTAAAATGGGTTTGATCCATAATTGCAACTTTTCAAAACTCTCTATCTAATCTCTAGATAATCTATTTCTCAAGGTAAGCCTTAACAGCATCTGATAACAAGCAAAACATTAAACAAGTCACTGCCCATTAAAGACGTGTTTCTATGGGCCACAGAACACCGACGTCGGTCTTGGGACACGGCAGATTAGCTGGGACCACCTCCGGCTGAGTTGCGTCTCCACAGACCGGACACGGCTCCGGGCTCCAGGGGCAGGGCTCTGCTATCCGAGACACTAACGTCACATAACTTATTTTTCTCTAATCTAATAAAATCCTACCTGAATTATACTTTTTAATTACAAGGTGGTTCTGAACAATTCACAAAAAGACGTTTAGTAATTCCAACTTTATAGCGCTGTGAGATGTAGCTAAAGCTAAAGAGAAACTATTTACACTCTATTATACCGTCATCTTCTTCTGCATTTATTTTACTCCTCTTCACGTCTATGCCACGTCTCTGGTGGGTGAAGTGTCTTGCCCAAGGACACAATGATATGAACCTACTGGAATTGACTGGAACTTACTGAAAATGAACTGCCAACTTTGTGGTCGTAAGGCAACCGCTCAACCATCTACTCCGCTATGTGCTGCTAGCATACACCAAAACAATAATACTGCAAAAACTAATTATACTAAACTGCAACACATTCAATATAATTTTGAGTCATCCCCATTGAGAAAATTGAGTAAATGGCACTTAACTGCGTTGCCGGCTCGTTCCTCTTTGCATGATTAAATGTATAATTTGATCCGACGAGAGGAGGAGGCTGAGTGGTGATGCCTTCGATGTGTGTGTCGCTGTAGGAAATCACATTAAGTCATGTTCGAGGGGAGACAGTAATAAAAAAAACAGCTTTCAGACTCAAGGGCTTTCTGCTGCGAGCGACAAAATTATGCTAACCATGCAAACAATGTGATACAAGGAAAATGAAAAGGCAATCCGGGAATGCACATTTGATTAACTCAGAGGAAATAATGGCTTACAAAAGGAGGATTATAATAGTTGTGATTACCTCAACCTACAGGATGTAACTTTGTTGCCAAAAAATCGAAAGCATGTTTTTTGGTTGCGTTTATTGCACTAAAAACATGCGTCCTGACTGTGAGTGGGCTCGCATCCCCATAAACCTGACTCTTATTTAACCTTATTTAACATTTCCATATCTCCATGGAAATGTTCCTTTGGCTACAAAATGTCAAACATCATCTATCTCCATGAATCTGCTGTTCACCTTCAATTTCCAGGGAACATGCCACCTCCAGAAAGTTATATGCCTGAAAAAAAAAAAGTTATAACTAAGAATGGAAACTGCAACTTTTTATTTTTTTCTATATGACTTATTGTGTGGCTGTAGAAATATTTTTACACATTGTTCCTTTTACACTTGATTATGATGTAATATTATGCATATTTCACCACCACCAGTGATTGTGTAGATATTTTAAAAACAAATCTATTACACTCCTACATCAACTACATCAAACCACAAAAGATGTGGTAAATGTTGACTTATGTACTGAATTATGTACTGAAACTGAACACCCGTGCCCTCTCGTGTACAGGCACATGCAGACACTCAGTCCTCGGGTCAGCTTTGTCCCGGTGCACATAAAAGTGGATCTAATGTTGCAGCTCTTTATAGCTCCGCCATTAAAGTCCACAATAAACAGACTTTCATTCATTCATGCCTTTGTGCCGAGGTGGTGTCGGGTAACTGCAGTGCACCCCACTCTGAGGCAGAGGAAACATGCAGATGTATTTGATATCGTTAATGCATTATGTAATCTCATGATGTTTTGTTTTTTTTTCTCCTGTTGTCGATTGTAAATTAACACAGCATTTTATGGAAATTAGAAGTATATATTTTAATTGCTTTATGAAATGTATTTATAAGGGACTACGACATAGGCTGCTGGGATATCTCACCTGTGTGTTAACCCTATAGCGTCGGATGCTATCGCAGCAAACTGACTTGCAGTAGCGGATTTTCCATTACCGTAACTCTGCAACCAACTCGTCGTGCTATCATCTAAATTCAAACTGCGTCTCAAAGCAGAGGCATGGGGCTCATTAAGGCCTGAGCACATTATAGACCATTATAGACATTTTTTTTCTTTTTTAGCCATAAAGATCATGTTAAAGGAAGTATCAGCGTGTACTTTTGTCTTTTTTCACACAACTACCTCTATTTTACATATCCATTCTTATTTTTCCTTTAACCCATTAAATAACTGACTGGGAGAACCCTGGCGGCACCTGCGCTCTGATTGGTCGTCTTCGAGGGACAATGAAACCACATTACCATAATGACAGTAACATATTTAAAGAGCCCCATCCCTCTGCCATGAGATGCCGTTTGAATTTACATGAGAGCACAATTGGTTGCGGAGTTACGGTAATGGAAAGTCCACAACCATGAGTCTATCTGCGGTGATAGCCTCCAACGCTATAGGGTTAATCATTAATACAGGAATATTTAATATAAGATCACATGAACTGAGATGGGGAAAAGGGCTTTGGGTTGTTTTGCATCAGAAAAATTGAATATATTTCATGGACAAGCACATTGCATACTTTGGTGTTACAAATGCAATTTAACAATCCGCTAACAAACTTTTACACTGCACCTCTTTTTAATGTTTTAAATGGGCTTATATATTATTAGCTTTGTTTGTAATTCTTTATTTTGAACAGGGCGGTCGTGAAAAATGGAGTTTATATGTGCTCTCAAAGGGTCTCCCTGTATAAATAAATAAAAATAAAAGTACATAAACATCAATTCCACATTTTTGTTAGTATAAGAATGAACCGTATTAGAAATGTAGCATAGGCTTTGATAGCAGGCATTGAACCAGCAACCTTTGGAGCGACTCCAACCCATTAACATGAAAATAATTGCATTGTTTTTCAGCCAAATTCACTAGTACATGTTTTATTTTTTCATATTTTTACACAATTAGCTTTGTGCAGCCAACTCAGAAAACAACTGAATGTTAACAGCAGTAATTACTACAGGGACGTATCATTCAACACATGATAGATAGATTTATGACTACTTTTTCTTTGCATTAGTGGAGAAATGTTGGATATTTTTCAGTATTACGATGAAATTTTAGATTAAATTATGAACTTCTTTATAAATACTACTAATTACTTCAGCGCTGCATTGTATTTTATTGTATTTTTCCATTTTTAATATTGCACACACATAATTCTGCTTCATGATTTGGTTTCAATATTATCATTTATCATCTATATTTACTTCAACAATACATTGCACTTCAAAATGTGTTACTGTGACAGGTCTATTAATAATAAATTTCACCCAAAAGATAGCTTTCTACATTTTTTTCCCCTTAGCCTTTATAGCAACATTATCCATTTCAGTTTCGGTTTTGCAATTCTAATAAGTCACTAGGTGCCCATCTCTATTTGCATTAATCTTTAATGTTTTGGTAATGAAATGCCCTCAAGTCCCTTACAACCTTAAAATTTTCACCTAAATTCTGACCCACTTATCTGCATCGCTACAGCCGATATTCTCCACCACGTACTGCTCTTCTCGAGCGTTTTTATCTTGTTTTCATCAGTCTATGAACCATCACATAGAGTTCAAATTGTGTATTTTTGTAGATTTTTTTTCCAGCGTCGTGCCTGCGAGTTGCCTTCTATATTCTATGGCGTCGTGGAACTAATGGCCTGGACTGGTTTGGAGCTCACAGTACAAACAACAATATGCATCTCTGTATGAATTATTTATAATGCGTTTTTCACAGAGATGTGTTTTATACAGAACAGAACTGTGTTAGGACAAACATAGAAGCACTCGTAGTCTCTCAGATTATCTCGGCATTTCAGAGACAATCCTCCGCAACCCCATCTTCACCGCAGCGGCAGAACTATAACCCTTCTCAGCCTCTCCATCTTCTCCAGACATTTCTATCTCTACAACTATTACGACTACCATGACTACTATAGAACTACGATGGCTACTACTGTTACTACAACTAATACTACTACAGCTACTGCAACTATCGCTACTACAACGATGTCTACAACAATGTCTACTACAAAAATACTGCAGCAATGTTTTAAAGATGTTTTATATACATTCATATTTCATTCTCCTTGTCTCTGATGACTTTCTTCTTCATGACTAATTGATGATGTTTAGAAGACCTCATTAGTGGTAGTGCTACAGCTGACATTTCCAGCTTTGCAGCTAAGTGAGCCAGGTTTAGAATCCAGAAGGGTCAGGAACTAGACAATAGAAGATGAAAATCCGCCGTACTAACTTGGGACCCACTCATCTTTGTAAAGATTCATCAAAGCGTGTAGTTCTGGTAGGCCACATAAGGTTTAGTGAGCCTGCTTTAGATTAGATTAGTGAGAGTTCCATCTTTAGTGAGCCTGCTTTACTGAGTGTGCTACAGTGATGTTGCTTCAGTGAGCCTACTTTAATGAGCCCGGTTTGGTGAGCACACTTAAGTGATTTTAGTTTAGTGAAGGTACTTTTTAGTAAGCCTATTTTTAGAGCCTACTTAAGTTGACCTGTTTTAGTGAGTCTGTCTTAGTGAGCCTACTTTAATGAACCTGATTTAGCTTCAGTCTAAAGTCTGCTTCATTTAACTTTATTTAGTGACCCTGGTTAGGAAGCCTACTGTAGTGTGCCTACTTTATTGAGTGTCCTTTAGTGAGCCTGCTTTAGTGAGCCTCCTTTCGTGAGCCTGCTTTAGTGAGCCTCCTTTAGTGAGCCTCCTTTAGTGAGCCTCCTTTAGTGAGCCTCCTTCAGTGAGCCTCCTTTAGTGAGCCTGCTTTAGTGAGCCTCCTTTAGTGAGCCTGCTTTAGTTAGCCTCCTTTAGTGAGCCTGCTTTAGTGAGCCTCCTTTAGTGAGCCTCCTTTAGTGAGCCTGCTTTAGTGAGCCTCCTTTAGTGAGCCTCCTTTAGTGAGCCTCCTTTAGTGAGCCTCCTTTAGTGAGCCTGCTTTAGTGAGCCTCCTTTAGTGAGCCTCCTTTAGTGAGCCTGCTTTCGTGAGCCTGCATTCGTGAGCCTCCTTTAGTGAGCATCCTTAGTGAGCCTCCTTTAGTGAGCGTACTTTAGTGAGTCTCCTTTAGTGAGCCTGCTTTCGTGAGCCTCCTTTAGTGAGCCTCCTTTAGTGAGCCTCCTTTAGTGAGCATCCTTTAGTGAGCCTGCTTTAGTTAGCCTGCTTTAGTGAGTCTCCTTTAGTGAGCCTCCTTTAGTGAGCCTGCTTTCGTGAGCCTCCTTTAGTGAGCCTCCTTTAGTGAGCCTCCTTTAGTGAGCCTGCTTTAGTTAGCCTGCTTTTAGTGAGTCTCCTTTAGTGAGCCTCCTTTAGTGAGCCTCCTTTAGTGAGCCTGCTTTAGTGAGTCTCCTTTAGTGAGCCTCCTTTAGTGAGCCTCCTTTAGTGAGCCTGCTTTCGTGAGCCTCCTTTAGTGAGCCTCCTTTAGTGAGCCTCCTTTAGTGAGCCTGCTTTAGTTAGCCTGCTTTAGTGAGTCTCCTTTAGTGAGCCTCCTTTAGTGAGCCTCCTTTAGTGAGCCTCCTTTAGTGAGCCTGCTTTAGTGAGCCTGCTTTTGTGAGCCTCCTTTATGAGCCTGCTTTCGTGAGCCTCCTTTAGTGAGCCTCCTTTAGTGAGCCTCCTTTAGTGAGAGCCTCCTTTAGTGAGCCTCCTTTAGTGAGCCTGCTTTAGTGAGCCTGCTTTAGTGAGCCTGCTTTTAGAACCTGAACATGCTTTAGTGAGCATGCTTTGGTGAGCCTGCTTAAGAGCCTGCTTATGTGAGCCTGTTTAAGTGAGCCTCCTTTAGTGAGCATGCTTTAGTGAGCCTCCTTTAGTGAGCGTACTTTAGTTAGCCTGCTTTAGTTAGCCTCCTTTAGTGAGCCTCCTTTAGTGAGCCTGCTTTAGTGAGCCTGCTGAAGTGAGCCTGCTTTCGTGAGCCTCCTTTAGTGAGCCTCCTTTAGTGAGCCTCCTTTAGTGAGACCTCCTTTAGTGAGCCTCCTTTAGTGAGCCTCCTTTAGTGAGCCTCCTTCAGTGAGCCTGCTTTAGTGAGCGTACTTCAGTGAGCCTGTTTAGTAAGCCTACTTCAGTTTGATTCTACTCCCAATACTGTAAATCAAGGAGATTGGGCTGTGCATGGATTAGTGTTAATGATCCAGCTCAGCCTGTTAACACAAGTGCTTCTAAAGTGTTACAAATGTGCTGACTGTGGACTGTAGCCAGAACAAGGGCCATACAGTGCAATCTGCCAATTCACCAAGAAGAGACACTGCAAAAACGAAGAGACGGATTAGTCAGGGAGATATTGCATTATATTACATAGTTTTCACTCAATATTTTATCAGATAGATACACAAGATTGATGATGAAACAATACAGATTTTCATTGCAAGAAATTTGATGTTTGCTACAGTTTTGCTTATTCATGGGTTTCAACTTCCTGGTTATCGGTGGTGATTCTGTGGGGTTAATTGCACATAACATTTAGATTCTGTGGGGTTAATTGCACATAACATTTAGATTACCATGTTACCTTTTATTATTTTGATATATATTCATCTAAAACAATGTATTAACATGTTTTATAAGTTTCACATTCATTGCTGGAGAGATTGCTAGATTACTCAAACATGCATAGGTGACACATAACACCAGTTCAGGCATGTTTTGATGAGGGAAAAATGTGTGATTTTGTGATATATTTCATTCATCCCCCAAAAGACATAATATTTAGTTTTGAATTGTTAATTGGAAAAAAAAAAAAGACTAATTTTCCTAATTATTCCTAATTCCCCCAGTGCGTCTAACTGAGGAGTATAGCAGCAGGTGTGTTACATAAGAGCTAACAGTGCATTGATAAATACTTAACACCTACATGTGAGAAATGTGCATTCATTTAAAGGCAGCGTTAATGTAATCAACCTGCACACAAATGTATTATTCATAACACACAATGTATCAGATATGTTCAAGAGTAATATGGAGGATTATTCCATTTAAATTGATAAAAAAGTTGATCAAACACAGTAAAATAAATTATGTTCTGAAAGATGTGGACACCAATTTGCCCCACAAAACATGGAGAAAAAAAGAGTTATCCAAAGGTGGTAACTTTTTAAAGAAATTATACTGTACAAAGTATTTTTTTGGCCTGCATACTTATTTCAACTTGAGTAACATAACATAACATTTGTTTGAAGCCCGCTGTACTCGAATACTTGAGTAAGTGACAAAAGTTTTGTTACAGTTGTGTTTCTTGTACCGCTCCTGCACATATGATTCAGTTTTTTCTCAGTTTTTTGAGTCTATCTTAGAAAATACCACATCAGATTTAGTTTGTTTGCTTTGCCCTTAACTTCAAATTAGAAATCAGTTGGTAGAATCCAGAAATCAAAGGGCGTAATGAACACATCCACAGTTTAAATACATGTAATATGGCCTATGCTATTCACGCCCTTGTATATGTAGACCTATTGACAGTTAAAAATCAGTTTTTCATTTGTTTGTTTCACATGTTTTAAACTTCCAATTAACCTACAGAAACAGAGCAGAACTTTATCACCTCTAATGACTTTTAATAGACAATGAACTAAGACATTTATAAAGTAGACAAATGAAAAAATAGTGAGGGACATGTGGGTGGAGGTGCATCCTGGTAGAGGTCTGCGGGTGGGTCCTGCGGGTGGTGGTCTGCAGCCAGACACGGCCGTGCGATCGGTGACGCATGGGAAACGAAGTCGCTCATTGATCATCTATCATTTGGAATAAAATGGCGTGTCTCTCACCTCGGATTAACAGAGTTTTGTGCTTCGCTCAACGATTCTGCAGAAATACGCCATGTTTTTCAGTCCCGTGTGATATTTTTCTCCTTCTTTTATCTTGTAAGCATTGTTTAGATATGGATGGACCATGCCTGTTCCCGATTGGCTAAACCACCTGTCAATCATGCCGATTTGACCTCGGGAAGATTCCAAACTCACATCTTCGTAAAGTATTGAAGAAGTGTATATTGTGGACACAAATGTTCCACGATCTACATGTGCACTCTCAACTTTGAATATCGTCAACATAAAGTCACTGTTTGTCACAATAATAATAAATTGTCCCACTTGTTCCACCGTAGCTCCTCACAGCTCATTGAACACTTGCTTATCTGCTTTACCACCATTTACAATCCACCCCTAATGATTCCAGCGCTCTCTCCCTCACACGTTCAGCTTTTCCGCTCGAACAGCCACACGCACGACTCGGGGCAGGTCTGGCACTGCTCCCCGTCACGCTCAGATGCCCTCCCACAGCAGCACCCTGGGGCCCGTATGCTCTTCTGGCCGCCCGCTCGCTCTCTCTCTCGCTCTCTCGTCTGCGTTCCTTCACTAATATCTCGTAATTGTTATCGACATTTTGCGACCGCGAGAGAGGAGTGGTGCTTGTAAAATTAACAGCTTGTGACAACGCTACAGGAGTCTGCCGGGGGAGGGCCTCAGAGATTAGGGAGAGGCACTTATGAGCACAACAAATGGCATAAATGTTGGAAGAATAACTTGTTTTTATAGAGGTAAAAGTGGTCAGTTCAAGTATGTTTTCTTAAGTTAAAATGTTGGCACAAATTACAGTCTTAAATAAGATAATATAAGAGGCGGTGGAAGAAGTACTAAGTTTTGATAAAAGTACAGATACCAACGAAAAAAAAAAAAAAAAAAAAAACTAAGTAAAGTAAAAGTATCACATGAAAAAAAAAAAAAAATATATAAAAATAACCATTTAAAAAAATACTTAAGGACTAAAAAGTATTTCTTGCAGATTTTGAGAGCTGCTGATGAAGCTTCAAATTTAGTGATTTTGATAAAGATTAGTGCTGAATTTTGTACAACAGAAACAATTGACTCAATGGTTACTTTCTGGCTGGTTTTATTTGTATATTTTAGTTTGCTCAGATTATTAAATTGATCAAAATATATCTCTTAGCCTTTTCAGCAGGTCTCAAACAGTAATAAAAAATACTTTAACTTTTCAGTCCTGTTCAAAAATGTAGTTGAAGAAAGCAAAAGTTAAATCTGTCAACTGGACAAATCGTTGTCCAGTTGCTCATCCAGCCCGCTTCTTCAGTTCTGGTCAGATTACAGGTGGACACTGCCTTATATCTATCTGAAAGGAGGGGCTAACTACACTGAAACTGTAAACAGATATTGTTTAGAGTTTCAGCCTTAATTTAAGCTTTAATGGCCCAACTGGCTCACTCTATCGTTCTCTTTGTTTCCTTTGTTTTCCATTAGCTTGAATGTAGGCCATTAAGGCTGAAACTCTAAACAATATCTGTTTACAGTTTCAGTGTAGTTAGCCCCTCCTTTCAGAGAGATATAAGACAGTGTCCACCAGTAATCTGACCAGAACTGAAGAAGAGGCTTGAATGAGCAGCGAAACGTCTTCACTCTAAAAAAGGTCCAGTTGACAGAATTGTACAGACAGTATTTTTTTCTTTACTATGGATCATACCTGGAACTGAGGGATTACACAGAAAACAGAACAAGTATTTTTTTTTTCTCTCTTAATTGAATGCAGTAACATTTGTGTCCTTGTTTCAAATGAGAAAAATGCTTTTAATGTTAAAAGAAATGTTCTTGGTCCATTGACAAAACTTATTTTAAGACAAAAATGTACTCAAATGAAGATAAATACTATGTGATTCAAGCTGATTTTTGATGTTATTTTGTGCAGTGTACAATACTCCAACATAGGATCTAACATAAAGCCCTGGACCTCACCTCCTTATTTACATGGGAGCTGAGCATCGTGTCTGTCCAGTCATCCACAAAGAAAAACTTATGGCATACACATACTCAGCAAGGCTCAGCAACCTGGACCCAAATCCCGACCCCATTAGCTGCAGATGCTTGGGTTTAGGTTGTGACTGTTCAGATTAGAGAGAGTTTTCAGGTTTAAAAAAGTAAGAGTTTAGGTTAAAGTTCGGACCACAAACCTTCAGCATACAAATAACACACTCTCACTCACCCTTATCAGGCCCACAACCCCTCCACACATAAGTAACACACTCTCACTCACCCTTCATCTGGCCCATGTCCAGAGTCTTGCCCAGTTGCTCGAGCAGGTCGGCCCGGGCCGCATTCTTGTTGTGCTTCTTGCCGTCGTAGTGCTGCTGAGCCATCCCGGGGTTGTTGAACCAGGCGTTGCACAGCTGGCAGTACCGGTCCGAGTCGCGTCTCTGCCGGGGCGAGGTGAGGGGGGAGGAGTCGGGGGAGCTCTTCACTGGGCTGGGGGAGGAGTCTGGGAACAGAGGAGCATATGGGTATTGTTAAGGTAAAGTTATTTTTACATAGTATAATGCATACAGAAAGTGCATACTGAAGAGGAAGACTTATATCTATAGTGGAGATTAGTACTCTTGTACTGAGGGCAGAGGCATACTGCACCTTTTTCTTTTCTGTGTGAAAGGAACCTGGTTTACATGCAAAATCTAGGTAAGCATGCCTCTAATCCAACACTTCAGCAGCACATTTCAGGCTTTGGAAAGTGTCCATGCCCCAGACACCAAACACAAGAGTTGGAAAAGCTTTTGGTGAAATTTGCGACCTGTCAACATGTTTTTAAACATCTGCCCACAAAAATTTTGAAGCAGAATGTAATCAGCTGTAGACACACTGAACAAAAACATCCCGTCACTTACCACTTCATCACTCCTTACATCCATGGTCCCCAGGAGAATGTTCATATGTGGAAACTTTTATGACTATTTTAATGTATATATATGTATCACTGCACACTGCGTCAAAGCTACTCCTCTGTACTGCGCTGTTTGCCAAAAGCTACAAAAAAAGCACATCATTTTAAATAAAGGGTAAAATATTGCATTATTGTAGCCACAAATACACTGAATGAAGTCACAATTTAATCACAACAGTCCAAACTACTCAAATCCCAGACATTTTTTACTGCAGCACATGCAGTTTTAGTGGAGTAATCAGATCATGTTTTGTCTTGGTAGAAAAGTTAGTGATGAGTGGGCGCGTGTGGGAGGAACACTTTTTTTTTTGCACACTTTTGTCCTGCAGTATTCAGGCTTACTTTTTGGATTACTTATTCAATAACTATATAAAAAAAAAAAAAAAAATCTAAAAAAAAATCGCAGGTATGATTCCATGTATAAAACACAGAACAAACACAATTTAGTTTCAATAATGCATTTTTTGTATTTTTAATGACATATTGTGTAGTAAAAGGCAGTTTTCCAGGTATTTTTTTCAAAGAGAACGAAAATAGTTGCACACACAGCATGTTTACTACAGAGATTTTAACGTTGTATTGTATGTTAACGATATTTGGCTCATTTCAGCGTTCAAACTGTTCACATGTCACTAGCAGTTCTTGTTTTTAGCCTCATTCACACTGCTTTACTCCTGGGTGCACTATATCAGCAACAGTCACTGAACATTCTATGCTAAAATGTTACTTTGATTTATCTACATGTTATTAAACCCCAAGGGTGAAAAAGTAGCTCTCTAAATATTAATGATGTCCATCCATTTCAGAATAAATCTGGACCGTTGCCATAGCGATTAGAGAGAGGATATGATACTTCTGTGGGGTATAATTGTGAACACATAACATTTAAATCACCATGTTACCTTTTATTGCTCTGAAATTGCTATATTCACCCAAAACTATGTATAAAAAGGTTTGATTTGTCCCTCGTTCAGAGCTCTGTCTCAGCTCAATCAGCATGCATCCCGTTAATGAAACTACTGCACATTGCGTCTGGTTTGTGAAGTTGTAGTCTATTGTTTTGAATCCCGCTTTTGTATATTCATGAAATATTTGATTATTTATACAGTTGGGCCTTGGACAAGAGGCGGGGGCTTGTACGCTAATTGTAAGGAGGGTTCAAATAGTGCCTGGGAGAAGGATAAGGGAACAACGTTAAAGCATAGAAAGCGCCAAAAAAATCTTTTACATAATAGCTCATCTTTAACAATTTAAAACAAAATATTATACCTTTTTAATAGGGAAAAAGTCCTCAGAATGTTGCATATAAAAGAAAGCCCTTTAAACAAGACACTTTTTTACTGCTTTGTTTAATAGACAGCGTGCTAATAGCTATTAAGCTAACCACCTCGCCTGCTCATTTCAAGAACTGCACAATCTGCGGATACCCGGCTCCACTCTCTCTGCTGTTTACGACTCATTTGAAGAGTTAGTGGCTCTAATGGGACATAACATGGTCACTGTGAATGTGGACTTAGGGAGGCTGACCATTGGACCGTGAGCAATGACCAAGCTGAGTGGGTTGTTTTGCTTTGGCGTGCACCATAGGGGGCGCTAGACACTGCTATGGAAGGGTTAATGTTAAACAGAGCAGAAAGAAAATCACAATTAGATTACACTTTTCTCAAATGATGGCAACACATTTTAGCTATTAATCTGTTCATTACGGTTATAGTTCTATAGTGGCCAGTATACAACTGACAGAATAGATCGGCTTGTTAGGGAGAACATCCCCATAGAAAAGACTTTCAAAACTGGGATTCAGTGAGGTGAGCTTCTTTCTTTCTCTACATTCCATTTGCTACCGTTACTCCCACAGCAAATGGTAATCACAATTAGGTAGTACTCAATATACATTTACCGTATTTTTCTAGACAAAGGGTGTCACTTTTTTCATAGTTTGGCCAGGGGGGCGACTTAAACTCAGATGCGATTTATATGTGAAATACAGGGTGGCCCAAAAGTGACTGACACTTTTAAATCTTCAATAGCTCCTATAATTTTTAACCAAATTTTAGCAGTAGGAAAACTGAGCCTTCCGAGATTTTTGGCAATATATACTGCCCCCTGTCTTTGAAAACGACTTATTATTCCTTAAAAGGCATTTACACTTGGGGCATGTCTGGTATTAAAATGTTGACGGTAACACCGCTGGGTTTCTGAATTTGACCCATGTGACTCAAAGTACCACTGTACAATGAGGTTTCATTCCTCGGTGCTATAATTGCTCATATAAATGTCAGAAGGGTAGTTCTAAATGTTCTGAAAAAGTAAAAGAAAAATATGTAGAAACAAAAGAGTTATGATTTTTTTTCAACTGTCAGTGACTTTTGGGCCACCCTGTATATGTTTTTTTTCTTCATTATTATGCATTTTTTGGCTGGTGCGACTTATTCTCTGGAAAGTACTCATTTACTTTTTATGGATATTTTACTTCTCTGAGTAGTTTTTGGACAGTATACTTGAGTAAAATAATTGTATGTAAGATTTTGATTTGAAATTCAAAAACATGACCAAACTCCCTGCCAACCGCCAACCTTCAGACACTCTACCAACTGAGCTACTGTCGCCCCTTTTTCTTACTACTTTTTTCTCTGATTCACTATATGACCCTAGTGTTTAATCTAATACACATTTATGCCTAGTTTGTCCAAAAATATCCTTCACGCTTAACCTATAAACATATACATCTGACATCGTGATTCATGTGTCCACATTTATCTGACAACTCTTCCCAGCTCTCAGTCATGCCATTATTAAAGCATTATTATGTAGCATTATGTAGATATAGGAGCTGTGTATTATAGGCTGACCTCTCTGGTAAGTAGGGCAATGTGAAACGTCACTTCTGATTTGTTGAAGCGTAGAGGTGAAAGGTCAAAATGACAGGCCTGGGGGTATTGTTGTCTCGGCTGCCATTGAAAACAGGAAAATATTAAAAAGGGAGTATTATGCAAAAATCAAATTAGCCGTTTCAACCGTGTTATAACATTGTTCCCTCATCAAAAACATGCCTGAAGAGGTGTTAGATGTCACCCATGCATGTTCCAGTAGTTTAGCGATCTCTCTTGAGCACTACTTCTGTGCAATGCTCAGCCCACAAGCCTACAACATCTACGCTCCCACACGGCGATTCTCCACAGTATATAAAAAAGCAAGACAAAAGTGATGTACAGTAGATTCAGCGCTCTGAAGGGAGAGTGAGTTAGCATGGAGAGCAAAGGGAGGGGTACTCAGAGCATCAAAAACGAAAGTGAAACTGCCACATAGAAGTAAAATACCCTCTTTTAAAGAAAAATGCACAATAAAAGATTCATGAATGGTTAAAAACAGATTAAAGAAATATTTGAAATTGAACAATTCTAAAAACACGACACTGTCTTCAAACTTTTCGGGGTGCGTCTCACAACTGTCCCAGACCGAACCGTACTGCTGTACATGTAAACATGGTCAACAGGGTTGTTAAAGGTATCAAAAATGTGTTACCAAACAATACTAAAACTAGTATCGAAAGTAAATACTCATTTGAGCAGGTATTGGTACTCAAAAAGTCTCATTCGCAGGATAGAAATGAACCTTTCGTGAATAACTTTAGATTGATCTTAAGCTGTATCAGAACAAGTTTAAGCAGCGTTGAATCATTCCTGGACCTAAGTCTTCAGACATTCATATTTATAAATGCAGTGGTCCCTCGCTATATCGCGGTTCACCTTTCGCGGCCTTGCTGTTTCGCGGATTGTTTTATTTTATTTTTTTCCATACTTTTTTTTTTTTTTTACAGTGTATGAACGTGCATTGTGTCCTGCGTCCTGATTGGCTGAGGGACTGTAGACCATTGTCCATCAGTCTCCTCTGTGCCGTGTCTCCTGTACAGTACAGAATGTGTTCAGCCAAATTTACATAAATGTTCGATCACAGTGTGACTCTAAAGTGCTGTATATTTGCAAGACAAAACCCACTATGTCGATAAAACGTTCTGCACTGACAAATTTCAGAAACGCTTTGGACTTAAGTGTTTCTGTGCACGGAGAGGCGCCTCTGTGTATACCGTCGGAGCAGAGGCATGTGAACAACATATTTAAAGTGATCATCGAGGAAAAGCGATATAATATACGAAGGTTTGAACTTTGAGAGTGTTTAAACAAGAGAGAAATGTGACAAAATGTTAGCGCCTGTCTGATAAAAGTGTATAAAGTGTGTGGTGAGGAGTTTTACAGCCTTAAAACATATATAATAACTTGTCAAAAATAAAGCTGACTACTTCGCAGATTTAGCCCATTGCAGGTTATTTTTAGAACATAAACCCCGCGATAAATAAGCGACCACTGTAGAACTATCAGTAAAAAATGCCAAAGTGACCACACACAACCTTAGCCCCTGCACACACCGACAAGTTCTTTAAAGCGCGTGGAACATGCAACCGCTGCTGTTGAAAGTGAAACTGCACTCACCGTCTTCATGCTTAAATGCATAAAAACACGAGCCTCCGCAGACTTCCCCATCACAAACCATCAGCCGATCGATACCACCGCACGACCGCACACGGCGAGTCAGAGCGAGCGTGCACATCGATAACTGAACACAACTGTAACAACGCGTTTCTCCTTTATGTATACTGTATATCTCATTAGCTCTCATCCTGGTGACTGTACATAGACCTGTCAGGATGATTACTATATCAACTTACCGTTCAATATATGAAGCTGGAACAATATAATTTGGGGCTCAGTATTTATCATGAGTAGTTTTTCTTTACAATAATGAGGAGATTTTGTTATTTTTCTTCTGATACGATAAGATTTGAGCTGTAAAGGGTTGAATATGTAACTGTAACTAAATAATGCTTAATTCTGCTTTTAATTAGTTGCAGGTCATGTCTTTTAATGATACGGTTTACTTCGAATTGTGTTATTGTGACAGGCCTAACTGTGCATGTGACACATTACATGGCTTTATAAGACGCATTACACTGTTACTACTACTAAATCCTATTATTAGTCCAAATTGAAAAATCCAAACAAAACCATCTCATTATTTCTTGTTGTTAAACTCCGCCAAAGGTGAAACGCACATCAAACTAGCCTCAGTAAACTTTAACACAAGCAAAACAATGAGGCTCCAGCTGGTGGCTCCTCCAGTCATTCCACCGGAGCGGCACAGGCCTGCGGGAAGACGTGGGCGGGACTAAACCAATGCACTAGGGGCAGCTTTGTACCTGTCAATCAACTGCGAAAACGAATCTGATTGGTCCGTTTCCTACACCTGGGCCCTCTGTTTGCTGTCTGCAGGCCAAGCTAATGAGCGAGCACTTCTGAATGTGTAACCCCTAAAACTACACCAAATATGATCGGACAATAGATTTCAGAATGCAGAACATTACTCCTTCTTTTTTTATGAAATATCTGATGAAAATATAGCCTTAGAAGTAAGATTTTACTGATATATTTTGTGCAGTTTAGTAATATGTATAATATTAAATGTAACATACAAATGCTGAAATGTTTAGGTCCCCGTAAGAGCACAGAGAATAGTATATGTCCCATGGACCACTGTGGAACATACCTGGATCAAAGGCTGGGTGATATAGAAAAAAAAAAAATCACATTTTGATTTGATTGATCTGGTTTGATTTTCTTCCACCTGATTGAAAACATTGACAGGTTGACTTCAGGTAGGCGAAGTGTTAGGATCACTGCAGTTTTTATTTTGTGTTTATAGGAGCAATAATTCTGGAGAATAATTGAAGTTTGGAGTGCTTTTGTAAAGTATATTAAGTCCTAAAAGTATGCAGACGGTACTGCTATCGACAGAGACACGTGTGATGTCCGTGCACTAAAAGAGGTGAAGCGCTAGAGGAGAGAAAGAGAGGAGGAAAGGTGAGGAGCTGATTAGAGAGAGAGGAGGAGGAACGGAGGCAGACACCGCACACACAGAGGCAGAGGCAGACAAAGAGACACACAGAGACACAGAGACATGCACAGAGACACACACAGACAAACACAGAGACACACACAGACACAGAGAGACACACAGAACCAAACACAGAGACACACAGAGACAAAGAGAGAGACACACAGAGACACCGAGAGAGACACACAGAGGAACAGAGAGACACAGAACAGAGAGACACACACAGAGACAAACACAGAGAGACACACACAGAGACACAGAGACACACAGACACACATCTGACACACAGAGAGACACACAGAGACCCCAGACAGCACACAGACACACAGAGAGACACACAGGACACACAGAGAGACATATCCAGAGACAAACACAGAGAGACACACAGAGACACACAGAGACACACACAGACACACAGAGACACAGACTGATCACACAGATTTTTGGCACAGCCACACACAGAGACACGTCTGGGGGAGCACAGAGACACACAGAGACACACAGAGACACACAGAGACACACACAGAGACACACATAGAGACACAGAGAGACGCACAGCACAGAGACACACAGAGACACACAGAGACACACAGAGACACACACAGAGACACACAGAGACACACACACAGAGACACACAGAGACACAGAGGCAGAGGGAAGACACTGGAATTTTCAAAATTTTAGAAACGTGAGGACACAAAGAGATGCGCTGTGACTCAGAGCTTTCATCTAAACAAAAGAGTGAAGACTCCCCCTCAGCAGCACACACTCTCACTGCCACTGGAATGACTGGAGACATATCCATTAAAATGCTCTTTCCTTATCATTGAGATCAAGTTTAGGTTGTGATCTACTGATCTTTAGATTTTTGGCACAGCCCTGTGTGGACGTCTGGGGGATTATAAAGATATGAGTAAATAATATATAAGAAAGTACTATGATTTAAATGTGAAAATTACATTCTATTGTCTAAATAAAGAGTGTTCCTTATTATCATCATGTTATCAATATTGAGTATCACATCTATTCATTAGTATGGAGTCTGAAATTTCGTGACAGCACTAACAGCCTCTGACTGCAGCCTTTGGTCATTGTCACACACGTCAGTGGCTCTGTGGAGTGACCCCAGTGTGCACTAGATTTAGTTTAGTTTCCTTCACATTTGGGTCAGTCTTGTTCACATGCACCACCACACATCACCCACCCACACACCTGCGCGTGAGAGTCCATCAGCTCATCATCAAGCAAGAACTTATTTCCATGACAACGCAAACAGAGCCCTGTGAATACTCGCGCACATGCTCACTTTCCCTATACGAGGTAGTCTGTTCTTTCACCTGTGGCTAAACACGTCGGGAGGACAGTACAAGTGGTGGAGGAGAAAAAGCTTTTGGAATGACACAGACAGACCCAGGCTCACCTGCGCAGACAGACCCAGACTCACCTGCGCAGACAGACCCAGGCTCACCTGCGCAGACAGACCCAGGCTCACCTGCGCAGACAGACCCAGACTCACCTACGCAGAGAAACCCACGCTCACCTGCACAAACAGAACAAGGCTCACCTGCGCAGACAGATATAGGCTCCTGACTGATACAGACACAGGCTCACCAGAAACTGTCACCTCTGTCCTCTGAGTGGAGTTCATTTAAGAGTGAAATCACACTTTAAAGAGACGGGGCTTTTCAGTTTGACAGTTTTGAACAGGAAGTCCCTGGACCAATTTCTATTGCTAAAGTGGAACAAAACAATAAAATCTCTTTTTTTTTTGCTATTTAACTGTGTACATAGTTTGTTTTACATAGTTATCTAATGTTCCTAGTAATTTTCTTGGCAATTTTTGTGTAAACTACCTGGCTGTGGGGGCGGAGTTTGAAGTACGGACCCCGCCCCTCCTCCTCTCTTCCTCTTCCTCCAGGTACTGCCCAGTTTTGCAGCTTTATTTGAAAAGTGGTAGTTATTTCAGTTTGAATAATGGGATTCGATTCACATTTTAAACGTGTACAGAAGAACTGACAAAAAGACTGAAATAGGAACTGACAAACTAACACAAGAATCACATTTCAGAACATGTTTGTACAGATCGAAACTACAGGGGGAGCAGTTTTCATGCAGAATAAGACAGGATATTTTGTTGTTTTTAGAAGAAATGGTTACACGCTGTCTTTAAAGTAACTCTTTAGCTTGTTCTACCTCCTCTGGAAGTGAACAGGGGTATTGGCTCGCCCTCGTGGTGTGGTCTCTGGTGTATATGGGCCTGTAATGCTGATCGATGGCCTGTGCTTAGCTCTGTAATCATGCACATGCACTCTAATTCAGTTTGTGCACCCAAAGGTGGCTCTTCTCCCGTTCTCATAACGAACACCCTGCGCTTTGATTTGTCGGTTTGTTCCATTAGCCCAGCTCTGCGGTCGGTGCATCTCCGAGCTTCATTTACCTACAGAGCCGAGCAGGGCGAGGGAGTGTACAAGTCTATACGGCTCTGTAACAAGGGAAACGTGGTTCAAATGCATGTGGCAAAGATAAGGTCAGCGTATGTCATATGGATAGTGTCAAAAGGCCTGTACCCAATTATTTTTCCGTGTACATGAGCAAAAGGTGAATAATGAGGATGCTCTGAATGCATGAAGTAAGTCAGGAGTAACTTTGTACCACTGCAAACGCTTTACAATGAGCTAGTTCTGTTTTTCATGCTTTTAAGACAGTAAAAATCTGGTTTGCTTAAGATTAAGGCTGGTCAAAAACGATCCCCCACCTCAACCATAATGCATTTCACTGGGCTTTATAGTTTAAAGGTCCTATATTATGCAAAATAGACTGTTGTGAGCTTTAAGTCATTTAAGCTAACTTTTTTTTTTTTTTTAACCTATGTTATAAAGTTGTTTCCTCGTCACAAACAGACCTAGAGTTGTGTTTTGTTTCATTCACCAAACTTTTAACATGGTAACCCTGCAGACTTGTGCTGTCATGTGGTAATACAGGAAGTGCTCCACTGTGTTTTAAAACTCCACACACCTCCACACACTCCATACAGCTTCACTAGAATCTCTTGACAAATTTCAGCGCTGGAATTTCCCATCTCTAAAGGTAAACAAAAGGTAACAAGTAGTTGTTACCTTGAAAGCTACCACTTCATGACATCACAAGGTGGAAAGGAGCATTTTGAGCTTTGGAGATGTAGACAGACTAATAATAAAGGGTTAGTCAAACATGTGTGAATGAAAAAAAAAAACAACTCGAGGTGTGTTTTTGATGAGGAAACAACATTATAACATGGCTTAAAGCTTACAAGAGTCAATTTTGCGTTATATAGGACCTTTAATAGATTTATTGGCATTGAGAAAAATGTAAAAAAAAATATATATATATACTGGTTCATATGGGTAAGGAAAAGTACTCGTTTCTGTGTAGGCTCTGCGCCCCTGACTGGGTGACAGGTGCGTCGGAGGAGGAAGTACTTGGTCTGAAAAGTTAAGAAAACTTTGTTCGGTTGATTAAACTGAAGGGGCCGGTCTCGTAACTTATATAAGGGGAGCAGAAGGGGCCGTCCTTATATCTGAGGATGGTCAGAGGGACAGAAACGCTGTGAGAATAAAAATGAATCAAGAGTGAGATAGTGTGTGGGAATTTTCTTAACCTTAACCCATATAAACCAGTAAAAGTCTGCTGCTAGAATGAGCCTTTCATAAGTAACAATGGTTGTCTCTATAAGCTAAAACGTCTAATTTAAATGAAGAATGACTACATGTGTATGGAGACAACTTCTTTATTAGGCATAAAAAAAAAAGTTTTATGTTTGTCAGTAAAAAAAAATAGTGAGAACAGTAATTACTCAGGGATTGGACATAAACTGCATTTAAGTGTTTTAATCTAGAGTAATCAGATTTTTATTATTTCCTTCTGTGTTTTAGGTGTGTCCATGGACCCGACAGCATCATTATCTGAACAAACCAAACAAAATCATGAGAACTGAAAATAAGTACACGTAATAAGTACACGAGGACTTTCAAAATGAGAAAATAAAGGAGTTGACCAAGGGCAATAACTTCTTAAAAGAATAACTAGCAGCAGGTAATCATCTTGTACTGGAATCATTATGAAACATTTCTTTGTGAAATAATAAAATTGGGTTGATCTGAAAGTCGTGATAAATATTCATTTTCATTTGTTTCTCAGAAAAAGTGAGCCTGGCCCCGGCTCCAGCGGCTCCAGTCAGGTCTCTGATGAAGCAAGTGATACTTCTGACACAGAGGTAACATTATTTGAAAATTAAGAAGAGAAAAGACAAGTCGCTGTCACTGAAGGTGGAGAGGTCAAAGGTCAAATGTTACTTCAGTATTTGAATTCTTTGTTTGTTTTACCCAGATCTCCTTTGGGACCTTTGGCACCAGTGTTTTGCTGCTGAGCCGAGGCAGGGGAAGAGGAGTTTCAGGCACTTCTCCACCAAATCTAATTGTTTTCTTTTGAATTTTTATGCATTTTTATACCGATTAACGCTGAACCAACACAAGAATCAACGCAGAAGCAGAGAAGGCAACACGAGTGAGAGAAAAAAACAGATTTAGCATCATAATAACAGTTAGTTTTTTTTAATTATCACTATTATTATTATTGTAGCGCAATGTTTTAAAGAGCCAGTATTTTGAACGGCTCTTTGAAAGGGGCGGATCCAAAAGATTCTGGTCCTGTAAAGAAGCCAAAAGTCGCATCACTGCCCACAGCCACACCCACATATCCTGGATGCTTTTAAATGTCCTTTTTCTTCTCCGTATCAACATACTGCACTCCAGGCAATCTATCCATACTGAAGTTATACCCAAAAGGTCAAAACTTTGAAAGATTCAGAGAAGCTAATTCCCTTCAAAACTAAATCATGGAAGAATGCATTAATTTTTAAAGAATGCTCTGTGTAAAGTAAAAAAAAACAACAAAAAAACAAAAATCCTCCAAAAATCTGTAGCGTCTTTTTGCCCATACAGGCCCAAGTATGGTCTGATGCAGAATTAGATCTTCTTCAAGTACGAGTGGTTGCCTCTACAGTCTGTACAGTGAGGTCAGTGTATGGAACATGAACCGGCCCGTATCCTCACTGAAGTAACTGTACAGTCCTAACTATATGTATGTAACTATAAATGTGCCTTCAACGTTTTCAGGTTAAATTTAAAAAGGTAAAAAAATAATGATAATAAATGTAAATGTAACCATAAAACTTTAACATAGCTGCAAATGTACCTTTACAGTTTTTTTTTTTTATTTTTATTTATTCATTTATTTATTTTTTATCTATTTATTCATTTTTTTATTTTTTTATTTTTTTTTTATGAGTTTTGTTTTTTAATCAGAAAATTATTTGAAACCTTAAAGAAAAGAATACCCAAACCACACTACCACACACATACATACAAGCTTGAAAGTGTTTAGCAGAGT
Source organism: Periophthalmus modestus (assembly GCA_019594935.1). NCBI lineage: Eukaryota > Metazoa > Chordata > Actinopteri > Gobiiformes > Gobiidae > Periophthalmus > Periophthalmus modestus. The sequence continues at coordinate 25,048,670 of JAIEZT010000012.1, read as the reverse complement.
GAATTACTTACAGGACACATTTCGCTTGAGTTTGCAAATGTTCTGAACCATTTACTCCACATCTATGTTGTATCCATGTTTCTTGGCTTGTTTTTTTTATTTTTTTTTCTTATGTGGAGTTGATTCCCGCCTCTGCTTAAGTGAAACTTCAGGGGAAAATGGCCCATGACACTCTTAGATAATGGTTAGTATAGTACCTTAACAAATACTTAATTAAACCCAGATAGTCTTCACTTTAAATGTGTTTACAAAACAGTTTCAGCCACTGGTTGAATGAATAATTAACTAGTGGCTTTTTTCACATTCCTTAATCACCATCAGAGGCCTAAATTATGTGAAAATTCAAATATGGCTTCTCAGGAATTTGGCCAATCGTAACAAATATTTTATAAAGCTTAATTAGTCTTCACTTTCAAAAAGACGTAACCAACAGATAATAGCTGCTTTGTGCAGTTTTCTTTTGACAGAAGAAGCCTAAATATGCAGGATTTGTGTGTTAAATGTGTGTAAATGAAACAAAACACAACTCCAGGTTTTTTTTGTGATTTTACAAAATAGATCAGAAAATACTGCAATATGGGCATGTTTAAGATATACTTAAATACACATACAAATGGTTAAAAATGAGTAATTAAGTATGAAATAATTATGAGTAACCATATTCAGCACCAGGGCCGCCCTAGCTTTCAGAGGGCCCTAAGCTGAATTTGTCTCTGGGGCAGTGGACATATCCTGGCTCAGCTATTAGTGATTCACGTTTGACATTATGACTCTGCTCTCATTATCTTGACCAACTGTATTTGTATTTATATGACCAACATCAGACTGAAAACATCCAGAATATCACAACTACCACAGTACACAAACATATAAGGGGGTCAAGAATCCTAGACAAGTTTCTGGTGGATTTTAATGTGTTCCAGTTGGTGATAGTGTCGTAATGGGCAGGAAAGGTGGACTAAAGAGGAGTGAGCGGGACCCGGGGTTGGAGGCGGAGAGCAGGACGGGAGCCGTAGACACAGGAGCAGAGAGCGGAGCCAGGGACGAGGAGCAGGTAGGATCCAGGAAGCGGGAGTCGGAGCAGAGTGCAGGTAAGAGCCAGAGTCTAGGGTGTGACGAGGAGACAACGACGAGACAATACCAGGATGAAGAGGCAGGATCGGGAACGGAGCCAGAGGCGCGAGAGCTGGGACAGTCCAGAGAGCAGGAATATTGACACGCGGACGATCTGGCCCCAAGTCGGGAGCGGGGTCGGTGCCGGGAAAACAGGATCGGAGGTGGGAGTCTGGAGCTGGTGCAGGGAGCAGGAGGTGAACACAGAGGCACGCAGAACACATAGGCACCTAGACAAACGAACGCAAGGAAAACAGTACAATCTGGCAGTCAGTGTAGGGTCCTGGCTCCTCTTATCCACAGGCAGGTGGCTGTTGATTGCGCTAACCAGTTCCAGGAGCTCCGCCCAGCTCCGGCTCAGGTAGGTGAGGGAGAGGAAGGAGCAAGGCAGGAGCCAAAGCAGGGAGCAGGAATCCGTGGATCGTGACAGATAGTGGGGTTACATTTACATCATAAAGGGTCCTTGCACTGGTGTAAACTCATAGCCGCCCTCACCTCTGCCCGACTCAAAAACGAACACAGCAGCAGCATATATTTTGCTACTATAGGTCAACAAATGTACAAATGTAATTGTTTGAGAGAGATATTTAGGCTGCTGTAAACACACAAGCCCTGTGTCCAATAAAACTTGGTACATTATTTTCAATATAAATGTTTGGGCTCTTGGGGGCCCTCTTGTGGCCTCAGGACCCTAAGCAACTGCTTAGTCTGTTTATAGGCTGGGCCGGCCCTTTTCAGCACAGGCCAATTCATTGCAGGTTAAGCGCTAATTACGGTATTAATTAAGTAGATAAAAAGCCTGAATCATTGTTAATAAAATATTATGTCAGTATGAATTAAGTTTTTGTTCATGCTTTTTTTTAAGGTTAATTAAGGTGTAGTTATTCTAAAGTGTTACCAATAGGGTAGGTAACATGGGCCCTTTAACCAAACGACGAGAAGTTCAGTGTGAGTGTATACGGAGTAGATTTGCGATGTCAGTACATGCTTTCATGAGTGAGCTATACCAAATTTAAAGGGAGAATCAGAAGAGGGAAAAGAGCTTTTAGTCTTCATCCAGATAAATAAAAACCTTATTCAGCTTATTCTGGAAGTTGCCGTAGGCGCCGCCATCGTAATTTAGGTTGTATTGTTTTACAAGGGGCTGCAGATCTTGACAGTAAATAAGTTCTATAGGGAGTCCAAAACCGTTTTAAAGCCTCCCAGAGAGAATCAGTGCAGTGCGGACTTGTTGGTCAAATGAACATAGAACATTTTATACAGCTCAAACTAATTTAGATCATATTTTAGCCGCACTTTAACACTTTTCACAAATTCTCCATTGAAATGAACGGAATCCCACTTAACCGAAAGTACCATCACAAAGAAAGCACAGTTTAATAGTATTTAGTGGCAAAAGGGGGCGGGATAAGGTCAGTAATGATCCAAAATGATGCAAACCTGACCTGTTTCTTTGAACATTTTGTGGGAACGACCTCCTTCTCGCTCCATTCTTACTAACCCCACACACTTTTGAAATTGCTGTCCCGCCCATTAAGTCAATGGACCTGTTTCTACTACTGGAAGTCAGATGAAAATCAAATTGCGCAACAAATTACCACAAATAAATGGGTTAAAGTAACACATTTTTTCAGATACCCACAGCACTTGTAGAACATCATTCATTCAGTTGATGGCCTCCTTAATACAGCAGCTGCTTATCACATGTCCTGATTCTTGTGAGCTTTAAGTCAAAAACATACCTGGAGTTGTGTTTTATTACTAGTCTGTCTACATCTACAAAGGTCAAAATGCTCTTTTCCACTTCCTGTATTACCACATGACATCACAAGGTGGAACTGAGTGTTTTCTGTCTGAGAGAAGAACCTAAATATGCAGGGTTTGTGTGGTAAACGTGTGAATGAAACAAACCACAACTTCATGTATGTTTATGACGAGGAAACAGGATTATAACACAGATCAGAAAACAACGTAATATGGGCCTTTTTAATGGAACTCATTCGACAAATGTCCGTCCAAAGACCACAATAAAATGTGCTATTTTTGGTGACTGAAAAACATTCTTTTTTCCTTTCACTTGTGAGAGTTCTAAGTGTATCAATGCTCCCAGCACATGGAGCTCATTTTTGAATGCGCCGTTGTGAAAGAGCTGCCTCCACCTGCTGCCTGGATGACACTCCGCTCTCCCCGCACTTTAAAGCCTTTTCTGGGACACATTATGAGCGTAAGCCCCTGTGAGATGAAAATATTCACACTCACCGAATGCGCTCGTTTTGAACCCCTTTAAGCCACACCAAATCCACTCCAAACACATTTGAAAACCCCGACTCGCTTCAAAATCCTCCAATACCGCCCCAGTCTTTCTAACAGAAGGGAAACAGTTTTGGATTTATATTATTATTGGTCATTTTAAAGGTACAGTATGTAGTCTGCGCTCCTACTACTACAATCACAACTGAACATGGGCTTACAAACTTTTCTCATTCTCAGTATATGGCAGGGTTGTCAGAATGATTGAAAATCAGATACTAATTGATAATAAAACTAGCATTGAAAGTAGATACTTATTTGAGAAGGTTTCGATACAAAAAAAAGTATCTTGAGCTATATCAAGACCACATAGACTATGGGACCTACCTGGACACTGAGGGATTACACAGATATAAGGCCACATGGGAATATACATGAAAGTATTGTGGTTTAATGCTGAAAATCCCTTTCTATTGTCTAAAAAAAAGAGAGTCTATTTCTTAGTATCAGATTTCAAAATTTTCGTGAGAACAAAATTTGTGAAATGCTAGTATCGTGATGACACACAGTGAAAGCTGATACACAGCTGTACCAGATCAGACCTAAGTAGACAGACTTAGTGCATAAAAACCTGGACATAAAAACCTGGATGACACTTAATTATCGGCTTCTTAACTCAGAAAAAACAGAGGTCATTGTGCTAAGCCCCAAAGGCCTGCGAGACTCTCTGTCTGATCAGAGAGTCATTCTGGACAGTGTCAGTGTAGCCTCCAGCTCTGTTGTAAGTAACCTCGGAGTCTTACTTGACCAAGAGCTCTCATTCACAGCACATGTAAACCAAGCCTGTAAAAAAGCCTTTTTCCACCTGCGTAATATTGCCAAAATCAGAAAATCTTGCCTAAAAGTGACGAAGAACGTAACCATGCATCTGTTACAACAAGGCTAGATTACTGTAATTCCCTACTAGCTGTGTGCCCTAAAACTCTATAAAAAGCTGTCAACTGGTTCAAAATGCAGCAGCCAGGCCCTTAACAGGAACTAAGAGAAGAGAGCACATCGCCCCAGTGCTGGAGTCCCTTCAGTGGCTTCTGTCGAGTTTAGAATTAAATTGAAAGCTCTCCTCCTGACAAATAAAGCCATAAAGGGCATGACCCCATCGTATCTGCCAGATGCTATTGCACCATATCATCCAACCAGAGCACTCCGCTCTCAAAATCCTGGACTTTCCTCCTACTTTCCCTGTCAACAGCATTCACTATTCAGTTCACCTGGAGCTCGTTCATTGCTATTCACATGTTGTTCCCTGGCCCACTCCCCTCTGGGAAATGCAACTGTTTCAGATGCCTGGCACTGACCGCTGAGGGCTGGACCCTAGATGCCCCTCCTGTTCTGCCCCGTTCATGCCCTGATCCTGTTCTATGGACACGAATCTTCCCCTTCCCTCACCTGGCTGTATGACCCCTACCGTGCTGTGGTTAAGCCTCCCTCTGACCCAACAGGCTTGAACTCTATCTGCAAATGGATGCGCATTATTCCAGTACACGTCTGCAGCCAATTCTAAAATATATTTGTTTCAGACATTTATGACAAATTTTCATGCTAGGATCTTGGTCGATCATTGTCGAGTGAGACAGTTAACATGGAACATTTGATAAGCAATGCAGTGTAGCTGGCAGACACACTGACATAAAGCTTGGCTGGGTAAGGCAGATGTGGTTGGGTTTTAAAATGAGGGCATGGTGCTACTAGGAGCACTCAAGCACACAATGCATTGGCTCAAATCGAGAATATGATTCCGAATTTGCAGACTCGGACAGACACTCTGGCCACAGTCTCTGTACAAAGGATTAGTCCAGTGGAATTTTATAAAAGCAGGACAGATGGATGAGGAAATGGGGAAAGTGATTAGAAAAGTGTGCATGGGTTTGTATATGAACGAAAGGGACATGTTTTAAGGATTGTTCCTACCAGTGTACACAGATTATGAGCAAAACAAATTTACCCGGGGGTTTGAATAACCTATAATGAGACATTGCTACCAAATGCTATGTTGTTACATCATAATATTTAGGGGTGCACTATGAAGCTGGCGGGGGATCTGAATCCTAGTTGTGTTTGTTTTCGTGGTGATGTAATGCTTTGCCTGGAAAGTTATATGGGACATACAGTATATGGCAATTACAGGTCACTTTCATTGCTCAAAAATAACATGCATTCTTATTCTGTGAGCACAGTTACAGATTTGGCCTATAACTTGTCCTGGTGGCTTCACCCACTTTTCTCCAAAAGCACATGAACATGAACAAGAACCCCAACATGTCATCTCAGAACACCAAGCACGCAATGACCTCAGCAGCAAACCAATAGTTAAAGATGGGTCAGTTAGCAGCCATCTTTAACTAGATCTATATCTATAAGTTTGTGAGTTCAATTCCAGTTTAGACCAGTGCATGCACCCCTTGTGTCCTTGGGCAAGGCATGTAAGAGTGAGTGATTGGTGATTGTTGGAGCAATTTAAAATGTCTCTGCGTGTCCCAAAACCAAACATTATTAATGAAATTCTGAAAGTCCTATGAAACCTGTGCAACATTTCGTATGTTTTTTTTTAAAAAAAAAAATTGAATTGGATGTTATTTCAAACCAGTTGCATCACAGCATGACCTCGCACGCCGAGAGCCATGAACATAAATCATACAGTTTACCGTAAAATTATGGATGCTCTGCCAACTGCAGTAATACACTGTGTACATCTTCTTTTGTGTACCCATGAGGCACAGCGAAGTGTTGGACGCCAAATTTCAAAGTCAATTTAGAAATACATAAGTCCTACGTTACAACATCCATGCATGTTTGAGTAATTTTGCGATCTCTCTTAGGCCCTGTTCGAACCTTCCTCACTGTTAGCACGCTATTAAACTGTGCATATGATGTTTTAATAGTATTGTCAACCGTTCCTGGTCGTTTTTGGTATGCAAACTAGGTATAGATGCAGTTGTATGCTAAAAAACTGACTGTGTGCTGCCTCCTGTGGCCGCTGCATCTCAAGTACTATGTGACATCACGATGGACAGAAAATGCTAAGTTCGTCGAAAACTTCGTATTAACACGTTTTATAAGTTTCACATTTGTTTTTGATGCTCTGAATCTTCCCTGCCTTTGCTCTCACTCCCCCTTCTGAGCGCTATCACATTACAATCAGCTTGCGTTACGCTAATTAAACCAAAGCACATCACATCAGGTTTGTCAAGTTGCTGTGTATTAGCATCATGTTTTTGTACATTTATGGAGAATTGTCGTGTAGCTGCATGGGTGACGTAGGCTTGCGGGCTGAGCATTGGACAGAATCTGACAGCTAACCAAAAGGAGGGTTCGAATAATTACTCAAACATTCATGGGTGACATCTTAAACCGCTCCAGGCATGTTTTTGAAGAGCGAATGTTATAACACGGTAGAAAGCTTAAAAAAGTCGATTTTGCATAATACCCCCTCTTTGAAAAAAACATTTCGGTTCCCAAAAAATTTCACAAAAATAACACTTAATTTTTGTGTCGACTTAAAATTGCAACTTGCAATAAAACTAATTAACAATTCAACTTTTAAATTCAAATTCTGACTTGGTTGCAGTCTCCAAACATTCGGCGGCGTTCAGTAATTAGCTCTGTTTTGCTACTTTCTGTTTATCTTCCCAGCTTGAATCTTGTTAGCACAAACCTTTACATTTCAAAAGCCTCCTCTGTGTACATTACCGCTAATGGTTTCGCCTGCGCTCTTTTTGAATCCTCAAGGTTTTGATGTGAGAGCGACAGAGATGAAAAAAAATGTTCATAAGCTGTCAATCACAACTCATTCAAACGGAAAAATAGAGCTTGTTATTGACCTGTTAGTCGGTGTGAAAATTAAAATCTTTTCTTCATCAAATCGAGCAGAAAAACAGAAATCTTTAGGCGTTTTAGGTGAAGTCGGCCGTTTCATCAGCTCATTCAGATAGTAAACCCGAGCGTACTTGTGATAAATGTGGGTTAGAGTTCAGAATCTACAACAAAATCAACGTTCTTCTTTCCTTTGTGGTAGACAGAAAATTGGAAAAATCTCTCACCTCATAATTCAACGATGCCTGGCCAAAAAAAAAAAAGTTGCCACCTGGATGTAACTAAGGAAATAGGTCCGAGCCTCCTCCAGTTGGTCAGGTCTAGGTCCAGCAAAAATAGCTCAACAGCAGATGGTTGGGTTTGATTCCTTAGAATGTCAGTAAAGATTTTTGTATTTCTCAAAAAAAAAACAAAAAAAAAACTGTGGGCAGTACTACATTTACTAGCCTATTTATTTGAGTAACTTTTAATAAAACTGTACTTCTCAGAGGCAACTACTCCTACAAGAAATATATTTGACAGTGTAGCAATCTTACTTGAGTAAAAAAAAAAAAAAAAAAAGGTTATTCTTCCCACAAGTAACAATATGAAATGCTCCTTCAGATATGGTTTAGCTTTTCTTGCCCTACTACTACTACTACTACAACTACTACTACTACTACTACTACTACTACTACATAACAGCAGTAATAGTAAACGTATCAATTGATGAAGCACAAAAACTTGTAGCCAACCTATTTTTTACTGTCCTAAAAATGTAAAACTTGTTTGCAGTGTTCCAAAGTTATTCCCTTACCTTATGCATTCCAAGCGATCTAATTATTCACCACGATGAGTTTATAAGCTCTTTACACAACTTTCAGAGACCAGAGCGAAGTTTTGCTGTCATGATCAAGCTAACAAGAACTAGCATGCTTACACGCACTTCCTGATGATCAAACAATCGCTTTATAATTAGATGCAGACGGTTCAAAAACATGGGGGGAAAAAATGAGTACAGTGCTTTTAAGATTCCAAATATGGTACTCGGCTGCAAATTCGCCCCTATAACTGCTAGCCTTGACGAGCTTCATTTGACTAGAGCTGAACGCCGTGGGTGACGTCACACTCGCTTAGGCCACTTCATTACACAGTCTATTGATAATAACTATCTGAACGTGTGTGTGTTTGATCCACGCTCGTTACATATTCATTTCTTACTGTGCTTCACTGTTAGCCTGGCCAGCCAAGTCTACAGCCTTTTCCTTATTACAGAGGTGTATAATCTGGGCCCACAGCTTAAATAGTTACATTATCTTATCTCCACAAATTCAATAAGGCATGATTGACAAATGGATTAGCCAATTAGATAAAGCATGATCTGTCCATATCAGAGGCTCCATCAAACGCTTAAAGGTTTTCCCAATAACTCAGATTTCCTATCCTTTCCTTTATAGAATAACTTTCTCATGGCATTTTAATTCATACAGAGAATTTCAGTCTGGTGCTGCTTTTGCCAGAGAAAAATATCTGAAGGAAATTTAAGCGGACCTATTGTACAAAATCGACTTTAATCGCCTTCCCATTCACCGTCTGAAGTTGATGTTTGAGTGATCTTTATTCTCCTGTATTCAAGACGTCATTTCTCCGATCCGATCAATTAAAAAATACATCCCGATCCCGTTTTTAGTGGTGACGTCAGCTTCCACTGGGTACCGCCAATTTCTAACACGAAATTCAGCGGACTTGCTTCTTTTATTAAGTCGTTTTAGATCAATATTGCAATTTAAAACGTGCAAATTATAACATAATGATCCACGGGTGTCAGATTATAAGCATAATAGCAGACTCCAACACGGTATGTCTTTTAAAATATCAATGTAAAGATCTTGCAAATGTGCATGTTTTGTGCAAGATCCACCCTACTGCGTATTACATTCTTTGCCTCACAATGGCGCGTCTGGGGCATCTTCCGTCTGCGTATCCAAGCGAAAGGCCAGGGTAGTTTGAACACAGTTATTGCATTGTTGTGATTCCCATTATTGTGCTGTAATGTGATCGTTCAACATAATACGGCCTGACCTTTCTGAAATGTCTCATACTCCCATCTCAGTGTGGAACAATTATAGAAATATGGTCTCCTGGCCAGCCAAGACTGCACACTTTACAAAGACGTATAATCTGGGCCTACGAGAGTTCAAAAGGGCATGACAGACAGGTGGAGGAGCCACAGAGACATAGAGAAACTGAATTTGTGGTTTTAATATTCTTGACTGATTGGGACAAGAGCAAAAATATAAAACAAATTACAAATTAACCTTGTACGCCAATACTTCAACCACCTGTACTTGTGTCTGCTATATAGAAATAATCTCGGAGCACATTTTAAACTGCAGTATTAATCTAAAACCACACCAAAATAACCAAGTCCACTAATTTTGGTGTTAGAAAACTATGGTACCCAATGAGAGCTGACGTCCTCCTGCGGATAGCTGCCGATCACGCTAGCGAATAGCGAATTAAACTTTTTCGTTTGTACCAAAATGACACTGCCGAATCCTACACGCGCCATCAATTAAGAAAATAAAATTGAACAACGAAGTAAGTACGTCACGGTGGTTGTGATCGACAGTACATCGTCTTGAAAATAAGCGATTAAAGATTACGCAGACATGCACGAATCACTCCAAAAAACAACTTCAGAGGGTAAATGAAAAGGAAACACTATAACGTGGTTCAAAGCTCTGAAAAAGTCGATTTTGCATAATACATCTGCTTTAACATATATTTTAGTCGGGATGCGCAACAATAGTGCATCGACTGATTACATTAACTTAGTGTTTTTTATGGCCACTGGATGCGTCATATAAATCATAACGCACTGAGAGAGTAGACGCAGAGAAGTGGGACGGTGACAGGTCTTTAAAATGTGCACAATGCCACTGAATGAAAGCAGATAGATGCGCTATGAATAAACCACTCTGCTAGGTCGTATACTACACAAAATTGACTCTTGTGGGGTTTAAGTGGTGTTATAATCTTGTTACCTCCTCAAAAACCCACCTGGAGTTGTGTTTTTTTTTCCATTCACACATGTTCAAGAAATCCTGCATTGGTAGCCTGTCTATATCTCCAAAGCTCGAAATGCTCTGTTCCACCTTGTGATGTCATGCAGTGGTAGTTTTTAAGTTAATAGCTACCTTTTAGCTTTATTTCAGAAGAGACTCGCACGTCCAGGGCTGAAATCGTCCAAGTTGTAGTGAAGCTGTGTGGAGTTTAAAAACACAGTGGAGCACTTCCTGTATGTGACATCACAAGGTGGAACAGACTGTTTCCTGTTTGAGAGAATAACTCAGCCTAACTATGCAGGGTTTGTGTGTTTAACATGTGTGAATGAAGTAAAAAAAAAAAAACACAACTCCAGGTCTGCTTGTGATGAGGAAACAACATTAAAACTTAGATCAGAAAATAGTGTAACATGGGCCCTTTAAATAAAGAGTCACGGTGTAAAGTTACTCGTGATACCTTAGCTTGAGCTGAGACAGACAGTTTCCCAGCTCAGGCAAAGCGCTGAATAATGCAGTCTGTTTTCTTCACTTGTGTGAGATAAAGTTAAATGAACTATGCAAGATTAATATTAGTCCATAAATACTGCAGTGTCACTAAGGATTTACGAGATAAACCCATTATTCCCGCAGTACAGCTAACTTACCGCAGAAACACCAAAAGCAATTTCTTTCTTTCTTTCTCGTTATTTATACAGGGGAACCCAATGAGCGCACTTTGACCAGGGGCGGGGTTTTGAGGCGGCACTAGCCTTCCCTAGAATGACCAACGCTCCCTCATACCTCCCCCAAAGATTTTTTTGCCACATTTTTATAGCACATCCAATCTCGACAAAACATGTGCAGATGGCAACTACAAAGTGTTCAAATGGGAATGCAATAAAAATAAATTTCATATTAGGTTTTATAAATTACTACAGGGCCTAGTTACATTTAAACTTTTAAAACAGCAGTGCAAACATGGTAGACGGAGGGGGTACGCTCGCATACATATAAGACTCTAGACGCCAACATTGAAGAACTTAGCGCCTCCATAGCTCCTCCAAAAAAAAAAATGTCTGGCACCCTGGCCCCTGATTTAGACTCTCTTTTTCATCTTTTTCAAAATACAATACAAAAACAAAACAAATACAAGTACAAAAGTCTGTATAAAACATTAAAAACAGGTGCAAGTGTGTGTACAAGTTATATCCAATTTTGCTTGTCCTTAAAATACACTGCCTGGCCAAAAAAACAAAAGTCGCCAAAAAAGGTCACACACTAATATTTCGTTGGACCGCCTTCAGCTTTGACTACGGCACATTCACTGTGGCATTGTTTCGATACGTTTTTGCAATGTCACAGGATTTATTTCCATCCAGTATTGCATACATTTTTCACCAAGATCTTGCTTTGATGATGGTCGAGTCTGACGCTGCACAAAGCCTTCTCTCCAGCACATCCCAAAGACTTCTCAATGGGGTTAAGGTCTGGATTCTGTGGAGGCCAATCCATGTGTGAAAATGATGTCTCACGCTCCCTGAACCACTCTTTCATAATTTGAGCCTGATGAATCCTGGCATTGTCATCTTGGAATATGCCTGTGACATCAGGGAAGAAAAAATGATGGATTGATGGAATAACCTGGTCATTCAGTATATTCAGGTAGTCAGCTGACCTCATTCTTTGAGCACAGACTGTTGCTGAACCTAGACCTGACCAACTGGAGGAGGCTCGGACCTATTTGCTTAGTTAAATCCAGGTGGCGACTCTTTTTTTTTTTCTGGCCAGGCAGCGTATATTCCATTTTTGTGATGCGAAACAGCCAAAAGCCCTTTTTTACTATCCCAGTTCTGGTGCGGTCAGCCCTTAGCCTTTACAGTCACATGATCTGGTCTTAAATGTTCCCATATCAATGATTAACCAGCAGGTGAGAATTAATGATGGTTACTCGATTAACCAGTTAACCGTGAACATCCGCCATTTTTTTTTTTTTACAACAGGTGGCGACATTTCAATCGCCCCAGTCCCCCCCCTCTCTCTTATCCCCACCGTGGATGTCGTCATGAATAAACTGAACACTTCTTCTGCTCTGAACACATCGTCCAAATGAGCTGTGCTGAATCAGAGGCGCAGACGCTAACGGAGGCGACAAGCATGAAGCTAACTGAAGGAGCTAGGCTTTGGAGATGTGCCAAAAGCTCCCGGATCATTTTCACAAAACCCCAATTCTGAGTAACATTCACACGCGGGGGAATAGGAGCGGGGTTTGGGAAAAAGCAACACTTTGGAACATTTGCAGAGGATTTGTTGCGGTAGAGCGGAAAAGGATGTAAGAGTATGAGAGAGTATTTGTGCAATTTTGAGGGATGGAAAGTTAGAATTGAAGTGTTTTTTCAATAGCGATGTTTGGGAGAAATAAGCGGTTGAATAGTAATGTGTAGGACAAGATCTGGAAGTGGAAGTGAAGTGGAATTAATTAGTATAAATAGACAGGAAAAACAGGAAAAAAAAGTGTTGCTATCTTGGTGTTTTGTTGTTGGTTTTGCGCAAAAAACTTGCACCTCTTGAAAAATATATTAACCAATGTGAGGTGGCTGAAGGAGAAGGTTCCAGGTTCAATCCTCAGGACATTCTGTGGGGAGCTTGCATGTTTTCGCTGTGTCTGTGTGGGTTTCCTCCAGGCGCTCCGGTTTTCCCCCCCATCAACCCAGAACATTACACAACAGGTCATATCCTCCAGCTAAGGCCGTCCTGACCGAGACAGAGATGGGCCCCTACTCCAGAGGATGGGTCAAACGCAGAGGACAAATTTCCCTACGGGTTCTGGGCTCATCTTCGCAGGATTAGTCAGCTAACACTGTGATATATAGTTTGACAGTTCTATGGACTTTGCTGAACCTCAGAAGTTTCATTTTTTTGCTTATTCTTTTAATCCTAACAAACTCTAAAGTGTCATAAATTGGTTGACATGTTGCGACTCCATTAATTCTACTTAAACAACAAAAGGAGCCCCAACTATGATCTTGTCCGAGGGCCCCCACGATGCTAGAACCGGCCCTGGGTTAGACAAAATCTGCATTAAAGTTTCATTTGAGTCGTTTGAAAGTCTCCTGTTCTCAGAAAGTAGGAGTGATAGAAGGAAAGAGAGGGAGAGAGTGGGAGTCAGGGAGAGAGGGGAAGAGAAAGAGAGGTAGAGAGAGAGAGAGAGAGGGAGGCAAGGTGAGGGAGAGAGTAAGCAAAAGAGAGGAGGGAGAGATAAAGAAAGAGTGGGAGGGAGGGAGAGAGAAAGAGATCGTGGGAGAGAGAGAGACACAAAGAGAAAGAGGGAGGCAGAGAGAGAGGAGGCAAGGGAGAGGTGGAGAGAGAGGGGGAGGTAGAGAGAAAGGAGGAAAGATTGAGAGATAAAGAGGGAAGAGGGAGGGATAAAGAGAGGAGAGGAATAAATAGCAAGAGAGCGGGAGGGAGAGAAATGGGAGAGAGATGGACAGAGAGAGAGAAAGAAATAGAGGAGGAGAGATAAAGAGAGAGTGGGAGAGAGAGAGACACAAAAAAGAGAGAGGCAGAGAGAGAGGAGGCAAGGGAGAGGTGGAGAGAGAGGGGGAGGTAGCGAGAAAGAAGGAGAGAGAGAGAAAGAGAGGAGAGGGAGAGATAAAGAGAGGAGAGGAAGAAATAGCAAGAGAGTGGGAGGGAGAGAGAGATGGACAGAGAGACAGAGAGAGAGAAATAGAGGAGGGAGAGATAAAGAGAGAGTGGGAGAGAGACACACACAAAGAGAAAGAGGGAGGCAGAGAGAGAGGAGGCAAGGGAGAGGTGGAGAGAGTGAGAGGTAGAGAGAGAGGAGAGGGAGGGAGAGAGAGGGAGAGGGAGGGAGAGAGAGAGAAGAGGAGAGAGAGATAAAGAAGGAGTGGGAGGGGGAGAGAAAGAGAGGAGAGGAACAGATAGAGGGAGGGAAGGAGAGAGACAGAAAGAGGAAAGGGGGGGGAGAGGGACACACAGAGAGAAAAAGATGGACAGAGAGGGAGGAAGAGAGAGATGGATGGATGGATGGATGGATGCATAGATAGAGAGGGAGAGAGAGGTGTTCCCAGCCCACAGATTTCAGACTCATGACAAAGCTGTTTTTACTGTGTGGATGCTCAGATGGGTCACGAACATGTGTACAGAGGACGATTAACGAGTGTTTTATTGTTCTTTTGTGAATTTTTGTTTTCTTTTTTCGTTTTTATTAATCACCGAGGGTCAAACCATAACCTGACAGAAGCCAAAGTCAGGTTCTACAAACTTTCTACCATGTTACAGCATTGTTCAATCATCAGAAACAAATTTTAAATGTCATCCATGGATCCATTTGAGTAATCTAGCGATCTCTCCCAGCCCGTCTTTGAATCCTCCTTACAGTTAGCTCCCACACGACAATCCTCCATAAAAATACGAAAGCGTGATACAAAACTACACTACAACTTCACAAACCTGACGCAATGTGCAGTAGTTTCATTAGCGGGATGCAGGCTGATAGTGTTGTGATAGCGCTCTGAAGGGGGAGCGACTAAGCGCGGAGAGCAAAGGGAGTGATATGTTGTTTTGGTGGCCATTGCACTAACAGGTTCTTCACATCATTTTGTCCAAAGGTTATCCATAAAAAATTACAATTTCTTCTGAAACGAGTTCTGCACGGTGTCATTTATGTGAACACAATGCATTTTTCGATGTGATTTATGGGAATTATTGCAAAGTGAAAGAGCCGTCCGTCTCACAATGAGTTCAGACATGACAAACACACAGGAGCTAATGAAGTCACCAATTCAGCTCCACGGCTCTGATAGTGTGACTGGAGTGTGTGTGTTTCAACACAATCTGTCCCTGAGGCGCTCGGTTTTCTGTACAACAAATGTCCCAGGAGAGAGAGGAGGGGGGAAGGAAAAGAGAGAGAGGGGGAGGAGGGCAGGGAAAAGAGAGGGAGAGGGAGAAAGAGAGGAGTAGAGAGAGGGGGGCAGGAAGAGCGAGAGAGGGAGAGAGGGAAAGCAAGGTGAGAGGGAGAAAGAGGAAGGAGAGTAGGAGAGAGGGAAGGAGAGAGGACAGAGAAAAAGGTGAGGAGAGAGGGAGAGTAAAGACAGGAGAGCTAGAAAGGTGAGAGAAAGAAAGAAAGAAAGAAAGAAAGAAAGAGGGGGAGAAAGATGGAGAGAGAGAGGGGGAAGAAAGGTGGACAGAGAGAGAGAAAGGAGAGAAGACAGAGAAAAAAGTGAGAAGAGCTAGAGAGGGGGGCAGGAAGAGACAGGAGGAAGGGAAAGAGGGAAAGCAAGATGAGAGGGAGAGAGAGGAAGGAGAGTAGGAGAGAGGGAGGGAGAGATGACAGAGAAAAAAGTGTGGAGAGAGAAGAAGAGTAAACAGAGGAGATCTAGAGAGGGAGGCAGGAAGAGGGAGTGAGAGAGGGGGAAGGAAGAGGGATGGAGGGCAGGGAAAGAGAGGGAGAAAGAGAGGAGTAGAGAGAGGAAGGCAGGAAGAGGGAGAGAGACAGGGGAAGGGAGAGAGGGAAAGCAAGAAGAGAGGGAGAAAGAGGAAGGAGAGTAGGAGAGAGGGAGGGAGAGAGGACAGAGAAAAAGGTGAGGAGAGAGGGAGAGAAAAGACAGGGGAGCGAGAGAGGGGGACAGAAAGAGGGAGAGAGACACGGGGAAGGGAGATAGGGAAAGCAAGCTGAGAGGGAGAGAGAGAAAGGAGAGTAGGAGAGAGGGAGGGAGGACAGAGAAAAAGTGAGGAGAACGAAAGAGAATGAGAGTAAAGAGAGGAGAGCTAGAGAAGGGGACAGTAAGAGGGAGAGAGAGAGAGAAGAGGGAGGAGAGGAAAGGGGAGGAGAGGAAAGTGAGGGAAGCGAAGGAGGAAGAGGGAGAGTAAAGAGAGGAGAGAGAGGCTAAAGGGAGAGAGGTAGAAAAAAAGAGAGAGAGAGAGAAAGAAAGAGAGGGAAGAGAGAGAGAGGGAAGAAACAAGGGACAGAAATGGTAGAGGAGAGAAAGGAAAAGAATAAAGAAAGAGTGAAATAAAAGTCCTCAGTCAACATCACAATATGTCCTAAAGCAGGAGAGCCGATAATGAGCTCGCTCTTTAGCTCACATAACGGCAATTTACATTTTTTTTTTCTCCATCCAGAGATTCATGTGGTGAAGGTGAATGAAGAGAGAGAGAAAAGAAAGATAGAGAGTGAGGGAGAAGAGAGAGGAAAGAAAGTAAGAGTAATGAAGAGAGGAGAGAAAGAGAGGAGGAGTGAGAGAGGAGAGAAAGAAGATAATCCATACTAATCTCTGCATTTATTACACCAATTCCCGCAGTTCATATTTCAGTGTCTGAATTCTTGACGTGAGCCAAAGTCAAGGCAGCAGACAAACGTGTAGTAAACTTACATCACTCTGTCCTGGTGTCCTCGCGCTGTCGCTGAGATGTGTTTATGAACGAGGGAGGAAGGGGAGGACGGGGAGGATGGGGAAGAGGGAGGGGCCCAGGCACAGCATAATTTGGCCTATTCTGCAAACACATTTAATCAGAAAGTGATATTTACGCTGATCAGTCATAACTGGCAGACAGACATGAATAATCTGGTATTTCAGGAGGCGGGGCCAAACGCAATTTATATAATCTGCGAAGAGGAAGATCCGGCTCCGGTTTCAAGTACGACATACATTTGATTTCATGTTTGGGGACACAGTTAGCTCCCTGTAAGTTAAAAATGATCACGTTTTGTTTCTTCTTCGGACCCGGACACTTCCAGCCCTAAAATAAACTGATGTCCTGTTTATAATGACGATGGGTTAATAGACTTTTCGCCCTCTGACTCATGTCGTCGGGCCTGGTCCCTGATTGGTGGAGACTCTTCTTTGAGAGAGTGCCACAGATGGAGCAGTAATGATCCTGTCCATCTCTGTCACAAACTCGTGAGCAGCACTAAAAAAAAAAAAAAAAACCCAACAAGTTTGACTAAAAAGACTTCAAACTTTAGATGGAGCGACGGAGAAGCTCGAATCTACGAAACAACCAGTGTGTTCGCGGTGGTCCAGAGTTATTCCTCACTTACCTTTTGCATTCTGAGCGTCCTAATTATTCACAGTGATGAGTTTATAAGCGCTTTTCACAACCTTCAGTGAGCAGAGTGGATTTTTTCCCTTGACGGTAAAGCAAAATGATCAAATAAAGAAATCGAAATAACACTTAGCATAACTGTGCAATTCCTGATACATAATAAAGCAATAAAAAAAAACTTCATAATTAGACGCAGACAGCACACAGCGGACTTATTTTTACCTCTAGAGCTGCTTATACAATATATCTATACTAGGGCAAGACATATGTGCAAATACATAGGAACAAATGAGGTATGGGGAGTTTAAAGGTGGTATATGTGGTAGGTTATTCTGAAAAAAGTAACTCTATATCTAGCTTTCATGTTCACAACCAAAACCAAAATTCTAAACATAAACAATAAAATATATTCTGGGAAATACTCAGGAAATATCTGATCAAATTCTTCAATTTCCTGTCATTCTTGACGGGACACAAGACGCAAGTTTTTTTGTTTTTTTTCCTTTTGGCTTATATCAGTGTTTAATCATTAACAGTTACAGATAGCCCACAGTGTCATCTTCTGGTGCCAGATGCAGAACGATTGAACCAAAAGACTTAAAATATCGGTTTATGGAGGACGGTACGTGTCAACTTTGCTGCGTTTATTTGAAATTAGATTACGCTAAATTTCGGACCATAGAGCGCACCTGAATATAAGCCGCACCAGCTAAATTTGAAAAGAAAATCAATCTTGTACATATATATAAGCTTGTACATATATATTTGGGGGGGTCAGCAGTACGGCACCAACACGCTATCGACTTGGGATGAACATACCTGCGTGTAGAAAGTAAAACAGCACCAACAGAGGCCATGTGCTTTTATTTCCTCTGAAAGCTTTTGTCGTCTTTTTACATCAAATAAATTCTTCCTGCAGCCGCCTCCTACGTCGCATCGGGCCAGTGATGCCAAACTCACGTGCACTGGCTCTATTTCCTTCTTTGAGGCCAGATCCTTTGCCTTTCATTGCGTATCTTAAAAGCTACATCATCTGCATTTCTTTGTGTGTTTTCCGGTGTTCAGGGCGTGTGCATGATGGGTAAAATGACAGTTCAAAATCAAAACTAGTGTATTCTTCAGCGCTTAATCTTTACCCACATTTGGCTCACTTTTGCATTCACTATTAGAGAGTGCCCCCTGGTGGTCGACAGCCAGCAAAAAGCTATAAATTAGTCGTACCGTTGTATATGCTGCGAGGTTCAAACTGCGGGAAAAAAAGTAGTGTCCTATAGTTCGAAATTTACTGTATTTTGTCAAGCTTTTTAAGTACCTGAGCTGTGCATTTCGCCTTTTTTCTTTATTATATAAGACTGCCATCAGCTCATTCTAGTACATGAACATGAACTATCAAAATGATGTAAATTCAAATTAGGCCACAGTGTTGTAAACAAACGAGTCCTCTTTCCTCGAGTGACCCCGGCTCATTATTTTGCACCAAAGCAGCTTGAGTTTAGCCAAACATCTGCCCATCACCTCGTCTGCCCAGACTCCTGCTGCTAAAGACCAAAATAAAGAAAGAGGAGAGAGAGCAGAGGAAAAAGAAATGGGAAGACAGAGATCGAGAGAAGGAGATGGAGAGATAAAGAGACAGTGGAAGGGATAGAGAAGGAGAGGAGAGTGGGATGGAGAGAGAGAGAGAAAGGGGGAGAGAAAGATACAGATACAGAGAGAGGAGAGTGGACATAAAAATGAGAGAAAGAAAAATGGACAGAGAAAGGAGACATAGAGATAGTATGGAAGAGAGTTTGGGGAGAGATGTATGGAGAGAGATTGAGGGAGAAGAAGAGTGAAAGAAGAAAAAATGAAACAGAGTGGTGAAAAAGAGAAAGAGGGGAGAGGATAGAAAGGAGAGAGAGGAGACAGGAGGTAGAAGATAATTAGGTCCAAAATAGTGTCAGGCTAAACACTGTGTACATGTTGGGTTGGTTTTTTTTTTTTTTTTTTGGCATTTAGCCTTTTTAGCCTGTGTTAGACATCTATAATCAAAACATAACCCACCCAGATGAGGTTTTTGGACAAACATTCCATATTCAGTTCTACTTATACGTCAAACACCCCTCATCACACTCTTATGGTGCGCTCACACTGCAGCATCAAGAAAGTGTTGGACGCCTGTAGTTGGACGCCTGTAGTTGTACACCCCTAGTTGGACGCCTCTAGTTGGACGCCTCTAGTTGTACGCCTCTAGTTGTACATTGGAGGACAAACACCCTCTAGATGGACGCCTCTATTGGACGCTCTCTAGTTATCACCCCTTTGGACACACGTCTAGATGGACGCCGTCTAGTGCCTTTGGACGCCTCTAGTTGGACGCCTCTAGTTGGACGCCTCTAGTTGTACACCCCTAGTTGGACGCCTCTAGTTGGACGCCTCTAGTTGTACACCCCTAGTTGGACGTCTCTAGTTGGAAACCCATCTAGTTGGACATCTCTAGTTGTACACCTCTAGTCTGTACACCCCTGTATTGGAGCTTCTAGTTGGACGCCTGTAGTTGGACGCCTCTAGTTGTACACCCCTAGTTAGACGCCTGTAGTTTGTGGGCGATCGGTTCTGCAGTGTATCTGGGTCCGTGACTAGCCTTTAAACTAGTTGTAGACTCCATAGTGACAAACGATTGCGCGTCAAACGGCAAAAAGTTCAGCGTTTTCATCGCTTGGACAAGTGAACAAAGCGTCCAATGCCTGAACGCTCAAGACGCATCATGTCAACGCCAGATTCGCACCACTCTAACACTTGAAAAAGCGCCGCAAAAACGCAGGCAGCCAAGACTCGCATCCACCATAGACTTTGCATGTAAACTCGACGGTCCTGATGTCCTGGTCTGAACGCACCATTAGTCTTGCTCCCTCCTTTCCATTTCTGTCTTTGTTACACTCTTCTTTCATTTCATTCATCTTTATTTATACAGGGAGAGCCCAATGAGAGTAGTAAAACTCTTTCTTATCAGCACCATATTAAAATACAGAACATTTTTTTAGGAGCTTTCTACCATGTTATAACATTGTTCCCTCATAAAAACTTGCCTTTGGGTTTAGATGTCATCCCTGCATGTTTCATATTTTAGCAACCTCTCCCTGGCCCTATTCAAACCCTCCTTACCGTTGGCTATGTACTCTTTTAAATTGTGTTCTTTGTGCAGTGTTTTGTGTTTAGTATGTTTGAGTGAGTGTTTACAAAAGGACTATATAAATAAAATGTATTATTATTATTATTATTATTATTAGAACCATTATGTTTTACCCACATAAAAAAATGTTTTAAATAGACATAAAAAAAATGAAATATTATTACTAAAAATTATTATATTATTATTATTATTATTATTATTATTATTATTATTATTATTATTATTATTAGCTGTAAGATTCTGTCCAATGCTCAGCCCACAAAATATACAAAAACATGATACAACACTGTACACACTTGACAAATCTGATGTGATGTGCAGTAGTTGCTTTAGGGGGATGCAAGTTCCTAGTGTTGTGATAGCACTCTGAAGGGGGAGTGACTTAACACAGGGGGTAAAGGAAGGGGACGTGAAACTTAAAAAAAACATGTTAATATGTTGTTTTCAAAGAACATAGAATTTTCAAAACCATAAAACGTAATATGATGATCTAAAAATGTTGTGTTAGCAATAACCCAAGTGAAATACACCGTCTTTAATGATAAGATAAGATAAGATATGCCTTTATTAGTCCCACAGTGGGGAAATTCCAATATTGCACCGCACAGTTAACGAACAGAAGGAAAATCGTACATGCAATAAAAATGAAAACCCCTTTTTGATGTCGCCCTGTATATAAGAAATACATATTGTTATTTAGCATCTGAACACTTGCAACAGTTGATTTGAGCCAATGGCCTATGTGAAAAACACAATTCTTTACACACAAAAACCAGATACAAGGGCTACATTGGTGAAGTGTCTTGCTCAGTGACATAACAACCGTGTGCACTAGCCACATTGGTGACTGAATCGCCACCAGTGGTTCAGACCGATCACAGAGCAGTATTGCGGTCTGAGCAAAGCCAAAAATAAAGCGAACTTAACAAACTGAAAACACATTTTAGCAGAAAAACTGACTATTCTCTCTGTTCTCACAAGGTCGAAGGATCTGTTGAGATGCTTTGACCAATCGGACTCAAATATTAGTCACTGGTCAAAACTCAAAAATTCTCTAAAATTCAACAGAGCCTCCATTTTTCAGACACCAGATTTCAGGCGCAAACCCCTGTAAACCAACATTAAGAGGACACCTGCTCGTCCTGGTAGCACTTCATTTCCCATAAGGTCGAGCTCTTACCTTTGTTGGTGATGGCGGGCTGCTCTCCAAGTAGCAGCTTTAGCCTCTTAGCATGGATCTTGCCTTGGTAGTGCGACTGAGCCACTACGGCTGATGTGAAGGACATGTTACACAGGGTACAGCACTTGTTCTTGTCCACGTCACCGTCGTCGCTGCCCTGGGAGACAAAGGGTTACATGTGCGTCAGGAATGTTTGTCTTTCCAAGCTCAATGTAAGACCAAATGGTGATGGAGGATAAGTACGAGATGTAAACTATGAGATGTAAAGTACGAGATGTAAAATGCAGCTTGATGCAGCCTGATTCCATTGGTTCACTTTGGAGTGGATTGTTACCTGTCAGCAGGGTTCTCACTGTTACGTACAAGGCAATAACAAGGTAACAATGCCAACACATTATTTATAGAGTTGTTTGAGCTAGTTCAGGAGATCTAGGCATCAGCTCTAGAAGGGAATGAGTAACAGAGACATTAGTTTAGATTTTTTCTGGTACCATATTTAAGTAGACAAGGACAGATGACATTTAACAGTGATAAAACAAATGGCCATCTGGCGGTAATATTTGCAGTCCAGGTTCATAAAAATGTACATTGTACGTGTGTATGTGTGTGACATGCGATTTGCAAACATTTGAAATGTCCAGAGTCCGCAAACACCTTAAAAGTTTGCCTCACACTCACTGGTAGCATCTCACTTCTGGGTTAATATGTTACGCCAATTAGCTGTGAACGGTGTATGCTTTTATATTTGAGTATTTCATCCAGGTTACAAAGTGTTATGTTTGGGTGATGTCAGTTGCTTATGTGGCAGACCACTGTCCCGGGACCAAGCCCTGGGCCTCCATTTCAATCCAATGGAATAAGCTCAGTGTTGCGTGGCACCAGTTTAGTTTAAAGTGGCTAGGTACGTCAGGTGGATGTGGCCACTGAACATATGCAGCACTGCTCTTCTCCGACTCAAGCACTAAGACCTTTGTGAAAGCTGTGGGTACCCGCTGAGATGAACACCAGTTTGTGCTTACATTGTGGTCTATGAGAAAAAAATGTTTCTGAAGAGATCTGTGGAATCCATAGCAAAAGCCTACGTTAAGTCAGTCAACTTGACAAAACATTGTAGGAGTGAAGACGCTTTCTTAAACAGGAATAGGGGCCTGAGATATAATCTCTCACCAATCTCTAAGTCCATCCTCGGACCCAAAGCAAACTAGAGAAACAAAGAGAACAATAGTGTGAGCAAGTAGGGCCATTAAAGGTTGAATAGGCACGATTAAGGCTGAAACTGGAGACAACAGCTGTTCACGGTTTCTGTGCAGTTAGCTACTCCCTCAGAAAGATATAAGGCAGTGTCCACCAGCAATCTGACAGAACTGAAGAAGTGGCTTGGATGAGCAGCGAAACGTCTTGTCCTGTTGACAGATTTAACTTAAGAATTTTTTAATGGCAGCACGAATGGACTGGCCATGAATCCAACTCTAGTGAAAGTCTATCTAGATTTTAGAACAGATCCACGCCCTGGACGACAATAACCCAAACCATGCCCAAATGCTCCCTTTGACCCGGCCTGGGTACTGGTCTGGGTTGAAACATGGCTGTTTATACCAAGTTAGCTGACAGTCCAAGCACACATACAAGATAAAAATGACTGGTTTTCTCTATGGACTTGATGAATATTATTATTATTAACAAAAAGGAGTAGGAGTATACAAGGATTCAAATCTGAACTAAACTAGGGTCAAATCATGGCAAATGAAACATCGATCAAACATAATCCAAACCATGACTTCACAAGACAAAACAAAGACTGTGCTTAAAACCAGAACTTTGCAGACCAACTTCACTTAACTTAGTTTTGAAACTACATTAAGTTGAAATCAAAGTGCAAAATTGTCCTTCGTGTGGCACCACCAGACCCTAGTTAAGGCCGACACAGAGCTGAAACATCTGGAGCTACAACACATGACTAACTCCCACCTCTGCAGTGGGCCCGCGAGGTTAGAATGGTGAATGCGATTGACTGTGCACTAAAAGGTGACGCAGAGGCCACAGTAAAGAATGGTAGACTGACTCCATCTGTTTAAAGCGCACCCAAATCTCATTATATTTAAATATAGGGCAACACGAGGCAGGCGGGCGAGTGGAGAGATAGTGTATACTACGAGGTTACAGGGAAGACAGGAGATCTAGCATTTCAGTGGGTTAGCTGACAACCAAATCACTTTCTCGATAGCAGAGTGACTTGGACCTGTATGTTTCAAACCAATAAAAAATTAAATAAAAATCTTTTAGGTGCGGTGTGTAACTGGACTGAAGTATCTTATATCTGTGTAATCCCTCAGTCGTCCAGGTAGGTTCCAAGGGCGTATCCTCTAGATGCTCTTGACTTTTTTAGCATTTATCTAGTTTCGATACTAGTTTTAGTCTCGATTAGTGTCTGATTTTTGATACTTTTGGCAACCCTACCTGGTAAGTTCCACATTATGGTGTTTAACTTATGTATCTCTGTGGAGACAAGCAAATGATGCCACCAAACTGAGGTACTTTGAGGTATTTTTTTTAGCAATAATTCAATACATGTGAGCTATAGTTTAATGAGATTCCACGCATTGCTCTAACATTCAGATGGAAACAAAAGGAGACAAACTTCATATTTTGACATATTATGCATTCTTTAGTTGACTTTTAAACATCTTAAACACCACTTCAGGCATGTTTTTCAATGGTTTCATAATAACATGGTAGACAAAAAAGCTGATTTAGTATAAACTACACCTTTGTTTCCAGCACAGTAATGAAGCATTAGGCAACATGACTATGCTGATAGAGCCATCTGTTCATTGTGATCACAAGGTAACCGCACAACGATGAGGGTTTGTGGACTTAAAAAAATGCACAACAGTATTTTGGGTTTCTGTGACGTAACTATCTGGAAAATTTAAATAGACTGATTTTAGAGAATTAGGAAGGCATCCTTGTAACCAGGATTCATGTGTGAACAAATGAAATTCCTCAAAAGGCTAAAGAAAAAAAGTCCAACTAAAGAACTAATTTGGACTTAAGTGGGTATTCATTTCCACATTTCTAATATGATTGAATTGTTTATACATTTCTGCTCTCCTCCTGGCGTTATAATCGGCCCTGGGCAAATTAGCATAGAAAATTTCATAACAAACCATTAACAACCAACATAGCCACTCATTAGCTCTTCCTCACCACATGCTAACTACTGCTAACAGTGATTTCTTTCCACACTTCTGCCTTCGCTGACGCAGTCGCTCAATTACCACGCGCCCGAAGTGCATCACTTTCAATTAAGCACCAGGAAACATCCAGTGCCTTGGCAAATACTGCTTATTGTAGAGTCATTTAAAATTCACTCCAGCAATTAGACCGCATCATTATAACTGTGGTCATTTTCAATTTTGTATTTTTCATTTATCTTTATTTATACAGGGAGAGCTCGATGAGAGTAAATGTTTATAACCAGATTATTAAAATGCATTAGTGGCACCAATGTGTCCTTGAAATGTATTCCATTTTTGGGAAGCAAAATAACCAAAAGCTGTTTTTCCCATTTCAGTTCGAGTGTGGCCAGTTTTTAGAATAAGCAATCATGAGATCTTGTATTAAAAGTTCCCGTATCATAGTTCAACAAACAAGTGAGATATTCAGTCAGAGATCTGCAGTCTATCAAGTATTCCCTTGCAAACGGATTTTATGCAGTGTTGTTCTCTTCTGACAGACAGCGATGGACAAACTATTTTTTCATAGACTGTACAGTCTTTTAAATTTATCACTTTTTATGAATAGAAGGGCTGAGTGAAAAAGTGTGTCTAAAACTGTCAAAGTATTTCTACAATAAAGTTATAATTTTGATTTTAAACTGTTACATACTTCCGAGATATGTATTTTAAAGGATACATTTTTGTCAAGCCAAAACCCAATATATTTGCTCAGTGTACCATTTAGTGTATAAAGTGTATGTTTGTAGCTGTAGCTTGCAGCTCACTTAAATGTTTTGGGGTTTTTTAAAATCATATTTTTATTAGTTTTATTTACATTCAGTGATAATTTAAGATTTTTTTGTGGAGTTTGAGGGGATTTCATTAAAATCTTGAGTGGATTTCATTAAAATTTCCATACAAAACAGCATCATCTGCAAGTAAAAAGTAGCGGGCCTAAAATTGAGCCTTGTGGCACTCCTTTGCTTGAAGTAAAAAAAAAA
This sequence comes from Periophthalmus modestus, assembly GCA_019594935.1. Lineage (NCBI taxonomy): Eukaryota > Metazoa > Chordata > Actinopteri > Gobiiformes > Gobiidae > Periophthalmus > Periophthalmus modestus. The sequence goes on along the minus strand of JAIEZT010000012.1, from coordinate 25,022,778 downwards.
AAAAAAAAAAAGATTTAAACCCATCAGGTAGTACTGCCTGGGTTCTGTTTGAAAGATCATTTTGGAACCAATTACATGTATCACTGTCAAATCCAATATGCTTCAGATGCTTCAAGAGGATTTTATGATTGACTGAATCAAAAAGTTTAGTTAAATCAACAGAGCTACACAATATTATTTATCATCAAGGGCTGAGAAAATGTCATTTAAAACTTTTGTGGTTGCAGTGATAGTGCTATGCCCTTTTCTGAAACCTGATTGATAAGACTTTAAAATGGAGCATTTATTTAAATAAACTGTAACTTCATTTGCAACTGACTTTTCTAAAACTTTTGCAAAACAAGGTCATTTAGATATTGGCCAGAAATTATTGACATTTTTAGTTGTCCCATCTGCAGTATATATAAAGGCAAAACGTGCTGTTTTCCTTCTTTCTGGTATAACTGCCATTTGAATTAATACAAATATGTAAAAGAGGTTAAATGAAATATGGGGCAGCTAGACGTTTTTGATCAAGGTCATCAGCTCCTGTGGACTTCTTTGGGTCTATGGAGCGGAGAGCATTTAAGACTTCCATCTAAGTGAAAGGTCTTAAAGAGAAAGTGTGACTGTATCTGCCCGAGGTTCAGATTCAACATAATCAAGATCAGAATGATCACCATTATTATCAAAAATGTCACATGCAGAGATAAAATGCTTATTGAAAGGATCACATATTTCCTCTTTAGAATTTACAATAACTGAATCCAATAAAATATCAGTTCTGAGAGGGAACTTCACGTCCTCCAGAACTTTGCAGATTTTGCATTTTACAAAAAAAATGGCCAATCCAAATCTGGCCTAGTTGTGTGTGCAGTTTTCCAGGCAGCTTTCGTTTCTCTAATTAAACTTGCAATTTCTGAGCTGAACCAAGGATTACACATTTTTCGTTCATTTTTTTTCTTTTTTTTCTTTTCAGTGCATGTCAGTCTGCAATTTCATTAAATGTTTTGTGTCTTGTCTCTATTTCAAATACACCCAATTGGACAATGATCAGTAAAATCTAGTGGGAAAATACTATTCCCCAAATTTTTAGGGTCTGCTCTAGTCAGAATAGAAATTGTGTGAGATTAAGGCCATTGCATAGGTCTTGTAATTTGCCAGTTTAGAAAGCATCATGAACAGATTAGAATAAAAGAATCATTTACGTAACTAACAGACAGAGACAGATATTCAGAACATTTAGGCTTTGAGAAGGTGAATAGAAGGTCCACAGACAGATGATCTTTGACATAAACGGCAGTTTTCTTTAGATTGTCACAATGAAAAACTTTGTAATTTTCAGTATTGATTTCCTTATCACTTATTTTATTTGACAGCCAAGTTTCAGAAAATGTAAATATATCTTGATGTGTTTGACTTGCCCAGACTAACAACAAGAAGCAGCAGCAGTGGAGCCGATGGAGCCAGTTCTGCCAAAACGAAATCTAAACAGTAGCTAATGACTGCAGTAAATTTGCATCTTTGTGAGAGCATTTCCCATGCTAGTCACTAATTTAGTTCTGCGTTTAATTTGAGTGTAATTTATTCGTGGTTTTGCTGGTTGGAAAAGGCAGTGGGGTATAGTAGTAATTAGATGCCCTACCAAAATCAATATAGAAGGACTGCTACACAAACAGCAGAGGAGAAATAAGGCTGAAAGTTCAATTCCCAACTAGCGATTATTCAATATGAGTTTTATTTCTGAAAAGTTAAGTGAAATTAAGAATGATGGTATTTTCATGGAATATACTTTTATATTTTTTTATAATAATTTTGTAAACATAGCCACGCCATTAGCTTCATTGCTCATTTTTTATTTCAGTAAAAATCTGCAATATGTCTGCTTTTTTTTTTCCGACACCAGTGTAACAAATTTAGACTATTAATGATATTAGCACAGGTGTATTGTATATCCTTAGTCCCAAACTGGAATTTAGCGTATGTTGCTGTGCTCTTGAGCAAGACATTTCCTCCTTAGATGTATAAATGTGTTGGTGTGATTGGCAGTCACGTCTCAGGGCAACTATGCTACAGCGTTCCACTACCAAGTAAAAGGAGGATGGAATAACTATTCAGAGGTTAGAATTCATGCCTCATAACAAGAGGGTTCAATTCCCGGATGGGTGGGTTTTACATCAACCTAAAAATTGCACGGTATAGACAAATATTTGAGCTAGGTACTCCTGACCAAGATCAAGGTCAAGATCCTATAAGAAGACCTATTATGTTTTTGTTTTGTTTTTGGGTATTAATTTAAACTATAACATACGTAGAAAATTATTTTACATTCTATTCTATTATAAAATGGTTTAATAACAGAAATTAGTGCTGTCACAATACAAAATTTCAAACTTGATTTCATACTCCCCATCTCTAAGCTGGCTGCTCCCTTAGAGACAGGTTCAGGAGCTCGGAGTAGACCTGCTGCTCCTCCAGGTTGAGAGGAACCAGCTGAGGTGGCTTGGGCATCTGTTCAGGATGCCCCCTGGACGCCTCCCTAGGGAGGTGTTCCGGGCATGTCCCATTGCGAGGAGGTCCCGGGGAAGACCCAGGACACGGTGGAGGGACTATGTCTCTTGGTTGGCCTGGAAACGCACCCACCGGAGGAGCTGGAGGACATGCCTGGGGTGAGAGAAGTCTGGGTGTCCCTGCTTAGACGGCTGCCCCGGATAAGCAGAAAAAATGGGTGGATGGAGTTCATAAGCAGTTTACACAACTTTCCAGACTAGAATGGAGTTTTGCCATCAGGGTATTGCTAACAACAACTAGCATGCTTATACGCACTTCCTGATTATCAAACAAATGCTTTATAATTAGATGCAGATGGTAAGCAGCAGACTTACTTTGACCTCAAGAGCTACTTATGCAATATATCTCTACTGGGACAAGACAAATTTTGTCCAAGAACATGGGGGTAAAAATGAGTACAGGGCTTTTAAGATTTTATTATGTTCATATATGAAACGTGGCTCCAAATTCACTCCTCCAACTCACGGAAAGAGCTGGAGGACGTGTCTGGGGTGAGGAAGTCTAGGAGTCCCTGCTTAGACTGCTGCCCCTGTGACTCGGCCCCGAATAAGCGGAAGAAAATGGATGGATGGACTAAGAAACCCGACTCGACACTGATTCCGATGCCACAATAATAATAAAAACTCCAGACAACAGAATGTGATTTTCAACATTAACTCCCAGGACTTTTTTATATTGGCTCCTAGTCGTCCAGGTAGGTTCCATCGTGGTCCATGGACGTATACTAGTCTATGTGGTCTGATACAACTCAAGATCACTCTAAAGCTACTTTCAATACTCGTCTAGTATCGATTAGTATCTGATTTTATATTTCGACAACGCTACCTTAGGTTGCACAGAGCTGTGGGCAGGGATGGGGGGGTAGGTCAAAACTGAAATACGGGATTACTCAGACATGCACGGATCAACTGAAATACGACTTTGAGTAAACTAATAATGAGGGAACACAGCGGCAGTCTAGTTAAAAGTTCATGAAGTTGACTTTACATAATATCTCGTGATGGCCTCCTGAGTCATATGTTGAGAGGGACATATTTAGTACATTTCTGTCTGCTTATTCACTCCATCTGAAAGTTATGTTGAATGTGTGTACACAAATTAGATTCTATTTAAAAAAAGGAAGTAAACTCCAGCATTACTCCCAAACCCACTCGTGCTCTTCCTTTTGGGCAGTGTGTCCTTCTTACTCAGGACTTGAATCATCACATTAACACAAACACATGTGAGCAGAACTAGGCCAGGCATCTCACTCCCAAACTCCCATCTCCCTCTCGCAAATAAAGGACTAGATAGTGTTATAAAAGGGGAGGGGTATTCTCTTCCTCTCTTTTATCACTTTCTTCCTCTCTTTTTCTCCCCCGTCTCTCTCTTAACCCCTCCCCCCTCTGCCTCTTCTTTCTATCTCTCTTCTTTCTATCACTCTTTCCTTCCCTTTCTCTTTCTCGCTCTCTCCCCCACCGTTTCGTATCTCTTTATTTCCCTTTTTCCCTCTACCCCCCTCTCTCTCATTTCCCTCTCTTCATTGGCTCTCTCCTTTCATTTTCTCCTACTTCATCTTTCTCTCTCTCCTCTCTATGTCTCTTTTTCTCTCTTCCCATTTTTCTCTCTCTACCGGGCTCTATCGCTCCCATTTTCTCTCCTGGATTCTCTTTTCCTTCCCTTTCTCTCCCTCTCTCTTTCTTTTTCCATCTACTCCCTCTCTCTCCCCCTTTCCCTCTCATTGTTGATTGTCTCTCTCTTCACTCTCATGTTTTCTCTCTACCCTCTCTTTCTCTCTCTCCTCCCCTCTCTCTTCTCATCCCTCCCTTTCTTTCTTTCTTTCTCTCCCTCCCTCTCCCCTTTTACCCACTTCCCTCGCGTTCTTTCCCCCCTCTCACCCTTCCTTCATTTTTCTCTCTATTCCGTGTCCCCTCTCTCTCGTTCATTATTTCCGTCTCCCGCTCAGTTTCTCTCTGCCCTCTTTCCCCACATTTGTTCTCTCTCCTGGACCCTCATCCATTCCTCCCTCCGAGAGAGGGGGGCTCTCTCCCCCTTCTCACTCTTCCTTCAACTTCTTTCTCTTCCTCCCCTCTTTCTTTAATTATTCCCTCTATAATGAAAAAGAGTTAAATATTAAATCCCGGGGAGTTGATTTGACGATGCTGAATTTGCCGTGTAGCCTTCCCTCTCTCTCCTTCCCTCTTCTATTACTTTTGCCTGCCCTCCTTATATTGCTCCTTCCTGTCTGTTCTACTCCCTACCTCTCTCTCCCTACCTCTTTCTTTAGCTTCCTCCCTATCCCTCATTCTCCCTCTCCTCCCTTCTTTATCCCTTTGCCCCCTTCACTTTCTCTCTCTCTCTTCTACCTTCCTATCTCTCTCCCCCTCTTTTCCTCTCTTCCTTCACGCTCTGACTTGATTCTCTTTCTTTTCCATCACCCCTGCCTCCCGCTCTCTTCTCTATCCCCTTCTCTCCTCACGCCCCCTTCCTTCCGTCTCCCCCTTTCTTCTTCCTATCCCTCTCTTTATCTTTCTTCTTTCTCTATTCCTTAGTCCCTCTACACATTCTCTTTCTACCTTCCCATCTTCCTTCCCACCCCCTTTCTCTCTCTTCCTTCACTCTCTCCCTCCTTTCTCCCTCCCGTCACTTGTGCCCCCCACTCTCTACACTATGCCCCTCTCTCTTTACGCCCCCTTCCCTCCATCTCCCCCTTTCTTCTCCCTCTCTCTCTCCTCCTTTCTCTGTCCCTTAATCCCTCTGCACATTCTTTCTCTCTTTCTACCTTCCCATCTCCCTCCCCTCACCCCTTCCTCACGCTTCCTTCACTCTCTCTACCCCCCACTCTCTTCCCTATCCCCCTCTCTCTTCACGCCCCCTACCCTCTGTCCCCCCCTTTCTTCTCCCTATCCCACTCTTTCTCTCTTCTCCTTTCTCTGTTCCTTAGTCCCTCTACACATTCTGTCTCTCTTTCTACCTTCCCATCCCCCTCCCCTCATCCCTTTCTCTCTCTTCCTTCACTGTCTATGCCTCCCCCCACTCTCTTCCCTTTCTCCCTCTCTCTTTACGCTCCTTTCCCTCCATCTCCCTCTTTTTCTCTCTCTTCTCCTTTCTCTGTTCCTTAGTCCTTCTACACATTGTCTTTCTCTCTTTCTTTCTACCTTCCCATCTCCCTTCCCACCCCCTTTCTCTCTCTTCCTCCACTCTCTCTCTTTCTCTCTCCCGTAACTCGCGCCCGCCACTCCCGTCCCTCTCCCCCTCTCTCTTTACTTATCTTCCTTCCCTCTCTCCCCCCATCTCTCTGTACAGTATTACACAATGACAGCTACATGTGTTCTGTGTATTGGAGCAGATCGGGGGATAGACAGACTGCTGCTACTGTATCTGAGTCATGCATGGGACTGGCCCCGCCCCCCCTCACGCCCTTGGACATGTCCTTCACATAGACCCCGCCCCCCTCCCCCTCATCACCTCTCCTCCAAGGCCCCTCCCCTTCCTCACACACACACACACACACATGTACACGCGTTCTGTACTACGGATTCACTGCATCAGCAAAAGCTTCCCCGGGCAGATTTACACTTGAGGAAAGACCTGGAAAATGTTGCGATTGTTGTTATGGAAATATGCAAAAATGATAAGACATTCAAAATGCTGCAAACGAATGGAAATTAAACTAACTGGCAGTGGTATCTTTTAAATTTCGATGGGTATAAAGTGATGGTGGTGGAGGTGGTTAAAGTCACAATGATAAAATTTCAAACTCGATTTCGATAGTAAGGAATAAAGTCGTTACTCAATAATAACACACAGAACAATGTGATTTTCAACATTAAACCCAAGTACTTTCTTTAATATTCCCATGTGGCCTTATATCTGTGTAATCCCTCAGTCGTCCAGGTAGGTTCCATAGTGGTCCGTGGGTGTATACTAGTCTATGTGTCTTATACAGGGTGGCCCAAAAGTCACTGACACTTTTAAATCTTCAATAGCTCCTATAATTCTTAAGTTTAACGCAACAAATTTTAGCAGTAGATAAACTGAACCTTCTGATATTTTTGGGAAATATATACGATTATAATTGTTCACTTACACTTGAACTTATCACAACTTAATCTAGGGTAAGTAAAAATGTAATTTTTAAAAGATAATGTTTTTTAAGTGTCTACCAATTTGGTTTTGGCACTGAATAGTCTGATCCAACACACTTTGCATAACATTTGAAAGCATTTTCGGGCTTATGGCTCTTATTTATTTCCCTTCCCCCCTCTCCCCCCCTTTCTCACTCTTTCTTCAACTTCTTTCTCCTCCTCCCCTCTTGCTTTAATCATTCCCTCTATCACTCTCTTTCTCTCCGCTCATATAGACAATGAAAAAGAGTTAAATATTAAATCCCGGGGAGTTGATTTGACGATGCTGAATTTGCTGTGTAGCCTTCCCCCTCTCTCTCTCTCTCCTTCCCTCTTCTATTGCTTTTGCCTGCCCTCCTTATATTCCTCCTTCCTGTCTGTTCTACTCCCTATCTCTCTCTCCCTCCCTCTTTCTTTAGCTTCCTCCCTATCCCTCATTCTCCCTCTCCTCCTTTCTTTATCCCTTTGCCCCCTTCACTTTCTCTTTCTCTCTTCTACCTTCCTATCTCTCTCCCCCTTTTCCTCTCTTCCTTCACGCTCTATCTTGATTCTTTTTCTTTTCCATCACCTCTGCCTCCCGCTCTCTTCTCTATCCCCCTCTCTCCTCACGCCCCCTTCCTTCCGTCTCCCCCTTTCTTCTTCCTATCCCTCTCTTTATCTTTCTTCTTTCTCTATTCCTTAGTCCCTCTACACATTCTCTTTCTACCATACCCATCTTCCTTCACACCCCCTTTCTCTCTCTTCCTTCACTCTCTCCCTCCTTTCTCCCTCCCGTCACTTGTGCCCCCCACTCTCTACACTATGCCCCTCTGTCTTAACGCCCCCTACCCTTCTCTTATTTGATCCTCGATATTACGTTTTAAGTCGTTTATTGTCTTGTTTATTCACAAACACCTTTTCTTTAAGATAGCCTCACAGGAAGAAATCGGGACTAGTCAGGTCTCTGGAGATCACATACTGCCCCCTGACTTTGAAAACGACTTATTATTCCTTTAAAGGCATTCACGCTCGGAGCATCTCTGGTATTAAAATGTCGACGGTAACACTGCTGGGTTTCTGAATTTGACCCATGTGACTCAAAGTACCACTGTACAATGAAGGTTTGTTCCTCGGTGCTATATTTGCTCATATTAATGTCAGAAGGGTAGTTCTAAATGCTCTGAAAAAATAAAAGAAAACAATTTTGAAACAAAAGAGTTATGAATTTTTTTCAACTGTCAGTGACTTTTGGGCCACCCTGTACTTGTTCTGATACAGTTCAAGATCATATATTAGCTATTCAAGAAAGGTTCATTTCTGTCCTGTGAATGTGACTTTTTTGTTTCGATACCTGCTCAAATCAGTATCTAGTTTTAGTATCGATTAGTATTTGATTTTCGATACTTTTGAAAACCCTAGTGCAGTATGTAACTTTCTGAAGGTGGCATGTCACCTGCATGACTCCATGGAAATAGAAAGTTCAAACCATACCTGGGAACAGTCTGAATGGAGCAGTTTTATGCCATACTGTGGAAGATTATTGCCAAAGGAACAAGATTTCCATGGAGACACGCAGGTGGAATCAATCATTTCCTAATGTAGACCTGGTTTGTTCCTGTTCATGGGTTTCAGGTTCAGTTGTGATTGCAGTACCTTTTTTGAGCCTCCATACAGCAGCCTCCATACCGTTCCTTTATACGAAAAAATATTCTTTTAAAATGGATGTGGCAAGAAATTTGAATATCCTTGATTATAATTTTTGCGCTCTTCCCCTGTAATAACCAGCATAATATGAAACTGATAAATTGGCCATCTGGTACATTTTGTTAATCTACTATTAATTGAACAGATGTTACTCTTGTTTAAACAAATGAAATTAAATCTACCACAAAATCATATTTTTATTCATTCATTTACAGCAAAACATTATGTTATGGTCCCAAAGCTGTCATTATCATAAATTATATCTTAAAGGTGCTCTACATAGACTGTATAAAGAAGTGGAGTAAGAGAGTGTGACGTCACCCATAGCGTTCAGCTCCAGTCAAATGAAGCTCATCGAGGCTAGTAGTTATAGAGGTGAATTTGGAGCCGAGTTCCGAATTTCGACAGCGAATATCAACCAAAGAGTCGATCTGGAGTGAGGCTGCTCCTTACCCCCACACCACTGGTCTTAGCAGGGAGCAGGCGCTTAACAACATTGTCAGTCAGACCTGTTGCTAACTCAGGCGAGAGTGACCTCGGGGATAGAATTGATTTGTTATTAGTTATTAATGTTCATATCTTGTGCACATTAATGTTCATATCTTGATTCACGGACAAAATGGGAAAATAAAAATGCCATGCAGGATCATGTAGAGCAGGTTAATACGAAGATTTTAAGACCAAAATGACGAGGCACATTGCTGCAGTTACAGAGAGAGGGGCCACAGTTTTTCAATAGAAAGTGCATTGAAGCCAGAAGCGTGCCCATGATCACTTTCTATCTGAAATATGGCGGCTACTGCGTTAGCTATGTCCATTTATACTTACAGTCTATGTTCCCTACCCAATATTTACCTTCTTAAAATGTGAAAAACTGTTTGCAGTGGTCCAAACGGCCTGACTTTGACCTCAGAAGCTGCTTCAACACTGTATTTTTACTGGGCAAGGCACATTGTGCTCAAATACAGGGGGGAAAAAATGGTACCAGATCTTTAAGAAACTAGACAAACAACACATTTTTATGCATTCATTTTCATCAAGAAATCAAGTTATGGTCCCAAAGCTGTCATTATCATGAATCATATCTTAAGTTAAATGAGTAACTAAATGTTGTCCAAACTGAAGTGGGAGTGAGACATCTCCTCTGCCAGAGAGGATCTGTCTTTTCACAGCTAATTTAAAGGCATCACAGACATATAATTAAAGGGATGTGCAATTAATGAAGCAATAAGTGTCTGCCAGACTCATAATCATCCCACAGAGGAGATGTGCACGCCCGTGAACGCCAAGACATTTCAATATTTACTTGAAAAATTTGCTTAGTGGCATATACAATTTACTGCAGTATTCTCTGAGGGAAATAAGGCAATAAAAAGCCACTAAAACACTACTAGCAATGCTATTACTACTATCACTCTAGTACTAATACTGCTAATGCTACTACAACTACCACCACGAATCACTCTAGTACTACTACTACTACTACTACTACTACTACTACTACTACTACTACTACTACTACTACTACCACAACCTTACTATTTTCTGGCAAAAAAAGTTGCATACCGTGGCTTTAAAATGCAAAAGTAAAGTTTTGGGGTTTTGACTTTTAGTTTTCCAGGACACTTGGAGGACTTTTTAAAAAGTATTAGGTAAATAGTTCTGTACAGTTCTGTGCAACATTTAGAAAAAACTTGCATCCCAGGGCTGTGCCCCGCCAATTTGAGTACCACTACTACTGCACATACTAAGTATGATACTACTACTACTACTACTACTACTACCACTACTACTGTACTTGAATACTAATATGCCTGTTTGAATACTAGTACACATGTCTGAATACTAGTACATATGTTTTGAATATTAATACACATGTTTGAATACTACTACGCCTTTTTGAATACTAGTACACATGTTTTGAATATTAATACACATGTCTGAATACTAGTATGCCTTTCACATGTTTTGAATACTAATACACATGTTTGAACACTAATACGTCTTTTTGAATACTAGTACACATGTTTGAATACTAGTACACAAGTTTGAATACTAGTGTACATGTTGAATACTACTATACATGTTTTGAATACTAATACACAGGTTTAAATACAAATGCACATGTTTGAGTACTAGTACACAAGTTTGAATACTACTTATATGTAAAAATAATTCTTTTTTCCTCTCCCTGCTGCAGCCTATGTATAAGACTGCAGCTCTGTAGAGTGCGTCATGTATTTAGCGTGTTCCAGAGAGAGCAGTGCAGATGGAGCTGGCTCATTCTCATTCATGTCATACAATCATCTTTTTCATCCACTGCAGTCGCTCTGTTTGCTGTCAGGCCTGTGCGTCTCTGCACCGACACTGAAGGCCGTGTGATTGGACCTCTACACTGCCAACCATTTGTCATATAAAGTCATGCTGGCACAGGCACGTAACCTTATTGATAAAATATACGCCTACTCACATTATGTAGCCAGTGATGGGTGATTTTTGTTCAGTATCATGATATTGATACGATACGATGCCAATGAGTCATGTATTAAAATGTCTTGATTTTCATTTTTCCATAGTTTAGATGGACTCATCATCAATCATTAGATGGCAGATGTGAAACCCCTCACCTGGCTCCTCCCCCCTCACCTGGCTTCTCCCCCTCACCTCACCTCACCTGGCCCCTCCCCTAGCTCCTCCCCCTTCCCCTCCCCCCTCCCCTGGCTCCTCACTCTTCCCCCTGCCCCGGCTCCTCCCTCTTTCCCTTCACCTGACTTCTCCCCCTCACCTCACCTCACCTGCCCCCCCCCCCTCCCCCCCCCCCGCTCCTCCCCCCTCCCCTGGCTCCTCTCTCCTCCTCCTCCCGTGGCCTTTGTTCAGGCTCACCTGTGCTCTCTGTTCTTCTGTCAAGTCAAAGCTGCACACTAATTCAATCAAGGGCATTAGATAGACTCTTCCATATAAAGATACACTCAGGCACATAAATGACAATATATATAAGACACAGAATCAAACCGTCAGCCTTTAGTGAACCTCCCCACCATGTGACCCTGACCTGCAAGTAATTTAACAAGTCTTCACTCCACAAAGCAGGTCGTGGCAGTATAATATAAACCACATACCATAGACTCTATAGGGTCCATATCCTTTTATATGGGATTGGATTGGTTTAAGGGCTAAGGGCCTGCCGTCAGCTGGAACATAAGGCTCTGGTGACAAAGATAAGGGAATCCAGCCAACCACTCTCTAAGATTGTTCGAAAAAAAAACAAAAAAACAAAACAAAACAATAAACAAAAAGAAGTTTTTAATTGACGGCAATTACTGGCTTAGATCAATAATAATAATAATCATAAGAAGACAAAAAAGATGAAGTAGAAGAACAGGAACAATGCCCCTCATCAGTTACTTCATTACTGGTTCGAGCCAATGAATCCAGCAAGAAGCCCCACGCTGCTCCGGTAGTGTATTGGCGACAGCAGTTACCATAATGAAATGTGACCTCACTCAATGAGTCACCTGAGCTGGCTCCTCTTGACGCAGAGGAGCAGCGACTCTACTCCGAGCTCCTCACCTTATCTCTAAGGAAGCACCCAGGCAAACTCATTTTGACTGCTTTTATCTGCGATCTTGTCTTTTGGGTCATTACCCAAAGCTCATGACCATAGGTTTAGTAAAACAAGTTAAGTACAACATAGTAAAAAACAACTTTGAAATTTTTCATCATGACAACACTAACTCTAGGTGAAGCGGTTGGTTCCTGCCTTTGTTTTGTTGCTATAGAGATTTAATTTTCCAATGTGGATCTGAAACATATATTTAAAGATTACAATTAAAAGGGCCACTATCTAGCTTTTCAGGGGGAAGGTCTAACACCAGCGTTGGGCATCTTACTTCAAAAACGTAATTAGTTATAGTTACAAGTTACTTTTCCCAAAAAGTAACTGAGTTAGCAGTTACTTTTTAGGAGAAGTAACTAGTTACTAGGCAAAGTAACTATGTCGTTACTTACAATGTTAAAACAACAAAAACACAACAGATGTGAACCTTTAGCAGATTGCAATTATATTGCATTTGTTTAAAGTGATCCATATCTGACAACACCTTTGACACTTTCAGTCACATTTAAACATATGTCCATATCAAATATGTGGCAGTAGTTTGTGTAAAGTTGGAGGAGGAGGCAGCCGTGCGTCAGGGCGTCACGTTTCTGATCAAAACTCAACTCCGACCCAATCAGTTGTCAATGCACGTGTGACAGGACACCATTTCCCATCATGCATTGAGCGTTTGTAGTCCATGCAGGCGGCCGCAGTCGGTGGAGAGCTGCAGCGCTCGCTTCGCTCAAAAACTGCGTCCGCCTTGCTCTCAAGAGATTCCCGTTGCCGGCACACAGGTTACGTCAGAGCAGGTCGGTGGCATCTTAAACTCAAAACTAACCGGCATGCACCGCGCACCGATCGACGGCGATCGTATCCGCGCCCGCCTCACTCATCTTAAACAAGCCTATTACCTCACCCCTAACCTCCTCTTTCAGCAAAGAAACACAACAGCGCTGCAGCTCATTGGCTGAGAGATGCTCTGATGAAGAGCAGAGTGAACTGAAGTAATAGTAACGCGCCACATTTTATTGTCAGTAACGGTAACGGCATTAGGACGCTGGGAAAAGTAATTAGTTAGATTACTCCGTTAGTGAAAAAACAATGCAGTTAGTAACACCATTATAGTTTAACTCCGTTATTCCCAACACTGTCTAACACCAGCTTGTCTCCACAGAGATGTTAATGTTTTGCTTAGAATGTTCCACAGTATGGGATTAAACATATATCATATTAATTCCATTACACATGTTTTTGATTGCTCAAAAATACCTTGAAAAACATGTATTCTAACTGTAGGTTAGTTAGTGACGTGTAACTTGTCCCGTGGCATCATCTTCTTGTTTCCAGAAGGACACGATGGCAGTGTAAAATACCAGTAGAAAGGACTGAATAGTTAGCAAGCAAAAATGAGTCATAAGAATTTCATCCAAGAAAATATTTAGTAATTATAATGCTGTTTGATATCAAAACAATAAAAACAACACTTGTCGAGAAATTGGAATGCTGTGCCAACCCAACACTGCCAGCTCAGCCCTTGTTATATTGAGCAATATATCATCAGAGGTAGAATACTCCCTACAACAGCCATGCTTGAAATGAACAATACTATTACCATGCTTTGAGGGCTCATGTCTCTGTACTGATGAAAACTTGTCTTGTGTAAGAACTCCAGCCTCATATTTCTTCTTTAAACTCTTGGCCGACAACAGTTTATTCTGCTATACAAACCTAATATACAACAAACTAATAGCTTCTTCTTAAATGTTTTCAAAGTCCATTTCATGCACACTCACGCACAGTTTCTTTGAATTGACCAGGACTGGCAGGTAATACTGTGAGTAAGTTAACCTCAAAGGCTTCTCCGTATGTGGGCGTAACACAGAGATTCTGCTAAGGCTCCATGGGGCTAACTGTAGAGCGAGGGACCACTGCTCCAGCTCTTCCCCAGAGGCAGAGTTCTGAAGTGGGTCAGCTCTGTCCAAGGCTCCTTGTGTGCTGCTGGATAAAAGAGAGTTGACAGTACAGGCTATCTCCAAGCACTGGGAAATACTGTGCTTTCCATGCTGGTACACAAGACAAAAAAAAAAAAAAAAGTCCAGGAAAAAGTTTAAAGAATATACTTGTCTTTGCAGAAATAATACACACATTTGCCTCCCTAACTTGACCAAAACATTTTGTCTTCTTTTCCCACCCACTCTTCCCATTGGCCACCTCTGCTATGGTCTCAGTGAACATGATCGATGATGATTTAACCAATCGCAACAAAGTGCAGCCTACACATAGAAGCAGATTTGTTAGTTAGTTAGTTAGTTTCTGTCTATCTGTCTGTATGTTTGATAAAGAGGAAAATCAGTCTGGTCGCCAGCCCTCCGTCCTCAGTCGTGTCTCGAGCCAAGGTCAGATTTATTTACTGCAGTGATGTATGTGAAACAAAGGAGCTCATTGGTCACCCATCATTTTGAACACAATTACACTTTTCTCACGTCAGATTAACCGAAATCTACTGCTCCGCTCATTGATTAGGCAGAAATACAAAATGTTTTTTTCCGTCCACTGTGATATTTTTTCCCCCTCGTAAGCAGACATATTAGTTTTGACACAGGTCGACTATGTGCATCCCTGATTGGCTAATCCACCTGTCAGTCACACTCATCTGAACTTAGGGAGATGCAGCAGTGTCCACATCTTCACAAAGTATTGAAGAAGAGTATATTCTGGATGTCAGGCAAATAGTCTGCATAGCTACACCGAGTGATCCTGCATAGTGGTGATATTGAAATGACAAGTTTTTTAATGTATATGTTGCACTTCTAACTGTGATCCACTGCACAGATTTGAGAAAACAAAAACATAAAAAAATCTGTATATTCAAAAAATGTAATCAACTCACAATACCTACCTAAAAAGACCAAACTTCTTTTTTTTTCTCAACTTTTTTCTGTTATAATACCAAATATTCATATTCCTCTATAATTATTACTATTACTCAGTGTGTCAGATACACAGAAGCTGGTGTCTACGGCCTTATCCTCATCGTACCTTCATGTTGCATAAGACATGAGAACCCAATAAAAGTGAAATGTGAGGCGTTATCAGTTGTGCTTATTGAAACCTGGTGTGCACAGAGAAAGCCTTCAGGCCAGCTACAGGCGCACAGCACATCCACCAAAACGTGTTTGAAACGCCCAAAGCTAACAGCGCTAATGGCTACGACCCGGCTTCTCCTGAAATATGCCCCAATTGCACTCTATCCACGGGGCAGAGCAGGGGAAATGGGTGCTTGAGCTTTGAATACTGAACATTTGTCATTCCGAAGCTAGCCATAATATTAGCAGGCTTTGACAATAGCAGCACTATAAGGCCTTATGGGGACCACAAAAATAATTCATGCTCTCTATGTACCTCTATAATAGCATGTATAAGGTAAGTGAGTAATACATTTGGACCGCTGCAAATACTTTAAAAATGAACTAGTTCTTTTTTGCACATTTTTAAGAAGTAAAAATCAGGTACAGCGGTTTTAAAGTAAAGGTAGTAGTTTTTTTGTTTTTTGTTTTTTTTTATGTACTAGAGTCACAGTTCAACCTGGGCTGCCAGAGCCTAACCCTGCATGAAAAGGACAATTTTAAAAAAAAAGGACAGTTTTTCTTATTCTCAGGATATGGACAGGCCTCATGTGAAAGCTTAGAATCTCCAGAATTCACTCACTGAACTGCAGAGGCTGCACTAGCACTGACTCATGATTGGCTCCAGGTGCTGGGGTTTAGATAGTGACCATTCAGATCAGAGTGAGGCATTTTAGGCTTAAACCAAATGCATTTCATTAGCTAAAACAGACAACTAAACTTAAAATAACATTCTTTAAAATAACTAGAACTGCAGATTCAGCAAAATGCCACGACTTTACTAGGGTAAAGTCAGGTAAAGTGACTTAAGCTTAATGGCTATTTAAATGTTCACTGCCGCTGTATGCAAAGGGTCTCAATTTGTTGCCTCTTCTGCATTTAACAAAAAACGAAACATATGAGTGGTGATTATTGTGGGAGGGGCCAAGTTTCACGTTCAGACAGCAGATCGGAGCAGTGACACTGTGCACGAGCGGGAATGAAAACTCACTTGAAAACTAAGACTATAACTAAAGCAAATTTACATCTACATAAATGATATGTAATACAAGTAGTGGCTGTGGGAGCCCATGCATGTAATTTATTCTGTCTAGCTAACCCAGAGATGCCCTTTTTTTTTCGAGGACCACATCTCAAAACATATTCGAAGCACAGGGCCACAGACTGGTGATCAGTGCTTTAAACACAGCTTTGACAGAGCCGCTGTGTATTAATAAGGCTTGAAACACATTCATTTTAGGTCTGTATCACACTGCAATGTGGTGTTTAAGGATATAGTGGTAGAAATAGTTTTATTTGCTGTTAAAAGTACTGTTTATGATCAATTGGGCCGGTTCAGCAGGAGGCTTGAGGGCCAATAAAAACTGGTCTTGAACAACAACCATCAAATGAACAATTTGATGGTGGCTCAATCTACCTGAAAGTCTTTGGGTAAGTTTCAGCTAAAATGTGCCAGTATCATATAGGATTCTTTGCATATATTTTGAAAGTTCTAATTGCTTAAATATAATTTATTGTAAATATATGAAGGATTAATTACATAATATTTAATATGCATGCCCAGTTGTTGAAAAATGATGTAATACTTTTAGGCAGGGTGTACACCATCATGATCATGGTCACATACAGCTGTGTTGATGTCATATGGCATTGTTCCTGATTGATTTCTTATTCTTATTGGCATGAGCAAGCAACAAAGTCACTACAAAACTGGCTCATTTTACCTGGACACCGCTCTTTCAAAAGCTCTAGGACAAAAAACGATTTTATTTCTTCAATTTCATTCCAAACTATAAGCAACAGTCCTTAGTATCTATAACAGGTAATACCATCATTACCTAAAATTACTGTCCCTGGAGATTTACTAAAAAGTGGCCCAATTTACTTGACTTCGCCCTAGCCTAATTGCGGGCCCACGTTTCCAGTCCACTCCCCAGCCTCAAGCTAGCAAAATAAATGTAGCAAGCTATTACAACACCTTGCAAGAGAATGCGCCGATAAGCAACTTTTTCTCATTCAATTAAAACATGCTAATCTTGAAAATACTAAAAGCCTACTGCCGCTATTTTTATCCAAACTCTAAGATTGCTAGCGACAATGCTAATGACACGAATACGGCAGGCTGTATTGCTAGCATTTCCAAGCGTTCATTAAATTGTGATTAAAAATACATTTCTGCAGTAGCGCTCGGTCTTGTCTGTTTCTGCAGGTTAAGCACTTTGGCGCTCTAAACTTTGGGATGTAATTGTGCACAGCAGGTCGACCCAGTGGAACCAAGCGAAACACTAGCTCAGCACAAGCCTACAGCTGTCAAAACTCAACGCCGTTTGAACAAAGCGCCAAGCTAAATCTGACCATTTTTTGACACCTCCAGGCTCCTATAGAGATAACCAATATAGAATTATAAGTGTGCCAAGTGCAAAGTTTAATGTAACTCTGGCCAGGATTTTAGCTATTAGCATATAGGACAAGTGAGGACAACTATAATGGCCATTTGCATTTTTGTAGCTCATTTCAAAAGCATTAGCCAGACCTGCTTTTTTCAGGAAAATGCATTTAATCTAATCAACCTATATTTATTTTAGAATTAAATTGTCCCACATTGGCCCACATACCATAGCAGGACAGCCATTTTGAACTGTCATGAACCCTTTTCAACAACCACCAATGGAGGTAGTGTTGTCTTGCTCAAGGACACAATGGCAGAAAAGAAGTGGGCACCGACCAATCCTGTGCTGTGGTGGAAGAGGGATAGAAGCATAGAACTAATCAATAAATAACATCATCCAGAACTATAGTGATGGGCGATACCAGTTTTGATCCGATATCCGAAGCACTGCTATGGCAAGTATTGCAATATATACATTGAAACTCCTGTAATATAAAGAAATGTACCTTTTCGTAATTTTTGTTCCACCTCAATTTGAAATGATAAAAAAAAAAAACAAAAAAAAACAACCAAAAAACTCCACCATAAAAAAGGTCACACACACAAATATTTCATTGGACCGCCTTTAGCTTTGATTACGGCACATTCGCTGTGGCATTGTTTCGATTTCGCTTCTGCAATGTCACAAGATTTATTTCCATCCAGTGCTGCATTAATTTTTCACCAAGATCTTGCATTGATGATGGTCGAGTCTGACGCTGCACAAAGCTTCTCCAGCACATCCAAAGACTCTCAATGGGGTTAAGGTCTGGACTCTGTGGAGGCCAATCCATGTGTGAAAATGACGTTTCACGCTCCCTGAACCACTCTTTCACAATTTGAGTCAGATGAATCCTGGCATTGTGCCATCAGGGAAGAAAAAAATCCATTGATGGAATAACCTGGTCATTCAGTATATTCCGGTAGTCAGCTGACCTCATTCTTTGAGCACACAGACTGTTGCTGAACCTAGACCTGACCAACTGGAGGAGGCTCGTACCAATTTGCTTAGTTAAATCCAGGTGGCGACGCTTTTTTTTTTTTTTTTTGACCAGGCAGTGTATGTATTTAAGTGATTTTAAAGAAATACTAATACAGACTTTTTGCCCAAGAATTGATCTTTTTGACACCTAGCGAGTACCAATCCCACCATCACATTTGAGAACTGTATAGCGTCAATGCAGACAGTGATCTTATTAAAAATTTGTTCAGCAGAATCAGTTTTTTCTAAACCAAGAAGTGTTTTTTAGCTTGAACTTAGGACAAAGATCAAGTAAAAATACCAAAGCATTTTACTTCAGTGCCGTACTTTCACTTTCATAATGGTCGCACGTCATCCCTGTATTGCATTTCCAAGTAGATTTTCCATTGTTTTAATCCAGCAGTATTCCAATCACGCGCCACAGCCAATAAAGTATAAGTATAACCTCTATTAAACTGTCGTGTATCATGATCTGCTTATTTTTTACAGGTTAGCTTACCATTTTATCCGGTTTGCTAAATCTCCTTTCACTTCATAATGGCCCTAACAGTCTATCGGGACCCATTCACCCCTTGCACAACCGCTGCCTCATTTGTCTACGGCGAGCCTCAAAGGACATTTTAATCTATCCCACGGTGGGCCAAACACAGTCACAAAGTACGAGAAGCCATCCGCCTCTGCCCTGCACATTTTTCAAACCGTTTGCTATCTACGACTCAGATCTCCGGTCTGTGATAGACGATCCGGAGCTACAAGTGCCGCTGTCTGCACTTTCACATCTATTTATCTACTGTCTGCCAATGCGAAATACTGTTCAACCCGAGATACTCAAGTTTACAGAGAAATAAATAAAAGTTCCATTTTCAACCGTCTGCTATAAGAGGAGGGAACCACATGAGATCACCACGAGCATTTTGAGCACTTGAGGAGGCAGACGAAATGTACAGGTTTACACAAACATGAATGAAACAAAACTCTAGGTATATTTTTGCCATGAAGTAATGGTAATTTAGCATGGTTCAAACCTAGAAAATCGAGTAGTTAATGAGTGCGATGAGTCTATAGCTTTCAGAGTACCCACTGTATTAGTATCCACAACAATGGCAACAACTAGCATGCTAACAGAGCACCAGCACTCCAGCATTACCTTCACATTTTGATCCGAAAAAGTTGTTTTGACGATATATCTGGTACTGGGGCAAGACATTCAATTTTTTTTTTTTCTTTTATTTATAATTTTTTTTTAACATAAAACTATTTGATTGGTGCATGAACAAATATTGACCAATGCTTATAAGGAACACCACAACACATTTAGTCATGAACAAATTATCATCATCATTATTATTATTATTATTATTTTATTTTTTATTTTTTTCCCATTAACGCCCCTTCCCTTTGCTAGCTTAGCAACGCTGCCAATCAAACCTGTTGCTAACGCTAGCGGGAGTGACCTTTGGGAAAGACGGCGCTTGATTTGTCTGTTATTAATATTCATATCTTGATTTACGGACACAATAGCGAAATAAAAAATACCAGGATCACGTAGAGCGGATTAATACGAACATTTTAAAACCAAAATGACAAGGCTAACTGCAGCAATTATGGAGAGAGGGGAGACAATTATTCAATAGAAAGTGAATTGGGGTCACTTCTTATTTGGAACACGGCTAGCAGGTTAGCTATGTCCATTTATATATACAGTCTACGACGCTAAGAAGAGCAAATATTGAATTAACAATGTCGCAAACTAAGGCAAAAACTGCTAAAAACTGTAATTAATTTGCTTATAAAGGGTAAGCTAATGACAATGGGGCGAGGGACACGTCGGCGGTGGTGGAGGTCTGCGGGGTAGGGTCGTCTGGGTGAAGGTCTGCAGCCGGACGCTCTTGCATGTTATTGCACCATCTGTGGGTTAATTGAGGTGAACAGTGCTAATGCATAGGCCCCGTTCATGCTGTGTGCATACGTTAGGCCCATATGGGAGCAATAGACTAATCACGGCATGGGGAGAGACAATCACAGGCCATCTGCACCCTCAAGAACTTTAAGACTGAAGAGTTTATGTGTGAACTTTTATTACAAATGGGAATGTGCTTATTTAAAGGGGATGTACCCATGTTTTTTTTGAGTTTCTTTTTTGTTCCACTACAAATATTAAAGCGGTTTTAGTTCCACTGCAACCGTTTAAAGCGCGTCTAATCGTGAACCAGGTCGCAAATGAGCAAAATGGTTTTAAATGTACCTATTTTGCATTGATCGTGAACCAGGTGAACCAAAAATACCATGGCAACACAGGAATTCTTACTGTGAGCGGGTTAGCCTCTCTCTAGATCTGACCTGTAACTTGGTCTGTTGGCGTCATCGGCTTCCCTCCATAGAGAGAGATGCGTGTAATGCCATGGTGTGGAACATTTTAGGCAACTGAGACAAACAGGTGAGAACAGTTCAACAAAAAAGTTACATAGTGTACTTTGAGATGTCCCATGTTACACTATTTTCTGATCTATATTTCCTCATCAAATTCATACCCAGAGTTGCATTTTGTTTCATTCATGTCTAACACACAAACCCTAAATATTTAGGTTCTTTTCTCAGACAGAAAACACTGCTCCACCTTGTGATGTCATGTGGTGATGCAGGAAGTGCTCCACTGTGTTTTTAAACTCCATACACCTTCACTAGAATCATTTGGATTATCTCATCTGCAGAATTGCCCATCTGAGCAAACGATAAAAGGTAGCTGCTAACATGAAAACTACCGCTTCATGACATCACAAGGTGGAACAAAGCACTTTGGGCTTGGGAGATGCAGACAGACTAATGATAAAGGTTTACTCAGACGCGTGTGAATAAAACAAAACACAACTTCGAGTATATTTTTGAGGAGGTGACAATTAAAACATGCCTTAAAGCTTATGAAAGACAGTTTTGTGTAATATAGGACCTTTAAGTTGTCTAACCTAGCTTAAAGGGCGCATATTGTGTAAAATTTAAGCACATTTTAGATAATCAAGTCTGTCTGTCTATTCATTGTAAAAACTTGCATAATGATTTTTTTAAATATCTATATGGGCAGTTGGAAACATACTGTATTGGACATGAGGATATTTTACTGTATTTTACTGCTAATGTTAAAAATGAACTGTTAGTCTTATGATGTAATTGTAATGATGTGTATTTTTAATGTGTGTTGACCTGGAAAGTAGCAGTACCTAAATCTGGTACAAATCATCTTTTCCTTTGCAAGATTAATGAATTTGTACATGATCCCTGGCAAATAAAGAATAAAGAAAGACAGAAAATCCGTATGCAAAAGGACCTCACATGACTCTTTCATAGCGGTTGCCAGTGTCGATGCTGAAATCCAGTTGGCTTAAACTTAAAAGGACTCTCTAATAATAATAATGCAGCGCCTTTGAAGACACCAAAAGAGCTGTACAGTGCATTATTCATTCACGACATACTCTGTGGTGGAAAGCTATTTGTAAGCTAATAGTAACCACAGCTGCCCTGGGGTAGACTGACTGAAGCTGAAGGGCCGACCGACCACCACCCATTACTCACACATGTAACGCTTCACACTACGCAAGGTGGGTGAAGTGTCTTGCCTAAGGACACAATGACACCTTTGCCACTGCCGCTCTATAATTTGAATGGTCACTACCTAAATCTCAGCGCCTGCAGTCAATCATGAATCAGTGCTAGCGCAGCCTCTGCAGCTCAGTGAGTGAATTCTGGAGGTTCTGAGCTTTCACCTGAGGCCTGTCCATAAACTGAGAATGAGACAAACTTATATAACTATATGCAGAGATTTTACCTGCGGATAAAGGACACATACAAGTCTGTCTCATTCTCAGTATATGGACAGCGTAAACCGCGCAACAGAGGAGCTGATTAACGACTGACCGCAGAGTGAGGCATTTTAGGTTTAAACCGACTGGATTTCAGAATTGAAACTGGCAACCCAAATGAGAGGCTTATGTGAGGCTCATTTGCGTTCTGATCGGATAATCGTCTTAAGAACCAAAACACGAAATGAAACATAAATAAATGGGCCATCATGTCCAATGTTTTTTCTAATTAACAATAAATCAACATTACAGTTGTTATCAGAAAAAGATATTTGATTTGAAACATCTCTATGTCTACACCGTATCTGAAGGCACAGACAGGTCATGTTTATGGAATTTAAAATCTAAATCTTATATATATTTCCTTTAAAGAGGGGCTATTTTACTTCAATGGGGTATTAATTATTAACACATAACATATTTAGATCAACATGTTACCTTTTATTGTTTTAAAATAGCTATTTTTTGCCAACAACAACATACAGTGTTCGTTTATCGTGGGGGTTACATTCTAAAAATAACCCGCAATAGGTGAAATCTGCAAAGTAGTTTTTTACAATTATTATATGTATATTATATGTATATTATATGTTTTGTATATTATATGTTTTAAGGCTGTAAAACCCCTCACCACACACTTTATACACTTTTCTCAGACAGGCGTTAACATTTTCTCACATTCCTCCCTTGTTTAAACACTCTCAAAGTTCAAATCTTCATATATTATATCCCCCTTCCTCAGTTATCGCTTTAAATGTGTTGCCTCTGCTCTAGCGGTATCCACAGAGGCGCCTCTCTGTGCACAGAAAGGCAAGTTTGCACAGCACAATTCGTACACAAGCTAGTCCTGAGAGAGCGAGATGGTTTATAAGGCACAAATATGTCGGAGATGTACTTTGGTTCAAGTGGAAACACTGAGTCCAAAGTGTTTCTGAAAGTTGTTGGTGCAGAAGGTTTCATCGACATTGTGGGTTTTGTCGAGGAGAAAACTTGCAAACATACAGCACTTTAGAGTCACACTGCGATCGAACATTTCTGTAAATTTGGCTGAACACATTCTGTACTGTACAGGAGACACGGCACAGAGGAGACTGATGGACAATGGTCTACAGTCCTTTAGCCAATCAGGACGCAGGACACAATGCACGTTCATACACTGTACAAAAAAAAAAAAAGCATGCAAAACTGCAAAACTGCCCCCCCAAAAAGAGCGAGGGACCACTGTATTAGCATTTCATAAGTTTCACTTTCGTTTTTGATGCTCTGAGGTCTCTCCTCCCTTTCCTCCGCACGTAAGTCACTCCCCCTTCAGAGCGCCACCACAACACCATCAGTGTGCATCCCGGTAATGAAACTACTGCACATCACAGCTTTATGAAGTTCTGTACAGCTTTGAATTATACTTTTATATATCTATGAAGTATTGTCGTGTGGGAGCATGGGTGGCGTAGGGTTGTGGACTGAGCATTGGACAGAATCTTACAGCTAAAGAGGGTTCGGATAGTGCAGGAGATTACTCAAACATGCATGGAGGACGTGCAAAAGCTCTTCAGGTGTTTTTGATGAAGGATGAAAAAACAAACCAAAAAAAAAAAAAAACAGTATCTTTTAAAACAATAAAATTTCTAAAAGACAAAAACAAAATCCATTTCCACGTTGCTCATTTCCCTACACTCATTTGACCCGAGCCCGCAGCCTGTTGGGTATGACAGGACGGGGTGGGGGGGTGGGGCTGTGCGCTGGAGCAGAAGACACACGTCACTGTGCGGTGCGTTCAGGCGTCGTGGGACACCTTTGTCATGTGGCGTTCGGGCTCCCTTGGGTGCTCTCCGCGGGGCTGAGGAGATGAGGAGTGGCAGCTGCTTTAGAGTGACAGGCCCCAAACACCAGGCAAGCACACACGCATGGATGGAGAGAAAACGCAGGGTTTATTAGAGACGGAGAGGCGGAGAGAGGGATGGAAGGAGAGAAAGGCTGAGGGAGAGGTGGAGAGAAAGAAGGGGAGGAGGAGAGAAAGGGAGAAGAAGAGGAGGAGATGGGGGAGAAGAGAGGATTAGACAGTGGAGGAGGAAAAGGAAGCAAGAAGGAGAGAGGGAAGGAAGGGAAGATGGAGAGATGGAGAGGAGGGAGAGAGAGGAGGAGGGATGAAGAGAAGGCAGAGTGAGAAATAAAGAGGGAGATGGGACAGGAGGAAAGAAATGTTGGGGGAGAAAAGTGAGGAACGGAAGAGAGAGCGGTAGAAGAGAGGAGGAGAGAATGACAAGAGGAAAGGAGAGATGGAAGAGGGAAGGAAGAGACGGGGGGAGAAGAGAGGAGGAGACAGTGGAGGAGGAAAAGGAAGCAAGAAGGAGAGAGGGAAGGAAGGGAAGATGGATACATGGAGAAAAGGGAGAGAGAGGAGAGGAGAGGAAGAGAGGATGAAGTGGCGAAGTGAGAAATAAAGAGGGAGATTGGAGAGGAGGAAAGAACAAATGTTGGGGAGAGAAAGCGAGGGAAGAAGGAGGGAAGAAGAGAAGGCGAGTGGAAATAAAGAGGGAGAACGGAACAGGAAAGGAGCGATGGGGGAGAGAAAGGGAGAAAGAAGAGGAAGAGAGATGGGGAAGAGAGGAGGAGGAGAGACAGTGAGGAGGAAAATGTAGCAAGAATGGAGAGAGAGAAAGGAAGGGAAGAGGAGAGATGGAGAGGGGGGAGAGAGAGGAGGCAAAGTGAGAAATAAAGAGGGAGATGGGAAAGGAGGAAAGAAAGAAATGTCGGGAGAGGAAGGGAAGATGGAGAGAGAGCGGAGAGGAGAGGAGGGAGAGAGAGGAGGAGGGATGAAGACAGAGAAGGCAAAGAGAGAAATAAAGAGGGAGCTGGGAGAGAAGGAAAAAAGAAGCAGTGGGGAGAGAAAATAAGGAAGAGAAGAGAGCGGTAGAAGAGAAGAGGAGAGAATGACAGGAGGAAAGGAGAGATAGAGGAGAGAAAGGGAGATGGAGAGGAGGAGAAGGGGAGAAGGAGAGGAGGATGAAAAGAAGAGAGAAGGAAAAAGGGAGGGAAGGGAAGATGGAGAGACGGAACGAGTGGGAAAGGAGGAGGGATGAAGAGGAATAGAGGGAGGAGGAGAGGGAGGGAGCGAAAGAGGGGGGATGAAGACAGAGAAGGCAAAGAGAGAAATAAATATGGAGGGAGATGGAGAGGAGAGAGGAGGAAAAAAAAAGAAGTGGTAGAAAGAAAGAAAGAAAGTGAGGAAGAGAAGGAGAGAGTGGTAGATACGAAGATGAGAGAATGACAAGAGGAAAAGAGAGATGGAATGGAAGAGATGAGGAAAGGGAGAGAAGGAGAGAATTAGGGAAGGGAAAATGGAGAGAGAGAAAGTGGAGGAGGGATGAAGTGAAGGAGAATGAAGACAGAGAAGAAGAAGATAAAAATAAAGAGGGAGGTGGAGAAGAGAAAGGGAGATGGGAGAGGAGGAGAGAAGAAGTGAGAATGAGAGGAGGAGAGAATGACAAGAGGAAAGGAGAGATGATTAAAGGGAGAGCAGAGAAGGGGATGAGTAGAGAGGGAAGAATGGAGTTAGAAAGAAGTGATAGAAACGGGGGAAAAGAGGATTGGTTGAGAGGAGAGAGATGGATGCGAAGAAGGAGAGATGGAGATGGGATTCAGGGAGAGGACAGAGACGTAAAGCTTTGCTCAAATACAGAGGATCAAAAATAGTGGATTTGGAATAACATCTGGGTGTCGAGTCAGCAAAAATGCAGCTGTAAAACCAACATAAAGATATAGAAAGCATTAAAGTTTTTTTTTTTTTCATTTTTAATATAGGAAAGGCTTATAATTTATTCATTTTAATATTTATATACAGGAGAGGCAGAGAGGATTACAGCATCACTTTGGTATCCTTACAGATCCGTAAATTTGCGGTCCCTTGGGTATAATTCGCGACTGGACAGAGCAAATAAGAAATTACCAATAGGAAATATGTATAAATGTAAGCTGACAAGAAAAGTAAGTCCACAAGATAAAAAAAAAAAAACAAAACAAAAAACAGTTAAATCCAAAAATGTTAAGCGTACAAGCTGACCCAAAATGTAACATGTGTAAAAATATAAAATAATAAAAAGATAAAAGCTTCATATGAGCTTCAAAACTTGATATAGACTTACTGCAGTTGGTGGTAAAGTTTCTGAGTGAATACCATCACTATTAGCTCCTCCTTAACTCAAAAAGTATCCCTTGGCTGCTTCTCCTGGGCCAATTTCATATTTTTGAGACATGCATTTGACACTAAATATAAACTTCGTCAAACAACTGCAATTTCCAGAGTACATTTAAAGCTCCTATATTACACAAAATGATCTCATGTGAGCTTTAAGTCATGTTATAATGTTGCTACTTCCTCAAAAACAGACCTAGAGTTGTGTTTTGTTTCATTCACACATGTTTGAGTAACCCTGCATTATTTGTCTGTCTACATCTCCAAAGCTCACAGTGCTCTGTTCCACTTTGTGATGTCATGAAGTGGTAGTTTTCAAGTTAACAGCACCTTTTACCTTTAATTCAGTAGAGATCATAGACAGTCAAATGAAGCTCATCGAGGTTAGCAGTTACAGGTCAATTTTGCAGCCAGAAATAGTATCATAGAATAGGTCAATATGAACATTTTAAAACTAAAATGACGAGTCTGACAGCCGAAGTTATGGAGAGAGGGGCGACAGTTTTGAACCAGAGTCGATGGAGCCGGAAGCGTGGCCATCCTCACTTCCTATCTGGAACATGACAGTTAGCAGGTAAGCTACGTCCATTTATATATACACTGTATGATAGAGATGGGAAATTCCAGGACTGAAATGATGCAAATGATTCTAGCGAAGTTGCACAGATATTAAAAACATAATGGAGCACTTCCTGTATTCCCACATGACATCACAAGGTGGAACAGAGTCTTCTGTTTGAGAGAAGAACTCAGCCTAAACATGCAGGGTTTGTGTGTTAAACATGTGTCAATGAAACAAAACACAACTCCAGACGTGTTTGTGTTAAGGAAAAAACATTATGGCTCAGAAAATAGTGTCACATGGACCCTTTAAGTTATTCGTTTGAACGACAATTAATACTTCTCGATGCTTTGACTTGAAACTATTTTCAGACTAACAGTTCCAACCCCCAGCCCCCCTGACCAAGAAGAGGGTTCAGCTGCCAAGGAAACAGAGCAATCACTCACACAGCTCTGTTGATCACAAAGTTAGACGAAAACGCACGGCCAGACAACATGGAGGAATGAGGCATCTGAGGATTTCTTCGAGCTTTGGGACAAACAGTGGGATACAATATATTTAAGACTCAGTGCCAGCGTTCAGAGAAATAAACATGTTTTGGTAGAAGCGTGTTTTTAGTACCATATGAGTCATAAAGGAGATACACACATAAACTTTTAAACAGTTTTTATTAGTGTTCATGGGATTACTTTGGCTATAGTTTCCTTATAATGCCATATTATTAGTGAAAAGACTCTGTACATAATAGCACCCGGCAACCTCACTGTTAGCGTCACTACTTCCTGTCCAATTTTTATCTCTTGGCCGAGGCACGCTAAAGTGAATAAATATTTAAAGATGAGGCAGTGGACAGGGAGCTGCGGGTGGATGTTAAAAACTACACAACCAAAATGAACACTTCACCAGAGGACACGAAGACATTACGCTAATTCTGAGGCATAATAAATATTAAAACAATGCCACAAACTGAAGTATTCTACATAGAAAATAACTGGGTACTCTTCACTTTCATGAATTTGAATAGCTTGTTTATTTTATGTTTTCAGATTTGAATAAACTCGCCGAAAATGCTGCGCTACATGTAATTAAGCGCATCTATCTTCAGACGCCGCTACGCCAAATTATAGGTCAGATCTGTGGAGCGGCCAGCTTGTTTTTCAAGGTGACTCTTGTTAGTAATACACCTGGAATTGAACAAATGCAAGAGAGACAATGCTCCAGTGCAGAACATTTCAGGCAAAGCAGTAAGATCATCATGGACACACGCAGGTGGTCGAACCATCGTTACATTGTACCCCTTTAATATCTCCATTGTTATCATTGCAATGGCCAAGATACTTTAATCATTTCTGCGTGTAGACTCTGCACACTTGACTGGGTGTCGTCGGAGAAGTACTTTGTCTGAATAGTTAAGAAAACTCCCGCACACTGTCTCACTCTTGATTCACGTTTTATTCTTACAAAAGCCCCTTGGTCCTAGTCCAAAAGGCTTAAATGATGAACTATTGCTTAATGTAATGCTATGATTTTTTTATTTTTTTTTTCAAAGGGTGCTGCAATGAAGAGCGCTATTTGTTTGCCCTTCCTCTGAGCTGTGAGGAAGGTCTATGAGAACTTGTTGGGGGCATCACTAATTTTGTAAAAGAGGTCAAATTTATGGTATATAACTGCTGCCTTTTAAGTGGGATAATAATCTTTATATGTGTTTTAACTCACAAAAGACTTAAATGTAAAGTGAATTATGCACAATTTTGCGGGTACGTTGGGGTCTAAATGTAAATGTATGTTTTTTCACTGTTGTGATTGGCTGAAGGGGGTGATCCCATAAAGGGGAGTGGAAGGGGCTGTCCTCTATTTCCTAATCCTAACCATAACCATTTCCTAATCCTAACCATTACCATTTCCTAATCCTAACCTTAACCATTTTCTAACCATAACCATTTCCTAATCCTAACTTTACCCATTACCTAATCATATCTTTAACCATTTTCTAATCCTGACTTTACCCATTTCCTAATCCTATCTTTAACCATTTTCTAATCCTAACCATAAGCATTTATTAATCCTAACCATATCTGAGGAAGGTCAGAAGGACTGAAACATTATGAGAATAAAAGTGAATCAAGAGTGAGACAGTGTGCGGGAGTTTTCTTAACTAATGGCCAAGATACTACATGGGCTATTGTTTGTTGTCTAATTAGCGTCGTATATAACTTTATTCAATGCAAACATATTTTCTGCCAAGGTGTGAAGAACGGCTTAGTTACATCAGCAGTTACATTTGGTCCTTGTCATCTTTTTCAACAGATTTACTGAATAATCTAAATCCATGATCACACACATTTGCAAGGAAATCACGGACTTTGCTTTTGTGCTCGGGGCCCACGCTGAATTCTTTTAGCGAGGACGTTTGTGCTGAAATGTGCAGTTTAACAGTCCCACTCTGCCGCTGAATCATTTGCATAGAGATGGTCACGGATGGGAGCAGGGCTGCGCAACCTGGAGCTCAAAGGACCGCCATTACAACGGAGTTAGAAGGACACTACAAAAACAATTTCATTTCACGTTTCGCCATTATCAAAGTGTGTTCCTGTTCAACAATTGCTTTCGCTTTGAACGCTGGCAAAATTGAGGTTTGAAGCAAGTTTAAAAGGCGAAAAAACTAAACTAAACTATGCTATGCTTATTTCCATGGCAATTTCAGCGAATGTGATTGTTCAGAAGAAGGTTAATAAAGATGTAAACAGGGAGTAAACCAGGCCATACGCAAAATGAGGAATAAACCAGAGACGTATACTGTTCACCTTATTCCGGGCGTTGCCATGGGCGCCTCCATCGTCTTCGAGGTTGTATTACTTTGTACGAGGCTCGACAGCAAATTTCTATACAGACTACAAAGCCGTTTTAAAGCCTCACAGAGAATCGCTGCGGTGTTGACTTGGTGGTCACCTGAACACTGACCATTTTACACAAACCAACCTACTTTATATGAGATTAGCAAACCTTTTACCGAATTCTCCATTGACATTTGAATGATATTCCTGCTTAGCCAGTCACCACAAACAAAAAAGTGGGCAGGGTAGGAAAAGGTCAATAGGCAGCTGCTTGAACTTATCCTGGATATGTTTCTCTGACCTGGATAAACTAACTCAGACACGAGAGTCTCTAGAAAAGCAGGTTCACAACTCGCTCTGTCAATAAAGCCATGCATGTCCACAGAACAAGGAGCGGGGTCAGCAGCCAACCAATTAGATCAATCTGTACTTCCTCTGTACCAAGAACTGCTGGTGCCCTGCTATGACCAAGACTAGTTCAAGATCTGGAGATGTGTCCTGGGGCAGCATTGCAGCACCCATTGTCCCTGGCAGGTTGCCCCATTGAAGGACGGGTCAAATTTGCCAACTGAGGCAATAAAGTGTGTCTTACCTTACCTGGAGATTGCAGGATCGTTAAAGGTTGAATAGGGTAGCTTCAGCTGAAACTGGAGACAGTAGCTGTATAGAGTTTCAGTTTAGTTAGCCCCTCCATTCAGATAGATGTAAGGCACCAGCAATCTGACCAGAACTGAAGAAGCGGCTAGGATGAGCAGCAAAACGTCTTCACTCCTACAACGATCTGTCCAGTTGACAGATTTAAACTTAGTCTTTTGTTACCTTACCTTTCCTAATAACAAAATATACAAGGGATTAAAGTAAGCTAAAAGAAATCCTGTCACTGCCCTGGGAGAAAATCGTACTGCTAAACCAGGGTTAACCCCAAAGTTACCCCACTAACCCTCTAATCCAGGTTTTGTATTACAGGCGTCAGGTCAAAACAACGTCTGAAGGTCCTTCTCTAAAAGAGGACTAAAGCAGGTCTATAACAGGTCTATAACAGGTCTATAACAGGTCTATACCAAGTCTATAACAGGTATATACCAGGTCTATACCAGGTCTATACCAGGTCTATAACAGGTCTATACCAAGTCGATAACAGGTCTATACCAGGTCTATAACAGGTCGATAACAGGTCTATACTAGGTCTATATTAGGTCTATACCAGGTCTATACCAGGTCTATAACAGGTCTATACCAGGTCAATACTAGGTCTATACCAAGTCTATACCAGGGCTATAACAGGTCTATATCAGGTCTATACCAGGTCTATACCAGGTCTATACCAGGTCTATAACAGGTCTATAACAGGGCTATAACAGGTCTATATCAGGTCTATACCAGGTCTATACCAGGTCTATACCAGGTCTATAACAGGTCTATATACAGGTCTATATTAGGTCTATACCAGGTCTATACCAGGTCTATAACAGGTCTATACAGGTCTATATTAGGTCTATACCAGTCTATACCAGTCTATAACAGGGTCTATACCAGGTCTATACTAGGTCTATACCAAGTCTATACCAGGGCTATAACAGGTCTATATCAGGTCTATACCAGGTCTATACCAGGTCTATACCAGGTCTATAACAGGTCTATAACAGGTCTATACCAGGTCTATATCAGGTCTATAACAGGTCTATAACAGGTCTATACCAGGTCTATACCAGGTCTATACCAGGTCTATAACAGGTCTATATTAGGTCTATACCAGGTCTATACCAGGTCTATAACAGGTCTATAACAGGTCTATAACAGGTCTATACAGGTCTATATCAGGTCTATACCAGGTCTATAACAGGTCTATAACAGGTCTATACCAGGTCTATATCAGGTCTATGTCAGGTCTATACCAGGTCTATAACAGGTCTATAACAGGTCTATACCAGGTCTATACCAGGTCTATACCAGGTCTATACCAGGTCTATATCAGGTCTATACCAGGTCTATACCAGGTCTATACCAGGGCTATAACAGGTCTATAAAAGACCCAGATTAGGATAGAGTGTTTTTAACCCCAGTGAATATGGACTTAAAGATGCACTACGCAACTTTTCTGGCTGTGGGGTCACCAGTTTTTTGATTCCACGGAGATGCTATTGCTTTGCCTGCAAACTCATGCTCGTACATATTGTATTTATTCAATAACATGTGTTCATATTGGCTAAAAACACCTCATCTCCATGAAACCTAATAACCCCAATACCATACTGTCAGACACTCTTTACAAAGCAATAGCATCTCCATGGAGATAAGCAGGTGATGTATACTCTCCATCAGAAAAGTTTTAACCAAGAATAAACCAGGTCTAAATTAGGACCGAACCATAATAAACATTCAGGGGTGGAAAACCTCATCTTTGCATTATACAGTAAACTTAACCAAACCACAAAGGACAAAACACAATCATCACTTTCTGTATGTGGATATTTGTAATTGCTATTTCGCCCTGCATCCAAATAATAAGGTGTATTTGTGCCCACATTCATTCATTACAAGTGAAAATAATTGGCTGATCAATGTGCTATCACTACGTGGTGCAACCGGGTAATTAGGACCAGTGGGATCTTTGGTTTTCTCAAATTTGGATCCAGATCAAATTCTAAAAACAATACACCATTATTTTTTTATTTTTTTTAATTTGTATTACTACTACAAATGAACATGAGGTGCAGCATGGGAATTCCAGGTTCATTTTTACAGGCTGATCAACGTTCTTGCAACATATACTTTTTGTGTATTTCCGTGGATACTCCTCCCTCAATGAAAAAAAAACAAAAAACAAAAACACGAAATTTGCATCTTGGAATCCAGAATACACACAGAAGATACTTTTAGAAGGAGTAATCGTAAAGATAAATGTTTAGAGAATACTTGCAGCTACACTTAGTCCATAGGCGACTAAATTTCAGTCGCACTGGTGACTAAAGCTATCAGTGATTTTTGAAAAGTTCCATATCTAAGCTTTATATTTTTAGTTTCCGCTGTGTGATAGATACCAGCTTTTTGAAGCATACAAACCCTGTGTAACAAAATGCACTTCAGACAGACGTCCATGTTCTGGTTTAGATCATGTGCTGCTTATCAGATAATGATTTAAACTTTTGCGTTTGGGATCATTTTAAAGAAAACAGTCTTGTCTTTCATTTTAACCATAGCTTTTCGACTGTCACAGGAGAACATTCTTTTAAAGCTAGTCTATTTTGGGCTAAAAAGTTCTATATTATGGCTTTAAACATCAGTAAAACTCACCGTACAGTGAATCCTATATATCTGCTCCTCTCTTTTTCAATTTTATTTGTTTCGCACTGAATCTCACCCCATACGTACACTCCTCCATTGGCTCAACTGTCTGACGGGCTATTAGTGAGCTGATGTGTGCGTCCAATTTCCAACAAGCCATTTGGAAATGGAGCCCTCTGATTGGTCGCTCGTCACCATCCAGCCAGACATCTCGTTACATTCAATATATTCACTGTCAACAATGGTAGCGGGTTTGATGGACTGTCTCCCAACCCGCTCTGATGAATGTCTCATACAAAGTTTTACCGGCGGCCATATTGGAGACAGAAATAAAGAAAAAGCATCATTTGGAGAAGAATTTGTGGAAGCAATTTCCCCTCGGGTTTAGGTTGGGTTACCTGAGGACAGGCAATGCAATATTTTGGTGTAATTTTGTATGCAAAAACAACCAGGAAGTCCAAATTACTAGAAAAAAAATAAAAAAATAAAAACAGAACACTATAATAAGTGCCTTTTAAGATCCACCATAAATATTAAAGTTGCAGTATATAACTTTCTGATGTTATTGCTTTGTCTGAATGTTCCACAGTATGGTATTAAAGTTTTGTATCTGCATGGAGACAAGGATGTGATGCTACCGAGCTAAGTTACAGACCAGATCTGTGGAGAGGCAAACCCGTTCAAAGTAAGAATGGATGTTTTTTTCATGTATTTGAGCAAAATGTGTCTTGTCTCAGTACAGATATATTCTCTTGAGGTCAAAATAAGTCTGTCGTATACTGTCTGCAAAAATTTTTAAAGCAATTTATTGTTATAGGATGTGCAGAATTAGCTTGTTAGCTTTACCAAGAGGGCAAAACTCCTCTCTGGTCTCTGAGAGATGTGAAAAGTGGTTAAACTCATCACAGTGAATAATTCGAATGCTCAGAATGCATAAGGTGAGGTATATTTTTGCAACACTGCAAACTATTTAAAATAAACTAATTCAGTTTTTCACATTTTTAAAGCAATAAAAAACAGTACAGGTAAGGTAAAACAAAAATAGTACTCAAGTACTCAATATGGAAGACAAAAGTGTAACACTGAGTGAACACTGAAACTTTACATTCATATGATAAAGAGTTGCTAACCACTACTTAAAATTTCAAAGTCGCTTCGGTGAGTAATCAGTGAACAATCTTGGACTTAACTAAGACGCTAATTGCAAATCAAGAAGGCACAATCAGACTCAGCCCTGTCCCTGCATAACTACCAGCTCAAATCAGCTGTGAAGGGGAGTCATCACAAAATTTTCATTTGCGTTTCCCAAAATGTTTTGAAAAATCATTGCCTTTGATCCATCCTCTTTAAAAATAAAAACACTAAGCACACTCAAAACTCAAAGAACAAAAAAGTAAAATACTACTACTACCAACTAGTCAGATTACTGCAAACCTAATGATTACTGACTACTGATTAATCCTTCTAGAAGTAATCTTATTACTAATCTGGTATCTTTTACTTCAGAAGTACTTTGATTACTGACTTACCAAGATACTTTAAAAAAAAACCATATAGCTCAGGAACCAGCTTATAAAAAGCATGAATTCTTCACACTAATAACACTTTCAGTTATAGAAGCTGATTTTGCACAGAGGCGACATGCTCAGTCCTCCTTAACCCAATATGTGTATTGTTTTGTAATCTGATTACAATAATCCTTTACTTTGGACCAAGTTATTGTCCAACACTGCAGCCAGTACTGCTGAATGACTGCGAATGGGAATGGGTGAGTGGTTCTTTAATGTAAAGTGGAAAGCACTATATGGAAATATGACTATTACCATTTATGATTCTGGTAAACGGTATCAAAATATCTTAATGCATCTTAATAATTTAAAATAATACATATGAATTAGTTTTACATTGCATTTCTTAACACTCAAAATCTCTTTTCATTGTACCAGTCATTTACTGCTCAAAATCGTTGCCCAAGGACACAACAGACATGTTATGACCTCAAGAGCTGTTTATAGCATATATCTGTACTGGGGCAAATGTTGCTCAAATACATGGGGGGAAAAGTGTACAGTCACTTTACCGCTGCTTTGAATGCTACCTTCCAAAATTCACGGCTTGAGTTCTGTATTTGTACCTGCTCCGCTTGTCCTTATCTCTCTCTGCAGACTGGACATAAACCTGAGCATTCTCATGACTTTTATCCCTTTGCTCTCTCTGCAGGTCTGGGGTCATGCCATTATAAACATGCTCCTCTGTCCTGGGCTATTGGCAGCTTTATCAGGCCTGTCTGAGAGATAGACCTGCCTGTCTGTGTAATCTGACCACATGAGAGGACAATGCTCCTGGACTGGGAACACTAATGGTTAATGCTTTAATACTACTCACTCAGCTTAGAATGAAGATTTCTCTGCTCTTTGGGAAATAAAATTATTTTCTATTTCAATATTGATGATTATTTCCACTATTCCAGTCAAACTACTTTTGAAACCAGCTAAAAAAGAATTAAAAGTAGACTGGAGCTGCAATGGCGCTCTGAATTCTGTCCATTGGGAGTCTATTTTTGCCAGAGGCTGAGGCCGACTGCAGCCTTTTCCCTGAATAAATGAACAGTCATGGTATGAACACATAGGGCGATGCATGTAGCTTCAAAGGTGGAGACACAACAGCACTGCACCACTTCGAGTGTGACTGTCACACCTCAACAAAGCTCCAGTGGAGTCGTAGTTGAACCAGGTGCAGTCTGAGCGCAGTTTTATGAGGCCCGAGCGCCACAATCTGGCATGTGTAATGGGCACAATATGAGAGTATCTTGAATTACAGGTTTTTATAGCGTAACACCTTGGCAACTGTTTTTCTTCATAGAGATTGATAAATATATTGCCAGACTGTGGCAAGCAGGTGGTGGACCCTCTACCGGAAAAGTTACACAGTGCACCTTTAACTTTTTCAGATTGTCATTTAAGCTGTATCCATAGAGCTGTAGACCTCCTTTGCAAAACCGAAGAAAACAACAATGACAAAATGACACATGGGGCATAATTGGATCTGTCAAAAGTGTCATGTCTCCAGAGCACTACACAAAGAAACTGTCCTTCTCTCCTTCCCTCTGTCTTTCCCTCTCTCTCTGCCGTCTGTGGAGCTGATAACAGGTTTGGCAGAGACAGTGGCAGAGTCATCGGCACTGGTGTAGTTATGTGATGGCACGGCCCCTGCTGGCACAAGCCTGCCCCCGTCTGTGACCCCCCTGCCCAAGTATGATGACCTGAAACACACCTTCCTGTAGCATTACTTACAGAGGCGGTTTATTTTCATGCTCCGGCCATGGGGCGTATACATAACAGTGCTCTATTTCATGCTATCCCTGCATTCTCTCTGAAAACTTTTGCCCTGTCAGTCACTTTTAGCTCTTTTTAAGGTCTAGCCTCATTCAAGTTCTGTCAGGTGCTGCAAGACCAAAGCGGTCAATCAGATCATTCTACAGCAGCAGATCGCTAAAGTCTGCTTCAATCATCGGCTATTACAGGGTATGACCGGCTCAAATAATGGACTACTAAAGCATGAAAGGGTGAGGGACTCGGAGTCGGGATACAGCGGATACAATGCGGATTTTTTTTTTATTTTTATCATACAGGAGTCAAAATTGTTGCGTCAAAAATCTTCTTAATTTCTTGATTAGGCCTACTTCTGAGACAATTTTGGCCCTGGTCGTCGGCCCTGACGCTCACACTCACTGGGCCCTGTCTGTTTATCCGCCTGGCCCCTGAGAGAACACAATACAGCTCCAGTCTGGGGAAAACAATGCCGGCTGTCTGCCCGAGACGAGTGCTGAGACGAGATTACGGAATGTATACAGTAGAGGTCTGCTGCTGTAGAAGATATTCAAATGTGTATATGTCATCAATATGCAAAAATAACCTGTTTAATGGACTGTAAAGGGGCTGCTCAATAAAGCTACCACAACAGAATCGAAATCACAATTTGACTGGGCACAATTCAATTCAGTTATTTATATTTATATAGCATTTAAAACTACTTCAGCTAACAATCGACATATAAGACAACAAAAAAATATACAGATAACAGGATACATAGGAAAAGAACAATAAAACACAAAGATATACTGTCTAGTTCATATTAAATGCCAGGGAGAAGAGGCGGGTTTTCAGTCTAGTCTTAAACTGCGTTAAAGACTGGGGGAATCTGACAGGCAGAGGGCGCTGTTCCATAGTCTGGGCGCTGCCAGAGAAAAGGTTCTGTCACGTCTGGTCTTGAGCCTGGCTTTGGGCACAGCAGCAGGGGCTGATCAGCTGATGTCGAGGCTCTGGGTGTAGTATAGGGCTGCAACAATGCCCTCACATAAACAGGGATCACAGAGTGCACACATTTAAAAACAATCAATAACATTTTGAATTACACGCTGAACAGAATCCTACTATTTAAACATAATATGCAAATCGCAATTTACACAGCACAGCAATAGTACCCACTCTAACCACTGAGTCACTGCAAACAGTACCACTCTAACCACTAAGACACTGCCAAAGCACTAGTTAAATCAGCAGTGGGTTAGTTCAAATCTGGGCTACATCTAAACTAAGCCAAACTTTGAACCAGATCCATTAGAAGTTGGATTTAACGAGTTCTTAACCAAGACAAGAACCAAACAATGATTAATCCATTTCAGAATTAAGATGAAGTAAAAATTTAACCAGTAGATTTGAACCTGGATGGATGGTTTGGCTACACCTGGTCTTGGCAACAATTTTATCTGAAATGCGCCAAGAACTACAGCAAACATTAATAAACCAGGACTACAGCTGAATAATGTTGCATAAAGAAGGTTGTTTATATTTTCAGGGAGTGGCATATACATTTTTCATCTTAAAAGGCATTTGGGTGAAAATGAAAATTTAGACCTGGACTAAACCAAGAGCTAAACTCTTTCAAGAACAGGACTAAACCAGGTCTGAACCGTAACTTGACAGGACTAAAATGGTGACAGAGAATGAAGAGGATGCAGCCATGATGTATCCATGACTACAACCACCAATATCAAAATAAATTCAAATGAAGTTCTGGCCTCAGTTTAAACCATTTCAAACCATAGACAGTATATAAATGGACATCGCTAACCCGCTGGCCGTCATGTTCCTAATAGGAAGTATGGGTGCCCTTACGGCTCGATCGACTCTGCTGCAGGCTCATCATTTCGCTCTTAAAAAAATGTTCATATTAATCCGTGCCACTGGATTCGCTCTTTGGTTGCTATGATACTAGCGGTTGGAATTCCAAATATGGAACTTGGCTCCAAATTCGCTCCAATAACTGCTAGCCTTGATGAGCTTCATTTAACTGGAGCCTAGGGGTGACGTCACACTCCACTTCCTTATACAGTCTATGTTCTAACCCAGCTCCAAACCAGGTCTGTTGCAGGACTAAACCAAGACTTAAGTGTGTGGTTGCACTTACATTGTCTGTTCGTAGTTTTTTGGCGGGGCAGCCTCCGTCCACTGGGTGGAGCATGTAGTACAGACGCACTTTGTTGGCGTGTTTCCGACTCTGCAGAAGGAAAGATAAACACATTAGTTAGTTTTAGTTACAGCTTAGTCACAGCTGCCCTGGGGCAGTTTTAGTTACTTTTAGTTTACCTTTATCTTGAAAATCACTTTTAACGAGTTAAATAGAGTTATATATTGGTTAGCTCATTACTTTTACTTTCTGGAGGTTTGCATGTTAAAAAGATGGTTAAAACTGTACTTCAGAACATTCTCCATGGAGATAAGATACATTTTATGCCAAACTGTGGAATTTTAAAGCCAAAGGAGCAAGGTTTCCATAGAAACAAGCAAGCCTTTGTTTGGTCTTGTCCAGGGGCCAAAAAAGAGTGAGGTCTGTGAAGATGCAACCCCGCTTAGAGTAAGGGCACTCTTGTTTGACTGTGCTATAAACACAATTAAATAAAATTTAAAATGAACAATATGGTTTTATTTTAGTCTATTTCTAGGTAAAAAAGTTACATATGGTGGCTTTAAAAGATAAAGCCACCTTACAAGTACAGGTCATGCCAGACATTCAATAATAATGCCTTACATTTGTAATGTGCTTTACAGGCTTGTCAAAGCCTCTCAAAGCACTACACTATAATCATTATTCATTCATTTCCACACGTGGTGATGCTGCTATTGTAGCCACAGCTGCCCTGGGGCAGACTGACAGAAGCGAGGCTGCCAACCTGCACCATCAGCCCCTCTGACCACAACCAGTCATTCACACACACAAAGTGCCTAATGACACTACAACAGAACTTGGTCCAAGCGGGACTTGATCCTCCGACCTTCAGGTTGGTGCTCTAACCGCTGAGCCACTGTCGCCCGACAGTCCGAAATTGATTGATTGATTTAACACTTTTACTCTTACTAGCAAAAAAGCCTTTCAAATATTCAAATCATTCACATCATTCTCTCCCTTTCTCATTACTCCATCAGTATTTAAATGATTTTCCAGCTGAAACCCAGAAGTATTCATAAGGGAAACTAGCTCATATGAAATAGTATGCCGTAGTCTCAATGCACAGACCTGAGCGGTGTTGTGGGGATTTGTGAACAGCAGGTAATGACTGTCATGTTCTAATGAGAATCAAACAGAACCAAATGATCTGGTGCCCAGATGAATCAGAGCATGTTCACATGTGATAGTACACACGCAGGTCAGGCTCGATTAT
Source organism: Periophthalmus modestus (assembly GCA_019594935.1). Classification (NCBI taxonomy): domain Eukaryota; kingdom Metazoa; phylum Chordata; class Actinopteri; order Gobiiformes; family Gobiidae; genus Periophthalmus; species Periophthalmus modestus. The sequence continues at coordinate 24,982,858 of JAIEZT010000012.1, read as the reverse complement.
GGACAGTGAAGAATGAGTTTGTTTCAAAAACACTCTGGGTTGAATAGTGGATCATTTTCTGATGAAATCCTATAAACTTTATGGCTGTAAAGACCACACCCTCCGCTATCAGAGCCAAACATGTCCATGCAATCAAATTTTTCAAATGTTTCAGTGACGCATGTGGAACAAAAGAGTTCACTTGTCATCCATCATTTTGAACAAAATCGATTTTTCTCTCACTTCAGATTAACAGTTTAGTGCTTCACCCATTCTGCTTTTCAGTCCCCAGATATTTTTTTCTTAGTTTTTTCCTCGGAAGCAACCATATTTGTTTTGATATGGACGGACCATGGATGTCTCTGATTGGCTAATCCACCTGTCAACCACGCCCATTTGAGAGATTCACCGGTGACCAGACTCACGTCTCTGAAAAATACTGAAGAAGTGTGTATTCTGGATCCCAGACACCTAACCTTCCATCCACACGTTGTACTAGGGTTGTCAAAAGTATCGAAAATCAGATACTAATCGATACGAAATCCAGTATCAAAACTAGATATTACAAGTATTAGTACTAAAAACTAGTATACGCCCATGGACCACTATGGAACCTACTTGGACCAATTATGGATTACACAGACCGCAGGGTAATATAAAAGAAAGTACTATTATTTAAACCTGAAAATCACATTCTATTGTCTAAATAAAATTATTTAATTATCATTGTGGTTTGGCAATCGAATTTGAAATTTTTGTACCGTGACAACACTACTTTGTACCTCCCGTCTTTATCTCTGTTTGATGTTTACCTCTCCACACTCCAGGGACATCATTTGGATTGAAAACTACTGCCTGGGCCAGTGAGCCAAAATCAAAGCAGAGCTACAATCTGCAAGAACAATCCTATGGACAGCCCATGGAGCCGAGCCAGCCGAGCCCACACTTCAAACACGGAAAAACCAGGAAAGACAGCACCGCAGCCAGAGAAGATCCGGGAGGTAATTAGACCGCAGTTCACGGGGGGGCGCGGAGGAGGGGCTGTGCTCAGAAACAAATCGATCCAGGATAGAGAACAAGAGAGGAAGGAAGAGATTGATAGATTGTAAAAAAAGGAGGTGTGACGGATGAGTGATTGGTGACATCTGATAACGTAGTTCGGTAAAGGAGGAAAGAAAGAGGAACTGTGATGTCAGTCTGGGTGTATAAAGGCTCGTTTGTGATGGGAAATGAACCTAGCTTTAATGATGGGATTTTCGACTTCTTTATAGAATCTGAATCTTTTGGGTCTGTTCATTTCAAAGAGCCGTTCAAAAGACTGACTGTTCTAGTATTTAATCATATGACAGAAGCCAATGTGAGAACTCATTTTATCTACAAACTAAATGACCAAAGCTAAGATTTGTTTAAAATGGTTCAAACTGAGAGTGAGAGTGTGCTTCCACTTTGAAATTATGCATAACTTACATAAAACATAAGCTTTACAAGTGACAGTCGCTCAGTTGGTAGAGTGTTTTTCCACAGATCCAAAGGTTGGCGGTTCAAATCCCACTCTTGACATAAACATCATTGGTTAAGTGATCTGATCCACTGACCCACAGGTTGGCAGTGAGATTCCAGCTCCCACAGATGAATAATGTCAATGTGTCCCTGGGCAAGACACCTCGCCCCCAGTGTCCGCCTACAGTGGCATATTAATGAGCTTTAATCGGTGAGTGGTTCCTTGATGTAAACCGCTTTGAGTAGCTTAACGGTGGAAAAGTGCTATATAAAAATGTGTCAATTCATCAACTTATTATGATGTTAAACCTCTCACTCATATACTCTGCTTCTGCACTGATTCATATTTTGGTTCTGCATTAATCAGTATAAAAATGCATTGAAAATAGAAAAAGGTTGGTTCTTTCAAAACATGGGATCCGGCACCAATTTGTCAGTTTTTAATGTTCATATGGTTATTCCTGGACACAATAGCAAAACACAAATACCAGGATCATGCAGAGCGGGTCAATACAAACATTTTAAGCCCAAAATGATGAGTCTGACAGCAGCAGTTACAGAGACAGTGCTGAGTTTTTCAATAGAAAGTAGATTGGAGCCAAAGTCGATGGAACCGGAAGCATATCCAGGCTCACTTCCCATCTTCCCATTTGGAACACGGTGGCTAGCACGTTAGCTATGTTCATTTATATATAAAGTCTATGACTCAACCAGAGCAGTGTTTTTCAGGGTTGCCAGATTCTCAACACCGTCATTATCGTATGGAGAGCTCAAATTTAAAATGTTTTGGCCCAAATTATCATACAGGGTGCCCCAAAAATCACTGATACTTTTAAATCTTCAATAGCTTCTATAAGTCTTAAGTTATACTCACCAAATTTTAGCAGTAGGTAAACTGAACCTTCTGAGATTTTTGGCAATATATAGGGTTACAATTGTTCACTTACACTTGAACTTATCACTACTTAAAGTAGGGGAAATAAAAATGACCTAATTTTAAAAAAAATAATGTTTTTTTAAGTGTCCACCATTTTTTATTTCACACTGAATAGCCCGATCCAACACACTTTGTATAACATTTAAAGCATTTCCAGGCTTATGGCTCTTATTTGATCCTCGATATTATGTTTTAAGTCGTTTATTGTCTGAGGTTTATTCACAAACACCTTTTCTTTAAGATAGCCCCACAAGAAGAAATTGGGATTAGTCAAGTCTCTGGAGATCACATACTGCCCCCTGAAAACAACTTATTATTCCTTTAAAGGCATTAAGCTTGGGGCATCTCTGGTATTAAAATGTTGACGGTGACACCGCTGGGTTTATGAATTTGACCCATGTGACTCAAAGTATCACTGCACAATGAGGGTTCGTTCCTCGGTGCTATATTTACTCATATTAATGTCAGAAGGGGAGTTCTAAATGCTCTGAAAAAATAAAATAAAAATATTTAGAAACAAAAGAGTTATGGATTTTTTTCAACTTTTCTACAATACCAAAATATAAACAAAAATGAGCTAAAGTATGTTTGCAATATGTAAAATAAAATATAAGAACAAAAATAGTTCCACAGTGTCTATAGGTATTATATATGCAAAACTTAACTATTCTGAGGAGCGCAGAGAGCACAGGGTCACAGCTGGGTCAGTCTAACAGGGAAAACCAAGTGTCTGCTCTGTAGTTATAATCTCTGACGCCGTGAATAACTATGTCATAATTTACACATTTTAAATTGAAATACACATCTAAAACGACTTAATAAAAGAAAGAAACCACTGACTTCGGCATTAGAAAACTGCAGTTCCCAATAGGAGCTGACGTCGCTGTAAACGTCATCGCAACAAAGAGTCGGCAGCATTTTTTTTCATTTGTACCAAAATTGCTACACAATCTTGCCAAATCCCGCACGCATCACCAATTAAGAAAATAAAAATGGAGATGGAGAAAGTACGTCGCAGTGGCGGTAAAAACGTGGGTTGATCGGCAATATGGCGTCTTGAAAATAACTGATTAAAGCTCAAACATGCACGAATCACTCCAAATACAACTTTAGATGAGTAAATGTTGAGGGGAAACAGCTATAACATGATTAAAAGCTCTGAACAGTCAATTTTTCAGAATAGATTTGCTTTAAACAAGACTGAGTTTGATGAGTGAGACTGAATCTAAATAACTTCTGACACATTTCAATATTTGACGCTAACTAGAGGCACTGCTCTGTCTGACGCTCTGTTACTCAAGTTAGACTTTAATCTGAGTTTTATTTTAACACAATCTCACCAGAAAGAAGTCACTTAGCTGGAACTGCAACGGATAAGCTGATCTGGACAGCTGAATATGTTCCTGTCAAATGGCGTTACAGTTCCAAGCTAGCACTAGCCAAATGTGTATCGTTTATGCTGTGAACCCTTTTACCGGAGTCGCGATTCAAAAAGATTGAGAACCACCGTTTTAGGGTACCAAGTCACACACGTCAAAGTTCTCATTTGTCTTATTATTAGATCTTAAACACTGAAAACACAACTGTGAAAAGCCTGGATATACGGAAGTTAAATGGTAGAGTGGTGAGCATTAGATCAGGGTTCACTTTGGGTATCATATGAATAAAACCGTCTTGCAATAAACCCACAAGGGAATACAATATGTCCTCAGTATGTGACAGCTAATTCTATTTCAGGTTTAGAGCATGTGATAGTTCTGTTTCTTCATGTCTCATCTGCTGACGACGGCAAACCTATTGATCCATTTCCTGTTTATTTGAGCAATAACGTTATAAAAAAAACCAATAAAAAAGCAATAAAAAATATTGACTAAAACATAATTTATTTTTTTGAACTGGTTGAGCTAGAAAACGAGGATTTATCCACATATTTTGGGATGTCTGCGTAATCCCTCAGTCATCCAGGTATGAAAGAGCAGTTCAGGACCCCAGTCTGCTGTACATCTCCATCTCAAAGCCACTAGCCACTCCTTTGAAGATAATGAGGTACAGATCTTAGCCAAAGAACAAAAAAGGATTGAGAGAGAAGCTAAAGAGGCAATTTTTGTTAGGAAAGACAGTCCATCTTTGAACAGGAGTGGGGGGCATCACTTATCTTCCATTTATAACTCCATTCTCAAACCTAAATCAAAACAAGAAAAAACAATAGTGATAGTCAGTATTATAATAGTTGTGAGAGCACCCATTAGGGACCTGCACGATTATGCCAAATATGACTCAGTAGCTGTGTTAGTTTCAGTGTAGTTAGCTCCTCTCTTCAGATAGATATAAAGTGAAATACCAGCTTGGGTGTTCGGTGAAACGCCTTCATTCTAAAACTTTTGTCCAGTTGATAGAATTTTGATCAATCAAAATGGCAATTTGAGTTCCTGCAGGTACTTTGATAATAGAATGTCGTCTACAAATAAAAAAAAAGTCCTATCTTTATTAAAAAATATTGTGTTATTTATAGTTTAGAGTTCTGCATGTTCTGAAATATATGGGATTCCTGTATTAGTTTATCAGTTCGGTTCTTTTCTCTTACGTTATAAATGCTATAGAGTTTATTATTTTATTTTTTTATTCAAAGTTCACCTACTTTTTAAAGAGAGCGTATTGCGTTGTGATAGCGCTCTGGAGGGGGAGTGAGCGCTGAAAGCAAAGGGAGGTTATGATGGTGAAGGATGTTAATATGTTATTTTCAAATGATGCATTGGCAAGTAATACCCCATAGAAGTGGAGCCCTTTTCTATATCTTTATTTAGTCTACCTGCTCAGATTTAGCCTTCCCGGCACAGATAAAACGGTAGATTTTGGTGAGGCGGCAGAGATCCAAAGAGCTCCGGAGCAGAGGGGGGAAGAATGTGATGACCAAGCCCAGTGGAGCGTGAGCAGCTGGGGGACAGGTGACCAGCACTAGTGCCTCATACAGACACAAACAGCCGCGAGCACCAGGGAGGCACAGTCACTCAGACAAACCCAAAATGGACTTACTCAACCTGAGCTGGGACAGGCAGGGCATCACTGTATCTGAATTCAACACAGAAAAGAATCATATATATGAAATATTAAAGGAAAGATTATGTTAAATTACCTTTTATGAGCTATTATTCATGTTTTAGTGGTGTTTCTTTTCACTAGCTTACACAAAGTCGTATTTTGATTCATGCATATTTGAGTAATCTTGTACTGTCTTGCATTCGAAGCTTGAGTGCTCGGACAGACAATTCCCATTTTCACCTACCCCCTATGTTAGCCCCTTAGACTGAATAAGACGTGATCATGGGTGTGCTTCCGGGTCCATCAACTCTGGCCCCAAATCAGTTTATATTGAAAAACTGTCACCCCTCCCTCCGTCATTGCCGCAGGAACTCTCCTTATTTTGGTCTTAAAATGTTCGCATTGACCCATTCTACATGATCCCGGTAATTTTATTCTGCAATTTTGTCCGTGCTTCAAGATATGAACTTAACTTAAGGCACCTTCTTTCCCAGAGGTCAATTTTGGCAACAGATTTGATCGACAGTGTGCGGTGCGGGCGGGAAGGAGCGTTATCTTCAACAGCTCGCTCCGGATTGGCTCTTTGGTTGCTATGATACTCGCGGTCCAAATACAGCTGCTAGCCTCCATGATTTACTCATTTTTAAAGTAAATCTGACTTTTATGAGCTTTTAACCATGTTGTAATGGTGTTCTTTTGCTTTATGTGTGTGCTGTTTTCACCTACACCTATCTCCACCCACTCCTCTGTACTTGCAATCCTTCAAAAAGATCATACATATAGGGTTCAAATATGATACGAAGCCATTTCAGCAATAAAAAGTAAAAGAAAAACTACTGCTTGTTACAGTGAAATGTCAATGAACCTAAAATATATATTACACAAAATAGAGTATTGTGACCTTTAAGCCATGTTATAGCGCCTCATCAAAAACATACCTGGAGTTGCGTTTTCTTTCACTTCACACATGCTTCAGTAACCCTTTATTATTAGTCTGTCTACATCCCCAAAGCTCAAAATGCTCTGTTCCACCTTGTGATGTCATGAAGTGGTAGTTTTCAACTTATCATCTACGTTTTACCATTAACTGAGCAGAGATCATGCAAATGATTCAAGTGAAGATGTATAGAGTTTAAAAATACAAAGGAGCACTTCCACCACATGACATCACAAGGTGGAACAGAGTGTTTACTGCTTGAGAGAAGAAGTCAGCCCAAATATGTGTTTATGTGTTAAATGTGCAGGAATGAAACAAAAAAACTAATCTAGGTATGTTTGTGATGAGGAAACAACATTATAATGTAGATTAAAAAAAAAGAAAAAAAAGTGTAATATGGGGCCTATAAGGTGAAAATGAGACCGCCATCTGCAGGAAAATATAGAGCGTTTCGTTATCCACAAAACAGGAGTGTGCCATTAGCATGCTAATGTTTGTTAGCTGATTTTGAATGGATTCTGAGCGTCAAAAAAAAGTGAAATGTATGTAAAAAAAAAGTGAAATGTATGTATGCGAATATAGCATTGTCAAAACAATAAAAGCTAACACGGCAGTCTAAATATGTTATGTGTTAACAGTTAAGTGTAATACTCCCTCTTTAATAAAAACCCTAAGACTGAAAAGTGTAAGAGTTTGATTGTTAGATCATTTCCCACCTCACCACCTGTTAGTGCAGTGGACCCGCGTCTGACTTGTGGAGTTTGCAGACAGTTTACGGCTCATTTGTGATGTGTAAACTTGATGAAGGAGCAGATTGGTCGTTCTTGTGGGAGGCAGCCCACTCACACTAGACCGATGGGAGCTGTAGCAAAAGTGCATCTTAAAACAAACTACAATAAACTCGCTCAACTCACGGAAGGGTTAGACTGGATATATGGGGAGTTTAAAAGTCCCACATGGTAAACTGACTTTTGGAGTTGTGCAGCTAAACCCTAAGAACGATACAAGTAGGGCCTGGGAGAGGTCGATAAAATACTCAAATGTGGATGACATAATACCCCCTGCTTAAGTTTTAATAAATCCAGCAAATAAAGAATGCTTCCCTAGTTTCAGCTTATGATGTCATTAGGAGGTCATCCAGGCAGTACTGGTTTGCATAACTTTTCTGCTGCAGGCTACCACTTGCTTGTTCGTATGGAGATGTTATTGTGTTGCTCATAATGTTCCACGTTATGGCATTACAACGAGGGATCCAGTGACCCAGCGTTTTTAGTTTCGATACCAATTTTGATACTATGGTTTTAAGTATCTGCCAATACCCAATGGCAACCAATACCAGAGCAGTGACCAAAAACTTACTTTTTTATTTATTTAATGCAAAAATAACACAAGGCTATTACATAAACATAGAGACCCAACCCGGAATATCAAATTAACTGATATTTTAGAGCCGATACCCAATCCAGCGCTTTTTTCCGATCCCCATCCATCCATTTTTTTCCGCTTATCTGGGGCTGGGTCACGGGGGCAGCAGTCTAAGCAGGGACTCCCAGATTTCCCTCACCCCAGACACTGCCTCCAGCCCCTCCAGTGGGACCCCAAGGCATTCCTAGGCCAGCTGAGAGACATAGTCCCTCCAGCGTGTCCTGGTCTTCCCCGGGGGCCGGTGGGACATGCCTAGAACACCTCCCCAGGGAGGCGTCCATGGGGCATCCTGAGCAGATGCCCAAGCCACCTCAGCCTCTCAAAGTGTAGGAGCAGCCGCTCTACTCCGAGCTCCTCCCCTGTTTCCAATACCCATAATGAAATAAAGCTAGTGGAAAATTACACAAAGCACTTTTAAAGTCCCTAGACCTTCACCAGACTTATTCTCATAATTAAAGCTCTCAAATTCCCTCGGCTGAAATGAATGTCAATGAGCAGCTAGCTAAAATTCAGCTATGGGTTTTTAGCCTCATTTGAACTGCCTCCTTTTGGCTCTGTCTGACGACATCCCTGCTACCTGTGATATTAATAGCACAGAGTAATTTAATACCCAGTGGTCTGCAGACAGCACTTTGCTCCCTGTAGTGAAACGTATTACCCAATATCGAGCCTGTTGCCTTTTGACACGCTATTAAGACATGATGTATTTAAGAGCTTTATGCAAATTATAAACTGCTCCTACAAAATATCATCTTAGAAAATGTAGAATCCCTAATATATCTGCCCACTGTGAAACTGAATACATTTAAAGTGCACATGGCAGGTTTTGACTTGGTTTGGTGGGATGGTACCTGTGGTAAGTATTCATCAGATTTAAGTGACAGTTTATTAAAAACAAAAAACAAAAAAATCCATCCAAAATGCAGGGGCAGTTTATGCACAGGAAGGCAATAAAGATGTTGTCTATTTTTATTAGTCCGATCGTAGCTGTTGTTTTATTTAGACAAGTCTCGGCCCTGGTTAATGTTATGGTTGCTAGGTAACAGTTATGGAATTATCTCTAGGTATGCTGCCATGTACAACCAAGAAGTACAGTTATATATATATATCACCAAAATAAAAATATAAAGATGTCTGCTATGTTTTGGTGAGGCGAGTAGTCTAATCATATGAAGGCAAAATATCTCCTGGTGGTTTACAGATTCTGCAAAGTGATGACGTCATACACTCAGATGAGGGAAAGAGACAGTATTTCCTGCTTTGTACTTAGCCATAGCTCGAAGGTAAACACACACATGTTGACTTTGATCAATTTTAAGAATGCTTAGCCTAGACCCAAGAACGTACTGTATTAGTACCGGTGGTGGGCCGTAACCAAGTAAAAGTAGTAAAGTACTGTATTTAAGTATACATTTTAGGTATCTGTACTTTACTCAAGAAAATTTTAAAGTGAATACCTTTTCTTTTTTTTTCACTACATTTAAGAGCAGCTGTCAGTACTTTTCATTCCATTACAATTTTGAACAGGACTAATTTTTTTTTTTTTTTTTAACACGTGTAGTTTGAGCAAAAATATACACAGAAAAACAGCTTAACAGAAAAAAACTATTGATTCAAATTCAAAATTCAGCACAGATCTTTCTGAAAATCACTACATTTGAAGCTTTAATACTTTTGCTTTTACTCTTTACATTTTTAAACTACTTTTACTTGCGCATGTGTTTTTTTTTTTTGCTGTATCTGTCCTTTTACTTATGTAACTAAACTGTACCTCTTCCAGCCCTATTTAGTACAATGATCAACATTATAACAATATTAATTTAAGCTGCCCCCATCTGTATTAAATAATTCTGGTCTATAGAAAGTTGTGATGTCATCTAAAACTCACCAATATTGACCAGTGGAATTGTACTGTGAATGTGAAGCCAGGTGCAAATAACAGGGATGTTACACTCACAATAATAACAACAAAAAGTGAAGGGAAATCAATAAGCATTACTGTTAAATGACTGAATACAAGAACACAAGATACAGGCATGCAAATGACAGAGGGGTTATAACACAGGGTATGAAGGCTGATATGAATATGTTATGCTTATAAGACACACACACACACACACACACACACACACACACACACACACACACACACACACACACACACATATATATATATAAAGAAGACATATTGTGCTATAGTTATGATACCCATGTCATTATGTTATAGCTTGGACATTTTAAATCGCAACATTGTTCTAACACACCTTAATAAAAGGAACAAGACCACTGATTTCTGGGTTGTAAAACTGTGGAGCCCGATGGGAGCAAGCAGCGGATATTTGTTTTCAATTATGCTGCCCAATCCTTTATGTATCATCAATTAAGAAAATAAAACTGGAGAAGCAAGTAAGTATGTCAGTGCGGGCGGGGAAAATGGGGGTAAATCTGCGCAATGACGTCGAGAATACAGGAGTATAAAGGTTACTCAAAGATGCATGAATCACTCTAAATACAACTATGACTGGGTAAATGCGAAGGGAAAACAATTATGGTTAAAAGCTCTAAAAAAGTAGATTTTGCGTAATCTCCTTTAATCTGTGCAGGAAATCAAAAAAAGCGAAAAAAAAAAAATAAAAATAAAAAAATAGAACTAAGGTGTCCAAAAGCATTTGAAAGGTAACTCGTAATATCAGCTTTGTAAAAAAAAACACAACATAGACCTCTCCACTGTATGCCCTGCTGCTCCTCTGGCCTCCACTCATAACTGTTACCTTTGATACTGCTGCTGCAGCCTTTGCATTGATTTCCAGTAATTAGCCGCTTCCGAACGTGGATTTGTGGCCACCAGCGAGCACAGGGCAAATCCCGTAGGAGTGCTAAGGCTAAAGGTTAGCGTTGCCCCAACCACCTATTATTGGCAAAGGATCCACTTAACCACATTTTCAGCTCTCTCAATCTTTAAAATAAATACTCTTGTTTAGTTATCGAGATTATAAATGGCGCGTTCCACCACTGTAACCACAGTGTAAGTCTAAGGGGCGGGAATGTAATGAGGGGACTGACTTAAGAATAATATTGGCTAAAGGTTAAGCTACTTCAACATGGCTCACACAGTTTACATGTGAAGAGGTCAGCTGGTCAACCAAACCCACAACTTGTAATAATGATGAACGAACACGCTTATACTGTTGAACTACAATTACAAGAACTACGTATACAAAAATAATAATGGATTGGATGAAAATTGTACTTATTCAATTTCTGGACGTTACACAAAATCACTTTACATTACTCGAATACTAGTAGTAATCTAGTACTAATATGGAAGGTAGTTAGCTTCATCAGATTTTGAATTTTAAATGCTAGTGAATTTCTGACTCTGATTTTTGAAATCCTAAAAAAACAAATGTTATTTTGATTTGCAGTGTACATTTTCAGAGTGAAGATTTAAAAAAAAAAGGTGTAAAAGTAGTGATTACACTTCACTATAACTGTGCTATCAGTTGAGTTGTAATTTTAAGTTTTAGATTTTTTGGAATAATTCTCAAAGAACTACATTGCAGTCAAGATATTTTCCTACCCTTTACTTAATAAAAGGTTTATTGTTGAGCACTATACAGATGCTAATTTTAAAGGTATTTAGAGTAACTTTCAGCCACTGTTGCTGTGTGAACGGGAGCAAGGAGGACTCAGTGGTTGCCTCCTGATGAGGGTCTATATACTGACTTAGATCTTGTTAAGTGTGAAAACGCATTATGGCGATGATAAAAAAGAACGATTAAATGAAAAAAAAAGTATCAAACACAAAGAACTTCCATGAACTGTTTTAAATTCAGCAAAACCCTTAAATAACTCCACGTGAATCTCATATGACGCTACTTTTTTATTTGCTCTTCAGCAGATCAAACTGGACGTAGTTCTTCAGGCCGGATACCGCTTGTTGTTCCTCTTCCACTCGTAGTCTTCTGAATACCTAATTCTTTTGTTCTTGGGTTAGGTGGAAATCACTGTCACGAACTTCAATCAGCAGAAGCCTGGATCTCCACCTCCTCACACTGGGATACCTGAACCACATTGATAGGTGTAGCTTCTGGTTCTGTTGGAGTTGAGTTATCCTTAGGTTCCTCCTTTGTGTATTGGATCTTTCTAGCTTCCCATCACGTTTCCCAAGTATCCTGGACCTCATTTACCTCAGCTGTTGGTGTTTTCTGGTCATCTTCTTCATACTTAGCAGTTTTGGGTTTGGAGTTTTGGTTTGGGTTTAGTGCTCAAGAGGAAAACACTTGACATCCGGCTGTGTTACCACAACCACACAGGTAGCTTCAGGTTCTTCTAGAGCTGAGATGTCCATTACATGAGTCTCCTCAGACTTTGAGATCTGTTTGACCTGTTCAATTCACAGTCTAGCATTTTCATCTACTTATGCTTTTGAGCTGATGGAGATATCTTTAGGTTCAGCTTTGGTCACCTCAGCCTCAACTTCTTCAGTCCTCAGTCATCTTCCAAGTCTCCTGGACCTTGTTTGCCTCCACTACTGGCGCCTTTTGCTGTTTTCCACACTTTGAAGTTTCAGATTGAGAGGTTTCAGTCACACAATCCAAGGCATCTATTTCTTTGTCTTGAACGACTGACTGTGCATTTGCAGAATGTCGTGGAGAACCTTTATAGATCCAGGACTGGACTTTTCTTCAATGCCAATAAAAAGGTTTTTCTCTCTCTTTCAGCAGTTTCAACAGGAGCATTTTGGCTGATTTGAGCATTTTCCTAGTATTTATTACTTTATCGAATCTTGTCCGAAATAGTCTGGAGCAATACTTTTTGGGGGTCAATATTTATTGAGGTACTTTTTCCTTGCACTAATGGGAAAACGTGGTTATTTTTCTGTATTATGATGAGATTTGAGCTGTAGAAGGTCAGATTTTGAACATCTATGATTCATTAATGATCCAAACTAGCTATTGTACATTAAGAATACTTTTTGGGGGATAATCCTGCTTTATAGTTTGGTTTTAATATTATCCTTTATCGTTATTTACTTCGTGACAAGCGAATGTACTACACAAATAAAACTGGACTGGATTGGATAAGTGCTGCATACAGTGGCTATACAGTTCTTATCGGCCATCATTTTCCCTGTGGAGAGCATCTATCACACTCACACCTGCCTACCCATCCACCGCTCAGGATAAACAGTTTTTGGCCCAGCGTTTTCAATCTCCGCATAATTCAAAACCAGTCCAATTCGTGTTTGAGACAGGACCAACTTCATTTTTCAGCCTCAGTGTGAATAAACAGCACCTCGCGGCTTTCACGACAAGCTAACTCCACTCATAATATTTGGATGTTTCTTGTCACAGTTCCATATTTTTTATATTCTTGTCAGCTATTTTTCATATCTGCACAACCAAGCCCTGAAACCTTGAGCTGTAAAAGGGAGGGAAATGTGGATGTTAAAAGACCGCAATGGTGTGTTTGAGGAATAGCCTTATGACAGGAAGGTTGCTAGTTCCGTAACCCCTGGGCACTTTATATTGTTGCTGCGTCACTGTGCAAAACTTATGTTGGTGGCCATTGTAAAGATGTTAGCGAGGATTGGGAACCACATTTTCGTTGGTTTGCAGTGGTCCGACGTTATTCCTCACTTACCCCAAGTTATTCCTCACTTGCTCCATGCATTCTGACCAAATTATTCACTGTGATGAGTTTAAAAGTAGCGGAGTGGACTTTTGGCGTCATTAAAAACACTTTATATTTAGATGCAGACAGCACACCGTGGACTTATTTGGACCTCAAGAGCTGTTTAGACAATATTTGTGCTGGAGCAAAACTAATTTTGCTCTAATACATGGGGGAAAAAATAGGTACAGAGCCTTTTTCTGGGGTCCACCACCTTCTAGTCTTTATGGAGATGTTGAGAGATGCTTTTCCTAGAATTTTCCAAGGTATGGAACTAAACATATCTACATCCATGGAGACAAGCAGGTGACGCCACCAGGCCAAGTTAAAAAGTCAGATCTGTGGTGAGGCAAGCCCACTCACTGCAAGAACGCCTATTTCTCAACTGATGTTTGAACAATAAAACCAACCCTAACAATGCAGTTAGACAGATAACTTTAACCCTATAGCTGTTGCTGCCGACTTGCGGTTGCGGACTTTCTATTACTGTAACCCCACAACCAATTGCGCTATCATGTAATGGAAAGTCCTCAACCGTGAGTTTATTGGCGGAAACAGCATCCGACGCTATAGGGTTAATGCCATATTGTTAATGCCATATTGTGCAAAACCATTCCATAAAAAACCTCTCTACAGAAAAGTTGCATTTTACTGACTGTGTAAGATTTCTTTGTAACATCTATAGGCAGTTTAGAACGTTCCAATGTGAATCCATCCAGTGGCACCAAACCGTACAATGAAAGCTATTACAGAAATATTTTACAGTGATGAAAAACCATCTCGGAGGAAGTCATTTTTCTTCAATTGGACAGAAAGTACAGAAAAGACATTCTCTTTCAGAGCTGTCAGATGGGCTGTGAACAGAACAGGATAGATATTATGGAACAGTATAGTGTTCTAATAGCCTGGTAAATCAGCCCATCTCACGTTCTTTTGACCAGAATGAGACTCTGACATGTCCTAGTGACCATATACAGTGCCCAGCTGTCTCTATGAAAGTTACAATTTGTGGACACTGCTGTAGATTTTAAAATAAATATTGCAGTTCTGTTTTATGATATGCAAAGTCTCAAAATATCAAGATTACTGTTGATAATTAAAAAAATAATAATAAAAATGCAGCACATGTGATTAAATCCCCAGTCGATTCACTTTTTGTAAGATGGTCTAATGGTGCGTCAAGAATAGAGATAAGTGAAATATCTGTTATTGGCTAAAACGCCATATCATTGCCAAATAGCACTAATAGCAGTCACATATTCGAAGTTCGGGCAGCACAAAAATATGCATTGTGCAATATGACTGTTAATATCTATTTTATTTGTCTTTTTTTCTTTTAATATAATTTTAATACTTTTTTTTTTTTTTTTTCAATAAAACATAATGTACATGTACATGCCTTCCTAGTGGCTTCCTGCTTGTCTCTAAGGAGACATGCTTTGACTGGTAATAGTAAAAGAAATATTCAAATTTGTCAGCTGGACAAAAAGTTGTAGGCGTGAAGACTGTTCATCCAAGCTGATTCTTCAGTTCTGGTCAGATTACTGGTGGACACTGTCTTATATCTATCTGAAGGGAGAAGGTAACTGCACTGAAACTAAAACACCTGCTGTTTACAGTTTCTGTTTGTAGGCTGAGTCTAATGAGCTTCACTAAGTGTAGCCTGAGTCATATTTAGCATAATCATTCAGGCTTCTTTAACTTCTTTCTCAAACCATTTTCTCTGACTAAGCTCTGTACCTCACTATCTTCGAAGGAGTGGTTAGTGGCTTTGAGATGGAGATGTACAGCAGACTGGGGGTCCTGAAGAGCTCTCGTGACGGTGTTGGTACATTCACTTATGGACTGACTGTTTTGTTTCTCTGAGCAGAACTGAAGAAGCGGCTTGGATGAGCTAAGAAATGTCTTTACGCCTACAACGTTTTGTCCATTTGACAGATTTGATTTTTTTTTTTAACTATGGATCATACCTGGACGACTGAGGGATTGCACAGACATCTTTGTTGGTAATGCTCCACAGTATATTTTAACATTGGTGCTGAAAATCCCTGTATTCTTGTGTGTGTAACTTGGTCTGGTGTCACCTGTTTGTCTTGGTTAATGCTACAATGTCAGGTCAGGACAGATAGTTTGCTGTGATTTGTCATTCAAAGTGATAAAGTTTGGGAACAGGGTGTTTTGAAGATGGTAAGTGAGGAAGAGTCTCTGATGTGTTTGGACAGGAGGCTCCAGAGGGTGGGGGGTAGCAGCGCAGAAGGCCCTGTCCCCCCAGGTCTTATGTTTACTTCTGATAGGGGGAGACACGAGGTTTGCATCAGCTGATCTGATATGTTAAGGTGAGGAAAGTGGTTAAGGTTAGGGTTAGGGAAATGCTTTGGGGTAGTTAACATGTTAGCCAAGTAACTTTACAAACACATGTTCACCTGCGGGCGTTATTGCAACTTAACATCATACAATAAAACATAGAACAGGCAAACACACAACATTTTAGGCCTGTTCATAGCATAGCTAACACATTACAGAGTCAGCCAGAGCTATGTGATAACTTCAGTGCCCCAGACCCGACTATCTAACACTAACGGTTTGTCTTCCAGGTTAAAAGTCCCATAAAACAACAAATAAACTTCAAAAACAGTCTCTTCTCCACATTCAAAGCTGTTCCTTTGCTCCACAAAACCTCTCCAATCTCCTTCACATTGCCACTACTTCTCTGTCTCTCTCTCTCTCTCTCTGCTCCTCCTCCTCTCTCCAGCTCTCTGTTCCCTCTCCTCTTCTCTCTCTCTCTCTGCTCCTCTGCCTCCCTCCACCTCTCTGTTCCCTCTCCTCCCCTCTTTCTCTCCGCTCCTCCTCGTCTCTCCACCTCTCTGTTCCCTCTCCTCTTCTCTCTCTCTGCTCCTCCTCCTCTCTCCACCTCTCTGTTCTCTCTCCACCTCCTCTCTCCACCTCTCTGTTCCCTCTCCTCTTCTCTCTCTCTCAGCTCCTCCTCCTCTCTCCACCTCTCTGTTCGCTCTCCTCTTCTCTCTCTGCTCCTCCTCCTCTCTCCACCTCTCTGTTCCCTCTCCTCTTCTCTCTCTCTCTCTCTCTGCTCCTCTCTCTCTTTCCAGCTCTCTGTTCGCTCTCCTCTTCTCTCTCTGCTCCTCCTCCTCTCTCCACCTCTGTTCCCTCTCCTCTTCTCTCTCTCTCTCTGCTCCTCCTCCTCTTTCCAGCTCTCTGTTCACTCTCCTCTTCTCTCTCTGCTCCTCCTCCTCTCTCCACCTCTCTGTTCCCTCTCCTCCCCTCTTTCTCTCTGCTCCTCCTCCTCTCTCCACCTCTCTGTTCTCTCTCCTCTTCTCTCTCTCTCTCTCTCTCCTCCTCCTCTTTCCAGCTCTCTGTTCGCTCTCCTCTTCTCTCTCTGCTCCTCCTCCTCTCTCCACCTCTCTCCCCTCTCCTCTCTCTCTCTCTCTCTCCTCCTCTCTCTCAGCTCTCTCTTCCCTCTCCTCTCCTCTCTCTCTCTCTGCTCCTCCTCCTCTCTCCACCTCTCTGTTCCCTCTCCTCCCCTCTTTCTCTCCGCTCCTCCTCCTCTCTCCAGCTCTCCGTTCCCTATGCCCGTCTCGTCTCCATGGGGGGCAGAGCCTTCAGCTGCTCTGCTCTGCAGCTCTTGAGCTCACTCCCTCCTGACCTCCGCAACATCGACTCCCTTCCTCTCTTCAAATCACGACTCAAAACTTACCTGTTCAGACAGTCCTACACCGTATAACCAATTATTTTGTGTTTTTTCAACCGTTTTTATGTTTTTAACTTGTTCCGTACAGTGTTCTTGGGGGTTTTGAAAGCCGCTTATTAATAAAATGGATTATTATTATTATTAAAGCAGATGGCAGATCCTCCACCAGAAAAGTAGCATAGTGCACCTTCAACAAGTACAAACCAAGACTCATCAAAGCTAATGATCTTCACTGTGATATATTTAGTTGCGATTGGCAAATACTGCAATATTGATTCTTATGCAACCATATTCTAAGTTACAAATTCTTTAGATGATTGGACACACTATAAGTGCAATAGAGCTGGGTATGGATTTCACACGCGTTGCCAGGTCCTGAGTCACAGTTTTACGCACTCATAATTTCACATTAGGACTATTTATCCCATATAGATTTCATCCTGACTACAGCCCTCCGCTCTTTTAAGCCTTCCCCGAGATAGTTTGTCATGTTAATCACTGCATATATATTTCGGTCTGGGAGTTAGCAGCAAGCACACCCGGAGATGCCGCTCTGAAAGTAGGCCAAGCACAATCAATTCACCACCTCCTGCTAAACCACGTCTGGGAAAAATAAATAAATAAAATAAAATCCCGGATCAAAGGCTGGCTGTGTCCCGCATTAGACGGCACAAAATGGGGGATATTCCTGCACAGTTTGGCCTCACAATGAGTGTTCGGGTCTGTATAGATTTGTGTTTGACAGCGGTGGATGGCGAAATGCTTGGCACGCTTTTCCAAGATATCCAAATCGTTTCTTGACACTTGGAGAGAGAGAGAATAAAGCTTCCATTTTGGGACAAAAAGAGGCTGGGAGGTTTCAGAGTAAAAAATTAAAGGGGACATATGATGTATAATAAACTTTTAATCATGGTTCACTCATCATTCGTTTACTCGGAGTTGTATTTCAATTCATTCATACATGTTTGAGTAATGCTGTATTGTCCTGAATTTGAGGCTTGAGTGCTCAGAAAATTCCCATTTTCATCTACCCCCTATCTCTCACCTACCCCCTTTTTCTTATTTCCCGTGAAAATACCGAAACATCAGCCCCTGCTCCCTAGTTCGCGGCCAAACCTCCTTGTCAGATCTCAGAATCAAAGCAGGGCCGGGCCTGGTTAATACTTGGATGGTAGACAGCTGGGAATACCAGGTGCTACAGTCGTGTCCTTGGGCAAGACACTTAATTAGAGATCGACCGATATGGATTTTTTCGTGGCTGATGCTGATACTATTGTTTAGAATCCAGAGCAACCGATGGCTAATAGCTCTGCCGACATTTTGGGGCTGTTATGTAGGGCCGATTTTGATTTTTTCCCCCACATATATGATTCGAAATGACTAGCCTGTCTATACTTTTTACTGCTCTGCATAATTTAACTATAAAACAACCCTGTTTTTACTACTAACTGTGAAGGGAGCAAAGTAATCTCATATTGTGAATGCCCAAACTATGGCCCGGGGGCTAAATGCGGCCCTCTGACCAATTTTTCTTGGTCCTCAAGCTTCCAGGTGAATTGGCCTGTATTACTTTAAACAGTACTTTTTACTGTACATTTCTGAAAATCTACTTTTAACAAGCCCATGTCAAATATATAATGTGTCCCATTGAGGATATAAGCATGAATAAAGCTCTAGTGGTTCAGTCTAACTTGTAATAATAACACAAATTTGAAGTATTCACTGTATTGGCGACCAGTCTAAGGCCCTCAATCGGCCCTCAGCTTTGTCTGTGCATTTATATGTGGCCCTTAATGAGAACAAGTTTGGACATCCCTGCATTAAAGTGTTAAAATAAAGGTTCGTGCAGCAATCGGTAAGCCCAAACTAAATAACGGCCCAGGCAAGAGAGTTAAGTTCGATAGCCAATGCGCAAAAAGGTCCAAATATCAGCCAAATATAACGGTGAACTGATTTATCGGTATACCTCTACACTTTTCCCAGTATGAAAGTAGTGTGTGTGTTGGTGGCGGTTGATGGAGCCAATGGCAGAGATTGGCAACCTCACTTCCATCAGTCTGGATATAATAATGGATTACAACCAAGTGGAGAGTGAATGAATAATACATGAAATTGTAGAGCGTCTGGAAAAAAGCTATGTAAGACTTATGCATTATTAATATATCTGAGTTATGGTAATATATATCAATAATACTAATAGAGCCACGCTGCCAAAGTTTGAGTTGGTCAGTCTCTACTATCTAAAAACAGCAGCCGAAAATCTTGCACAGTCCAGGTTTTCTTACGCATTTACACGTTCCTATTTGTGTCCTTGGTTTCACTTTGCCAATGCCACTGCACTTGTTATGCTCTAAATTTTCACACCATGGTTTATCTGCGCACCGGGGGCTATATTCACACTGGCAGAGCAGCTTGGACTGTCCTCCAGCTCTGTATGGGAAAAACACACACATTTAAACACCGCAATGACAATGGAGAGGCAGCAGAGTCCCAAATCCAGGCCCGGGATTATGGCTGAGTCACGGGTGTGTAGAGGAGAGAAGGCCGAGCGGGATTACATAAAGCGGGACATTTTTATAGCGCATCAAATTAGCACCACTTGCCAAGATTCTGCTGCTCAAGTCAAAACATGGTCCTTGTATCATTAGACGTACAAGCTGTAAAGCGATATATTTCACAGTTACAAGTTCGCCGTTGGCTAGGGCATCTGGTTTAATTCAAAGTGTTGATTGGCTCACAGTAAACTTGCTGGTTGTAAAGATATTTCAGTTTTATGTTACATGCAACATTTTGAGGACTTTCTCCCAATCTGAAGATATAATTTTGTTAATATATTGTTAGTCACTATGGCAACGGTCATTCTGAAACCCATCGATTGCCTTGAAACTGTAACTTAAATGTGTACTAAGAAACTTTTCTGGTGGAGGGTCTCACAGGAGATGTTTGAGATGTTGTTTTGCCTGGATTTGTTGGACAGTACGGTATTGAACACATCTTCATAGAGACCACAGCAAGTTAGTCCTACAGGTCAGGGGTCTTATTTATAAAGGGTGCATATGTATAAAAAAAACAACAATACTATCTTTTTACTCTATAAAAAAACAACTTGACGAAGAAATGAGCGAACTGGTCCAGAAACTCTGAACTTCACTCGATGAGGCAGAAGATGATTTGTATTCCGTACCATACTTTTAGAAAGAATTCCACATAAAGTTTTATAAATGAGACCCCAGAGCCGTGGACAGATGACCTTGCTCGCTGAAAAAAGTTTTTTGCTAAGTTTTTTTAAGTTTATTTTTGAGCAGTACAGCCGTACTGAGGAACATTCCTGGCAACGCAATAACACAGAAATAACACAAACCAGTGATAGGTGACAAACAGGTGACAAACCCTTTACAAAAAAAGTTATGTAATTTCAAATAGAGCTGCTAAACTGGGCAGTACCTGAAGGACTGAAGAAGAAGAGTGATGGGGAGGAGGGGTGGGGTCTGGGTGATTCAAAGTCCACCCCTGCAGCCAGGTGTTTGTAATGAAAAACACCTGGCTGTACAAAGGGCAGTCCTGTGTGATGTGCACACACAGAAAGCTGCAAATTTACCTAGTTTGCACTACAATTTACCCCAAAATGACTACAAAAGTAGATTATGAACACATATATACACAGTTTAGTAGCCAAAATGGTGATTTAGTGTTTAGTATACACTTTATATACATGTATAGTTTAATATCCATTTTGCACACTTTTCAAAATGTATTATATATATTCTGAGTTCACATAAATTCTGATATATATGTATACATATATACACATATATACATATACACATATATACATATATACATACATATATATATATATATATATATATATATATATATATATATATATATATATATATATATATATATATATTATATTATATTTTTTTTTTTTTTTTTTTTTTTTTTTTTTTTTTTTTATATATACCTTTTTTTTTCAAGATACTTCAGATTTATTTTGTAACCTCAAACTCAAAAATGTTACGTGTAAAATGCTTATAGTGTTTACATCTAAACTAATCTACTTTTTTTTGCAATCAACCCATAAATGTATTGAAAACTCCAGCATTCCAAACACATTCCTGCATTATACCCAGTCTGGTGCACATCGTGTGTCAACAGGTCCATCTCCGCAGAGCCTTTTATTAATATCCTCTCCACTGAAGCGCCCCCTAGAGACGACCCATAATTAAAGTGTGTAAACTCTGCATTAGGCGCAGTAAATAAAGGCGTTTGTGCTTACATCCTCCTCATAGCTCAGTAATAGTCGGGTCTCAATTATCTGGCCTCATTATTATTAGCAGGTGGCCAAATCTAAGGAGGTGGCATTTGTATAGTACTGTTTGAATTTAATTAGATGAACCTGAGAAAAGAGCAATTAAAGGAGACATATTATGGTTTAATAGGGTTTGTGGGACACTTTTGGACAGTTTTGTATTGGTATTTCATGATTTGTAGCTTAAAATTATGTGTGCTGAAAAAGTAATTTAGCTTTCAATTAAAAGAACTGTCTCCAGTGCCTTAATCTGCAGATCGAGGGTATTTATAACTTCTTCTTCTTCTTCTTTGTATATGGACAAGCCATGCCTCATTTCAATTTAATAAATCCAAGATAGAGTAATTTAATACCATGCAGTGGAGCATTCCAGGAAAAACAATAACATGACAGACACTTTACCAGAAAAGTGGTCCGTGACGGTTCAGTGTTTCCCAAACTGTGGTAGCCTACGTGTTCCTTCAGGTGGTACTTCAGTTTGTAGATTTCCAGAATTTAAAGTTCCTTTTATCCACTTTTTTGTCATACTTTGGATAGTTTCTTGTTTCTTGAAGTTCACTTTTAGACCTGATTTAGCCCTAGATTAGACCTGGAAAGGTCTATTCCAGGGTACTTGAGAGGAGAGTCCGGGTACGATAGTCGAACCTCGGATCCAGAAAGAGCAAACGTGTGGTGTTCGTCCTGGTCGTGGAACAAAAACAGCTCTACACCAAATCGGGTGCTCGAGGGTTCATGGAGTTTGCCCAAACCAATCCCTCCTACTTGTGGGATCTGGAGAAGGCATTCGACCGTGTCCCCCGTGGTGTCCTCCTGGGGGGGTGCTACTACCTCAGTGGGCGTATGGGGTCGGGGGCCCTTTGCTAAGGGCTGTCCGGTCCCTGTATGACCGAAGCAGGAGCTGTGTTCGCATTGGCCGGCAGTAAGTCAGACTTGTTCCCGGTGCATGTTGGACTCCGCCCAGGGCTGCCCTTTGTCACCCTGTTCTGTTCATTATATTTATGGACAGAATTTCTAGGCGCAGTCAGGGGCTGGAGGGGGTCTGGTTCGGGAACCACAGGATCTCATCTCTGCTGTTTGCAGATGATGTTTGTCCTGATGGCTTCTTCGAGCCAGGACCTGCAGCAGGCACTGGGGCGGTTTTGCAGCCGAGTGTGAAGAAGCGGCTGGGATGAGAATCAGCTCTTCTAAATCTGAGGCCATGGTTCTCGACCGGAAAAAGGTGGTTTGCCCTGGGTGGGTGTGGTGAGCCTTTGCCCCAAGTGGAGGAGTTCAAGTATCTCGGGGTCTTGTACACGAGTGAGGGAAGGATGGAACGCGAGATTGACAGGCGGATCGGTGCAGCGTCGGCAGTGATGCGGTCGCTGTATCGGTCTGTTGTGGTGAAGAAGGAGCTGAGTCGAAAGGCAAAGCTCTCGATTTACCGGTCAATCTACGTTCCTATCCTCACCTATGGTCATGAGCTCTGGGTCATGACCGAAAGGACAAGATCGCGGATACAAGCGGCCGAAATGAGTTTCCTCCGCAGAGTGGCTGGGCGCACCCTTAGAGATAGGGTGAGGAGCTCAGTGACACGGGAGGAGCTCGGAGTAGAGCCGCTGCTCCTTCACGTTGAGAGGAACCAGCTGAGGTGGCTCGGCATCTGCTCAGGATGCCTCCTGGACGCCTCCCTAGGGAGGTGTTCTGGGCATGTCCCACCGGGAGGAGGCCCCGAGGAAGACCCAGGACACGCTGGAGGGACTATGTCTCTCGGCTGGCCTGGGAACGCCTTGGGGTCCCACCGGAGGAGCTGGAGGACGTGTCTGGGGTGAGGGAAGTCTGGGAGTCCCTCCTTAGACTGCTGCCCCCGCGACCCGGCCCCGGATAAGCGGAAGAAAATGGATGGATGGATGGATGGATAGACCTGGAATAGTCCTGTTATATACTTGATTAAGATCTGGTGGTACTTGGTTAGAGGTTCAAGACATACAAACGGGTTCATGTTACCTTGCAATTTGACAAAAACAGAACCACTAAATGAAAAGGTTGAATGCTCGCCAGTCAAGCCAATCCCTCCTACTTTCTGTCTCCAATCCCTCCTACTTCCTGTGTACTACCTTAGTCATCGAAGTACATCAATAACAAAAGAGAAAATGTAATCTGTCAACTGAACAAAACAATTCTGGTTAAAAGATTTTGCCACTAGCTTCTTCAGTTGTGACAAGGTTCTGCTACAACAGGGCTAGTTAGGCTAATATAATAGTCGCTAGATAACTCATTACGAGCATGAACATTTATGCAAAAATAGGACTCAGGTGACTGTTCACACCTTAGGATAGGATTCTGTAAACAACTAGGGCGTGTTTGTTTAGGCACTCACTTACCAGAACTCTGTCAGAACTGAAGAAGATTCCTGGATGAGTTGCTTTTAATTTTCCTTTTGCTATCTCCTATTCTTTATTTGATTGCATCATATAGTGCATCAGACAACCATCCTTATTTGGGACATTCAAAAAAATGCCACCTGCTGTGTGCAATCTGCAGTCCCCCCAAAAAATATGAACTGCAAGAAATAAATAACAGAATACGACACTTAAGTAGTAACTTTGTATCTATATTGAGTCATTGAAGTTCATAATTCAAACTTCCACTGCTCAAATCTCACCTAAGTACAGAAAAAACAACAAAACAGCATTTTCCTCCACATATACAAAGAAAAAGTCCTCATGATAAATACTGACCCCCCAAAAATGATTCTTCCTCCTCTCATACATTAAACGATAAGTTGATATAGTAATTATCGTGACAGGCATAGTCGACAATCAAATTTTAGTTTCAGTTTCATTTCTATATGCATTTAATTAAATAATTTACCATTCTGGAGTCTCCGGGGTAACTTCTGAACCGGCTGAGAGAGCAAAACAGTCGTCACTGCTGAATAGAAAGAATATTTGCACTTTTTATCTTTCCTAAATGTTGTATTTTATCTTGATCGTGATTGCACATGTTTCCTATTCTCCTGCTGTTCTTGAACCTTGAGCGCAACACTAGAATTTCCACATTATGGGATGAATAAAAGTTCTCTAGTGTTATTTGATCATATTTTAGTGAGTGGTGCGCCCTGGAATCTTTTCAAAGAGGCGGTATTACGCAAAATCAACTTTTTCTAACTTTCTACCATGTTATAACATTGTTCCCTCATTAAAACATGCCTGAAGAGGTTTTATATGTCATCCATGCATGTTTGAGTAATCTAGCAATCTCTCCACTATTCAAATTATTAGCACAATTCAAACCCTCCTTACGATTAGCAGTAAGATCCTGTCCATTTCATTTCTGTTTCATTTGCAGACAAAAGCACACAATTATAAACTTGACAGCACTCTTGCAAACGCACAGTGACTGATTATAATTGTAAACGCTAAAACGAGTGACTGAACAAAAACCGAAAGCATCAAATGCGAAAGTGAAATGTATGCTAATATTTTAATTTTTTCGGCAAATATAGCATTTTCAAAACGATAAGGTAACATGGTGATATAAATATGTACAACAATGCTATGTGTTAGCAGTGAATACCCCATAGAAGTGTAATTGTCTTTAACTAAAAACACTGTCTTCTATCATGTACCCATGGTTAGCAATTAGCACTTGTAAGCCTGATTTCCAGATCATGCTGAGTTAAATTCATAAAACCCCAAACTCCCTAAAACCATGCTCTGATAGATATGATCTGAACCAGGGGGCTGTACTCTTCCACTGAGCTACTACTGCGCTTGGCTAATCCTCTGCTCCAAAAATCGATACCGCTAAAGGTCAAAACGTGTGGGGACGGGAAATGCAGATTAGTTCGTCGATAGCCACGCCACGCTACGCTACACCCACACATGCTAGCACTGTGTGGGGGCACCGGTGGGGAGGAGATGAGAGGCTGTCAGGGAGATGTCCGGAGGAAATCACGGCTCGGAAAATGTGATGGTGAAGTACAGCGAAGGTCAAATGCGCTAACACGTACACGGAATGATAAGAGCAGAGAGAATGGAGATGACTAAGAGAGGAAGAGAGCAGGGTTGTCTAAAGTATCGCAAGTAAGATACTAATCAATACTAAAACTAGCATCAAAACTAGATATTAATTTTGAGCAATACTAAAAAAGTCACATCCACAGGACAGAAATGAATCTCTCCTGAATAGCTTTAGAATGATCTGAGCTGTGTCAGAACAAGTATAAGACGCATAGACTAGTATACAACCATGGACCGCTATGGAACCTACCTGGACGACTGAGGGATTACACAGTTATAAGGCCAAAAGGTAATACACTGCCCGACCAAAAGAAAAGTCGCCACCTGGATTTAACTAAGCAAATAGGTACGAGCATCCTCCAGTTGGTCAGGTCGAGGTTCATCAACAGTCTGTGCTCAAAGAATGAGGTCAGCTGACGACCTGAATATACTGAATGACCAGGTTATTCCATCAATGGATTTTTTCTTCCTCGATGGCACGGGCATATTCCAAGATGACAATGCCAGGATTCATCGGGCTCAAATTGTGAAAGAGTGGTTCAGGGAGCGTGAGACAATTTTCACACATGGATTGGCCACCACAGAGTCCAAACCTTAACCCCATTGAGAATCTTTGGGATGTGCTGGAGAAGGCTTTGTGCAGCGTCAGACTCGACCATCATCAATGCAAGATCTTGGTGAAAAATTAATGCAGCACTGGATGGAAATAATCTTGTGACATTGCAGAAGCTTATCGAGTCTATGAGTCTATTCCTTAGTATTGAAATCAAGTGAAATTTTAGTATCGTGACTACACTAGTACCTGCTTTTTTCACGTCAGCGCTGCCAAGGAGGAACATAGATGTAGTTATGAAATTTGTTGTTGTGAGAAGCTTAGGGAAGTTACAGTTTTTTGCATTAGTCATTCACGCCATACTTGGTGGTGGTAAGTTGGCGTATAGTTGTGACTAGCTGTCGATAGCGTCAACCTGCCCGATCAAGTTCTCCAACCACCGTCAATCACTCACTGATACATCCATACATGGGCGGGTGAAGTGTTTTGTCCGACGAAAAACAACAGTATGCGCTTGTCCTTCTGACCTCTTCTCCAGAGATTGTAGAATATTGTGGTGTCATGCAAATGCTATCTTGGAGCGCACTCATGTTTATAATGTAGATTTTTCCCCAGTGCAGACAGCAGATGTCCACCGTGGGGTTGTACATTTGGGCTGACTGGTGCGTTTTCTCAGTCCTCTAGCCTGTAAGTGCTTCGCGTCGGCGCTAATTGCTTTTCCATTATCTCCCATGCTTAGGAGAATTGGTTGGTCTATTAGTGCTGGTTAGGCCCGAGATGGCTACAGGGATAGTTATACGCAATGGATAGCGTTATAAATGCAGGAGTTTGTTTAGACATGCTTTGGGTTAACGTTGTGCTATTACTCTGAGTTAAAAACCAAATAGGAAAAGTTTTATTGCCATTGTCGATGAACCGAATTCTCAAACTAGGAAATGTGCTCTGACGATATCATGTAACATAAAATGATGGATAATAAATAAAAATGTGATCAAATAGATTGAAATGAATTTTGATTACAATTATCCCACCAACGTAGTACAGAGACAGTGAAAGCGGACCAATCGTGCAAAATCAACTTTTCAGCTTTTAACCACGTTACAGTTATCATTTAATTACACAAACTTGTATTTGAAGTGACGTGTGCATCTTTAAAAGCTCACGTTCAAGATGTCATTTTGCAGATCAACTCCTTTGTTCTCCAATTTTATTTTTATATCAAAATAATTCCACTACTCGCTAGCACGGTCTGCAGCTGCAGTCTGGTGCCGACAACTTCTGTCTTTGTGGTGATGACAGATTATGAGTCATAGATTATATAGATCATGAGTCATAGATTATAACTATAGAACAGACACAAGCACAGTGAGTCTTCTTTAAAAGGTGCACTGTGTAACTTTTCTGGTGAATGAAAAGCTACCTGCTCATCTCCAAGATATTATTTCTTTGCCGGGAATATTCCACAGTACGATATGAAACGTTTGCCTGACAAGCCCAGAAAGATATCTGTTCATACTGTATCCTGTATACAGATTGATATCAGTCTGGTCCCCATGTCCACCGTTGTGTCTCAAGCCTGATCAAATGTAATCATCCAATCAGATCTTTTTTTTTTCAGTGACACATGTGAAATGAAGAAGCTCATTGGTCACCTATGATTTACAAATAAAATAAAATTTATCTCACCTCAGATTAACAGAGTTTAGTGAAACTCCGCCATGTTTTTTTTTTTTTTTTTTATTAGTTCCTATAGTGACAGACCATGCCTGTTCCCAATTGGCTGATCCAGCTGTCAGTCACACCCATTTGAAAACAGGGAGACTCACCGGTGACCAGACTCACATCTTCGTAAAGTGTTGAAGAAATGATCCCCCCAGATCAAGTTACAGGCCAGATATGTGGAGGCATGACCCTGCGTGCAATAAAAATTATATATAATTTCAAGTCTAACCATAGTTTGCACTTTCCCAGGATTAAACCATAGTTCAGTCCTGGGAAAGTGAAGCTAACTAGAGGCACTGCTTTGTCTGAAGCTCAGTTACTCAATTTAGACTTTCATCTGAAATTTGTTTAAACACAATGTGACCAAGAACTGACTGACTGATTTGTGCTGTTATATAACTCTTTCTCAATTAGCATTACAGTCGCTAGCAAAGTAGCATCAGCACACTTTTCTTTTTCTTTCTTTTTTTTTTTTTTCAGTTAGTCACTCTTACCGTTTTTGTTGAAAATCAAACACCATGAACACTCGCAGTGATCACAGGCTCCTGAATACCTGTTGTTTAAATCCATTTGGTATTTTTTATTCTAAATCGGGCTATGTTTCTGTCACCATGGTAACTGCGTGGTGTCACTGTGGAACTTTCAGAACAATATAATAACATCTCCGTGTAGATAAGCAGGTGTCTGGTGTCTAAAGAGCACGCTTCAACGCACACTGTTGTTTGTCTCGCAATACAGTCATCCAGTGGAAGTTTTATTTTGATATTCTGAAACGAGCATAAAACTTGGTGATGGATTGACGTCAAAGTTGACAAATGCGTTTGTGATATTTACAGCCCTCACATCCTTCAAAAGAATCACCCAACTCTCAGAGAAGAGGATTACTACAGAAATATGAACTTTAAGAAGTGATAGAGAAGTGATGGAGGAGCTGTAGATGATTCTGCCAAGTTCTGATGGCCAAGATCTGACAGACGATGGAATGATAGAGGAGGGAGGGTAAAAGAGAGAGAGAGAGAGATGAGGGAGAACAGGAAGAGGGGAGATTGAGAGAGATTGTGGAAAGAAAAAGGGAAAGCGATAGGGGGACAGAGAGGGGAGAAAAAGAGGAGACTGTGGAGAGAGAAAGAGAGACATGAGAGAGAAAGAGAAAGATGAGGGGAGAGAGAGGGAGGGGAAAGAGGAGATAGTGGGACTAGAAAGAGAAAGAGGAGAGTGACAGAAAGATGAGTGAGCAGAGAGAGATGAAGGAGAAAGAGAACAGATAATGGGGAGTGAAAGAGAAAGATGAGAGTGAAGAGAGAGAAGAGGGAGAAGAGAGAGAAGAGGGAGAAAGAGAGGAGCTAGTGGGTAGAGAAAGAGAGAGATGAGAGTGAAAGAGAAAGATGAGGGAAGAGAGAGAGGGAGGAGAAAGAGAGGAGACCATGGGAATAGAAAGAGAAAGAGGAGAGTGACAGAAAGATAATGGAGGAGAGAGATGGGGGAGAAAGAGAGCAGATAGTGGGGAGAGAAAGAGAGAATGCGATGAGAGTGAAAGAGAAAGATGAGGGAAGAGAGAGAGAGAGGGATGAAGGGGAGATAGTGGGGAGAGAAGAGAGAGAGATGAGACTGAAAGAGAAAGATGAGGGAAGGGGGCGAAGAGAGGAGATAGTGGGGAGAGAAAGAGAGACATGAGAGTGAAAGAGAAAGATGAGGGATGAGAGAGAAAAGGGGAGAAAGAGAGGAGATAGTGGGGAGAAAAAAAGAGACAAGAGTGACAGAAATGATGGAGGAGAGAGAGGGGGAAGGAGAAGAAACTGTGAGGAGGAAAGAAAGAGAAGAGAGTAAAGGAAGGAGAATTACAGAGGGATGAACAAGGAGAGGGAGAGAGAAATGTGGGAAAGCGAGAGAGAAGAGTGACAGAAAAGAGAGAGAGATAAAAAAGAGAGGAGACAGTAAGGGGAGTAAGAAAGTAAGTAAGAAAGATGAGGGAGAAGAGACAGAAGAAAAAGAGTGAAATAAAGAGATGAGTGAGAAGAGAGAGAGGAGTGCGGAGAGAAAGAAAGAGAGTGAAGAGAGATATATGAGATAAGAGAGTAAATGAGTGATATATGTGGGAGAAAAAAAGAAAGTGGGGAGAAAGAAATAAAAAAGAAAAGAGAGAGTGAATGAGAGAGGCAGTCTGATGACTCTTTGAAGTGTGAGTGCTTCTGAAGCCGGAAGAACTGAAGTGTAATAAACCTCCAGAGACCGCAAACTGTGCCGAGAACGAGAAGACGGAGCCCAGTAGAAGAGGGAGAGACAGAAAGAGAGAGAGAGGGAGAGACAGAAAGAGAGAGAGAGGGAGAGACAGAAAGAGAGAGAGAGAGAGAGAGAGAGAGAGAAAGAGAGAGAGAGGGATAGGGGTGAATTCTGACAAGTCACTGCTTTTATGTGAGACTTAACAGGAAATAGTGCCATATAAACTTGTCTGTGAAGAATCCTGCTCAGATGATTCTTTTGAAAACTTTCCACGCCACATCAGTATGGGAGTTTATCAGTTTTGAGGTTGAGAAGAGCTTATAACCATAACAGGAAAAAATCCTCCTGCTCGGGTAGTCCCCCAACAGGATTTGAGGATGGGTCAAATGCAGGGTATGGGGTGAAAAAAAATACACACTTTTGTTTAAGTGACTCTGAGCATCTGGATTAGATATATTAAACTATTATTATATTATTATTATTATTAGTATATTATAGTATAGTAGTAGTAGTAGTAGTAGTAGTAGTAGTATAGTATTACTATTTTTTTATTTATTTTTTTTTTTATTACATCTCCACACTATATCTGGACACATCTGACTCCAACAAAATTAACCCAGATAAGATGTTTCTTAAAGGATCTATATGTCCCTGCGCTCTTACTTTTAAAAAGGATTTATAAACACAAATCAAACGCACATCAAGCCCATTAATGTGCAAATAGAGGACACAAGTTTTTTCTCATTCTCAGTATATGGACAGGCCTCATGTGAAAGCTCAGAACCTCCAGAATTCACTCACTGAGCTGCAGAGGACGCACTAGCACCAAGTCAATGCTCTAAGGTGCATGTTGCTAGTTTAGCCTTTAGCGGCTACATACATCCAGTCCACTTGAACACGTGCGACTGAGCTACCCCCCATGAGACTTTGTGCGACGAGAGCGAGCAGAGTGGAACGACCGCGAAAGAAGCGAGGAAGTGAGTCTGAACAGGAGCAAGCAGAGCAAGCACAGCCAACCCTGCAGCAGTCAGACTGCATTCAAACAAGGGATCTATTATAAATATATTGATTATGAAATCAAGCTGGTTCACTCTTTAGACCACTTTTGTGTTTTTAATATGACTGACTTAAGCTAGAGCAGGAGTCACCAACTTTTTCAAACTGAGAGCTACTTCATGGGTACTGAGTCATACGAAGGGCTACCAGTTTAATTCACTCTTCTGAAATAACAAATATGCTGAGTTTGCCTTTAGTTATACATTATTAATAATGATTAATGATAATCATCTCTGTGAAGACACTGATCACATTCATGATTTCTCACAATCAACACTGACAGCAAGGTGGGAAACACAATATTCATAGATATCAATATTCTGCATTTTATAACTCTTACAACTTTATAAATCTCAGTAACTGTTACATTTTCAGATGATCACTTCATCTCATAGTGTCCCATTTTCACAGGCCACTGATGAACCTTTTTAACAAAACAGAAACTATTTTGCACCATGTTTCAAAAAGTTATCAATTATGTAATGTTAAAGAAAAATAAACTAATGTTTTTAAATAAATCTCAGTAGCTTTTTGTGTTTTTTTTCTGGTCTCGTGAAAAAAAGACTGTTGTTTACCTAAAGCTGCCTTTAGCTCTCGTGAGTTTTCTGCTCGTAGTGCCGTCACCGCAGTCACAGATGAGACACATGCAGGTTTGTTTTACAGTCGTGAAACTGCATTCAGCATCTTCACAGCGCTCACGAGCTGAGCACTGGTTTTGTCACGCACCATACTGACCTTTGACCTGAGTAGGTCAGAGTTCACCTTAACTTTTCTAAACTTCATGTATAATTAATATATATTTTAGATATTGTCATTTTCAAATCTATATAAATGTAAGAGTAATGAAAAAGCTAGCAACAGAATAAAATTTTATTTTAGATGCCGCTCATTAGTGAGTTGTGCCATTTTTAGAAGCGGCCTGCGGGCGCCTCATGTAGGCCTTGGGGGCGACCTGGTGCCCGCGGGCTCAGTGTTGGTGACCCCTGAGCTAGAGCATAGCCGAAGCTAATGATTAAAAAGCAATTTTTTTAAGACAAGAAACTGATTTTAAAATGAGAAAAAGTTCATGATCTGAAAATAGGTCAAAATTGCCACAAAATTTGATCTTTGTGAAAGCTGTCAGTCCCTGTCAGTCCCTGTCAGCTGAACACGAGCAGTTTGTGATTACATTGTTTTCTATGAGCAAAATCCTTTCTGGGCAGGATGGATTTTTTCATTGTAGTACCAATGAGTGGCCACTAATCCAACTCAAAACAGCTCCAAGCAGCACTATCCTATCCAGTTATTTTAATAGATCTATGACTAGCACTGATTAATGAGCTAATACATCTTCTGAATACTTCATACCACTAACTTGCTAAGCACAAGTTAAAGAACTCACTTGAAAACGACAACCATTTCAAACTCTATCCTTAGAAGAGCTTGTCAAATCACAAGCGAAGACAGCTCCCAGTCCTGGTACACAGCTTACAAAGTGGCTCCTGTCAACCGGCGTGCTGCGTTTGAGCACTCGGAAAAATGTGGGACAAAAGAGGAATGGTGTACAAGTAATCCTGAAAATGCTTAGCGTGGATTATTTTTGCGTGCTTTTTGTTCTTGACATCAAGACGTCCCCAGATACACGGTGCCACTGGCGATATGCTAATGTTGCACCTTTTCAAAAAATTCTTCAAAACTAAAGGCGATATCATTTTGTAACTTAGACCAAAATAGACGCAGTGATAGTACCTTGTGTTAAGATGTGTCGTCAGAACTAGAAAACAGTGTTGAGATAGGGCCAAGAGATAAATCTTCATTCATGTGTTTGTACACTGGTTTGACTCGTTTTCAAACTCATTAACCTCTTTTACTGTCTTAAAAACATGAAAAATAGATCTACTTCACATTTTAACTTGTTTGCAGCGGTTCAGAGTCATTTCTCACTTCCCTTATGCATTTCGAGCATCCTAATTACGCACCAGCTTTTCACAACTTTAAAAGAGCTTTGCCGTCACAGTAATGCTAACAATAGCTAGCACGTTAACAGCACACCAGCTTTACTTCCGCGTTGCGCATTGACATCGCTGAGCTGGCTGGGTTCAAAGAAGACGTCCCCTGATACACGGTGCCATGGGCGACATGCTATTTTTGCTTTTCTTCAAGAGTAAAGACAAGATCGTTTTGTAACTTAGACAAAAATAGATGCAGTGACAGTACTTTGTGTTAAGATGCGTTGTCTGAACTAAGAACTACTGTTGCAATAGGGTCAATAGGTAATGCTAACAACAGCGAGCAAGCTAACAGCACATTTGCAAACTTTTTAACCTCTTTCACTGTCTTAAAAACATGAAAAATAGAACTAGTTTTAGCATTTGAACTTGTTTGCAGTGGCCCAAAGTCATTCCTCACTTACCTTATGCATTCCGAGCATGCTAATTACGCACTAGGATGAGCGCTTTTCACAACGTTTAGAGACCAGAGCTTTGCCGTCACAGTTATGCCAGCAACAGTTAGCATGCTAACAGCACACCAGCTTTACTTCCTGGTTCACAGATGAAAAATACTTCACGATTGGATGCACACTGACATCGCTGAGCTGGTTGAGTTCAAAGAAGACTTCCCCAGATACACGGTGCCAGCGGCTAATGCTAATTTTGCTCCTTTTACAAAGATTTCTTCAAGAGTAAAGACAAGATCGTTTTGTGACTCAGACAAAAGTAGATGCAGTGATGGTCCCTTGTGTTAAGATGCATCGTCTGAACTAAAAACTAGTGTTGCGCGATAGGGTCAATAGGTAATGCTAACAACAGCGAGCAAGCTAACAGCACACCAGTCTTACTTCAAGGCGATGAAAATACTTCATAATTAGATGCAAATTGACATCGCTGAGCTGGTTCAAATGCAATCACACTGGTTCAAATGCAATCAAATGCTCTATGCTGGTTTGAGTCATTTTCCAACTTTTTAACCTCTTAACAGATTTCTGAAAATAATTGCTGTACCTGAGTTTAAAAACGAGCTCATTTTAAACGGTTTGCAACACTCCAAATGTATTCCTCACTTTCCTAAGGCATTCCTAGCATCCCAATTATTCCCTGCAATGAGTTTATGAGCGCTTTCCACGACTTTCAGAGGTCAGAGTGGAGTTTTGCCGTCACAGTAATGCTACCAACAGCTAGCATGAAAATTCTTCATAATTAGATGCACGCTGACATCGGTGAGCTGGTTGAGTTCAAAGAAGACGGCCCCGGATACACGGTGCCACTGGCGATATGCTAATTCTGCACCTTTTTAAAGAATTCTTCAAAACCAAAGGAGAGATTGTTTTGTAGCTTAAGACAAAAATAGATGTGGCGATCGTGCCGTCTGTTAACATGTGTCTTCTAGAACTGGAAACTGTAATGAGTGTTAAGAGAGGGTTAGTAGGTCAATCTTTGATAATGTTTTTGTATATTGGCGTGAACACAACTGGTTCATTTGAAGAGTTTGCAGTGGTCCAAATGTATTCCTCACTTATCTTATGAAAGCTTTTTACAACTGTCACAGATCAGTTTTCAAAATATTAACAACTTTTTGGAAACTGTAGCATAACCAGTAAAACAGAGGAGAATATGGCACCTTTATCAAGTACAGATAAAAACAAATCCAGAGCAATCCAAGACTAAACTGGGAATACCAGGTGCCATCGTAGGGAAGCAGTGGCTCTAGTACATACTGTCATTGTGTCCTTAGGCAAGACATTTCACCCCCCCTTGCCTAGTTTGAATGCGGCGTCTGATGAGTGTTGGCGTTGGTCAGATGGTGCAGACTGACAGCCTCGTGCTAAGGGGGGTCTTGAAAGACACTTTATAAAACCAAGGCTCTATTATTATTATTGCCTGTGTAATCCTTCCGTCGTCCAGGTCTGATCCATAGCAAAAGACAAAGTTTAAACCTGTCAACTGGACAAATTGTCTGGAAGGGGAGACCCAGGACACGTTGGAGGGTCTGGGTACGCCGTGGGGTCCCATCGGAGGAGCTGGAGGACGTGTCTGGGTTGAGGGAAGTCTGGGAGTCCCTACTTAGACTACTGCCCTTACAACCCAACCCCAGATAAGCGGAAGAAAATGGATGGATGGACTTAAACTTTGTCTTTTGCTATTATTACTGTATTATTAAAACAAAAAATCAATGCACGGACTAACGAGAGTTTGCGTTGCAACATTGAAGTTTTCCTTTCTATTTGCAGCGATGAAATGGGACATTACCACTGTGGCTCTCAATGTTCCACAAAGCACAGCACGTCAGCTTACTCAAATCAGCTTATAAAAAGACGTTATAAAAGAGCAATCAAAGTTTAAAAATATTTATCAGAACCAAATCATTCTGTGGGGTGGACATTTTCTCAATTTTGGATGTCAAAGTTTATTTGTGACCTCCACACTATAATTTGTTTTCATTGTTGTTTCATATCGCTTTACATTCTACTATTCAAAAATCCTCCCCAACAGAGCAATAGTCCTCTTCTGCAAAAATGTGGACAATTCCTTTCATTTCTTTCTTCCCAATTACGTCCAAACCACCATAACAAACAACCCAATTTTCCAAACACCACATCAAAAACCTTTAGCTTCACACTTGGTCCACAGAGATAGCATAAATTAGCATTGGCCAACTGCCTATTTGAACCAAGAATTGGCAAATAAAAAAAAGCTCGTGTTCACTTCTAAAGCTTGGGTGTTTGAAAATGATCGGCAGTATGTATGCCTTTCCCTGTCACTCATAGAACCAGGGTTACGGACCAAACTGTGCAGCGGAGGGATTAGCCAAAGCGGCATTAGTGTGAATGAGACGCGCTGTCCGTCAAAATGAGCACACTAAACAGAATATGAGATAAGCGGGGGGCTCGTGGGATTAATCTTGATGGAAAGAATTACAAATGGGGCAAATCGTGCGCGGTATTGGACAGTTTAGGATGCCATGTATTCTATGTGGTTTTCTGTGTGAGATTTAGAATAGAGTGATTAGGGATGGGACTAGATCCTGCAAGATAAAACTACCACAAGATTGTGCGCACATGTGGATAATTATCTTGAGATTTTTTTGCCATGCGTTTACATTTGACACAGATAAAAATTGTGCTGGAAAGTCTTAAGAAGCCATAGTTCAGTGCTAAAACGACAGCAAAAAACGTGAATATAATAAATCTATAATTGTGTAACCGAACTGTACAATCTTTTTTTTTATTATAAATGATAATTTTGTCATGTTATTGTAGACCTAAACTGTCTTGATCACACCAGCCCTGGAAATGATATAGTGTGTCAAAAACTTTGATTGGGCTGCAGTGGCTCAGTTGGTAGAGTGCATGCCCTCTGATCCGAAGGTTGGCAGAATTCCACTCTCTAAACAAAAAACGTAATTGATAGAATGGTCAGATCCAGTGGACCACAGTGGTGGTGGAATACCAGCTCTCATGTTTGAAAACTGGTGTTGTATCTGTGGGTAACACAGTTGGGACTTTACAACCACAGCTGTTGGTTTGTAACTTGAAACTGACAATTTTTAACATTGGAGATGTAGACACATCTCCACAGTGATTCCTTGCTATATCGTGGCTCACCTTTCGCAGCCTTGCTGTTTCGCAGCAAGTTTTTGCACACTTTTTTACAGTGTGCATTGTGTTCTGCGTCCTGATTGGCTGAGGGACTGTAGACCATTGTCCATCAGTCTCCTCTGTGCCGTGTCTCCTGTACAGTACAGAATGTGTTCAGCCAAATTTACATAAATGTTGGATTGCAGTGTGACTCTGAAGTGGTATATGTTTGAAATTTTTCTCTCTCACAAAACCCGATGTTGATGAAACGTTCTGCACAGACAAATTTCAGAAATGCTTTGGACTCAAAAGTGTTTCTCTGCACGAAGAAGCGCCTTTGTGGATACCACTGGAGCAGAAGCACATGAACAACACATTTAAAGCGATCATCAAGTAAGGGGGATATAACATACGAAGGTAAATGTTAATGCCTGTCTGAGAAAAGTGTATAAAATGTGTGGTGAGGGGTTTTACAGCCTTAAAACGATATATAATATGTTAAAAAGCTGCCTTTGCAGATTTCGCCCATTGCAGATTATTTTTTATAACGTAACCACTGCGATAAACGAGATAAACGAGAGACCACTTCGGTTACTCAAACGTGTGAATGAAGTAAAACACAACTCCAGGTATGTTTTTGAGATCCTAACATACCTGAAAATGTGTAATATAGGACCTTTATGTATGTGTGTGTGTGTGTATATATATATATATATATATATATACATATATATATATATATATATATATATATATATATATATATATATATATATATATATATATATATATATATATGTATATATATACGCACACACACACACACACACATATATATATATATATATAGAGAGAGAGAGAGAGAGCGAAAGAGAGACATATATGCGTGTGTGTGTGTGTGTGTGTGTATATACACACACACACACGCATATATTTTGTATGTCTCCAAAATAACAATATTGGTATACCGGTTACCTCTGATTAGATTTGTACCCCCATTGAAAATATAAATAATATGAACACTTTAAACCCCTGTAACACAATATATGTTTGTCAATATAATAACGCCTTGCAAACATTTGATAATCTTTATTTGTAAAGCCCTGAGTTCAGATAAGACTATTCTTGTGGAAGACACGCGTATCCATTTCATGTTATTGGAAATGAGAGAAGACGGCTGCCTTCTCTGGAGCTGTCCCAGGAACACAGTGTACTGTCCACGCCATCTTTACCTCCAGTGGAACTGAAGAAGCCTTACGTCTGGTTCATGTGCAGATGGGACTTTCTCTATGCAAAGATACAATATTTACTTTTAAATTGTTAATAGCTATGGCGACAGCCCTAATTTTTCACCCCCAAACCCAGTTGTTCTCAAACTTTTTATAGTTGTGTACCCTCTAAATTTTTATGATTAGTTGCGTATCCCCTACTCTGAGGTACTTGTGTAAATGTCCAAAATATATAAATGCATTATATTTAATCTTTTTTTCTTTTTTTTTTTTTTAAAGTTTTTTAGTTTTATAGATTAGCTACTAACACATAACATATTTAGAGCATCATGTTACCTTTTATTGTTTTAAAAATACTATATTCGCCAAAAACAATGTATTAACATGTTTTTTATGTTTTCATGTTTTTCTGAATCCCACTAATGAAACTATTGCACATCACATCAGATTTGTGAAGTAGTTGTGAACAGTTTCATGCTTTTGTACATTTATGGAGAATTCTCATGTGGGAGCATGGGGGATGTAGGCCTGTGGGTGGAGCGTTGCACAGAATCTTACAGCTAAGATCGGTTAAAACCTCATGAAAACTGGGGAGATCTGACTAATTAAAAATGTTATTGAATAAATATGTAAATGTCTTTTTATCGGTTTTCGTAATGCAACTGTTTTTTGTTAGATCTTTTGGCATGGATTTTAAATATGTGATTATTTTAAGCGTCAACTCAGGATTATTCTGATTTATCATTGAAGCCATAGTTTTGTCTGTTGAGGTAATTAACTCCTTAACCTTTATATAGTTTCTTTTAATTGAGGAATAAGTAATTAGAGGTATTTTGTACCTCTGCTTGAGTACTTACCTCCCTTTTGGCCATACTCTTCCACCTTAGCTAACCTTTAGCAGTAGCAGACAGCATAAATGCATAAACCAAAACTCTCTATGAATCAACTCTGATAAACAAAAGCAAAAAAATCCCTTGTGCAAAGTTTGCCATTTTTATCTCCTTCGTGTATAATCCCCCTTTACCTCAGCACAACCCAAACATGTCAGGGAGCGTTATGGGAATCGCTCCAAAACTCGGAACTGCTCCAATTCGGCACGGGGCCAAACCCTGTACTCAAGCCTCTCCCCGAGTCTGCAGAAAACCAAAACAGAATGAATATTTGATTTGATTCTGACCAGTCATTTCCTCTCCTCACACTTCCCCGAGAGAACAAAGCTATAACCCGAGACACTCTGAGCTTAGATGGAGAAACAAGAGGAGCCGCCACACAACAGGTTTAGAAGTTGAATACATGAAACGCAGAATGACAAACTTTGGATGAACTCACACAGAGATTATCA
Organism: Periophthalmus modestus; assembly: GCA_019594935.1. Taxonomy (NCBI): domain Eukaryota; kingdom Metazoa; phylum Chordata; class Actinopteri; order Gobiiformes; family Gobiidae; genus Periophthalmus; species Periophthalmus modestus. The sequence goes on along the minus strand of JAIEZT010000012.1, from coordinate 24,943,670 downwards.
GGGAGAGGGAATACAGAGCTGGCACCACAGGACTCATGGAGCTGATTTGTGGGGAAGAAGATACAAATGTAAATAGAAAAAGTAGGCGTTAAGTCAGTACGATGTAGAGTCTTTCAGGGATAACAGGGAAGAAGGGATGAAATTTTATCCTCCATTAAAACATTAAGATGGTTAGTTTCATTCTTGGTTCATTGTGTTATGGGACCACTTTGCTTTCATATAACGATAATGGCGGCACGGTGGCTGAGTTGTTAGCATGCACCAAGAAGGTTCTGGGTTTGTTTCCCGGGCCCTCCCAGTTTTCTCCCTTATATCTGTAGCTTTTTACCATCTAAAAATCATTGTCCTGTGTTCAGGTCTCTGCACAGGCTTCCTGTGGCTTAGAGAATAGATTTTAAAGCAGCTCTGCTTGTGAACAAGTCTCTCCATGGTCTAGCACCAAAGTACATCTCCGACATGTTAGTGCCATATGAACCATCTCACACTCTGAGGACTTCAGGGACCAGCCTCCTGCTGGTGCCCAGAGTCAGGACTAAACATGGAGAATCAGCGTTTCAGTTTTATGCAGCTAAAACCTGGAACAGTCTTTCTGAAGATGTGAGACAGGCCTCTACTCTGACAATGTTTAAATCCAGACTTTTGTTTAGCTGTGCATATGACTAAAAGGTTTTATTCTGCACTCTTACTTTGTGTGCAAATTGTGCTTTACATATAAACTTGCCTTTCCTTCAACCCAAAAGATGCACAATAGTAAAATCCTTCAGCTAAGGTAGTCCTGACAAAGACCCCAATAACACTGGTTTAGGAATGAGTCAAATACAGAGAATGATTTTCCCGCACAAGAGATCAATAAAATATATATATTACCCTGCATTAATGATGTCTTAAACTTGTAATGTGCCTTACAGGCTTGTTGAGGCCTCTCAGGTCATTGTTCATTCACTTGACACTTAGTAGTGGTAGGCTACTATATACTTTGCAGTGACATCACTCTGGGGGTGACACAATGCACACATTAGCAAACACTGTCCAAAAGGTACAATTTAAATACAAAACACATTTTCAGGAGCCTGTGATCAAAACGAGCATTCATAGTCCTGTTTAGACTTTTGGCAAAAAGATGGGAGTGACTAACTGAAAAAAAACTGTTGGTTAACGCTAGCTAGCTTGTGATTGTAATTTTTTTTTGTGTGTTTAACAGCACAAATCAGCTCACCTGTTGTAGCCCTAACTAAGTCAGCTCTTTCTGGTCAGATTGAGTTAAAGCAAAACTCAGATTAAACTCCAATGTGAGCAAGAGAGCTTCAGACAGAGAAGTACCTTCAGATGGTATCACACCTCCAGGGAACGTTCACATCAAAGTATGAATTGTAGCCACAGCTGCTCTGGGGTAGACTGACAGAAGTGATGCTGCCTATCAGCTCCATCAGCAGAGCCGCACCGTTTTTCTCTGCTCTGCACTCGTAAACATCAGGCACTGACTGATCTGCACTCATCCATGTGAGGATTTCATGTGTAAATTTAACCCTATGATATCAGTACTGCTCCTGAGCACCTGTAATTGCAGACTCCCCGCCAAACGTACGTGCATGTGTGGTCAAAACATCAATTCATGATAATGCGACATGTTTCGATTAGTGGCATGAGTTAATGTGTTCACTTCGGCAGCCCTTGTGGTAACATGTGTGTAATTTTGATGTGATAAAAATGATGATGTAAATGATTGTAAATGTCCCTTTTTCTGCAAACTGCATCATGTTTGAAAAGAATAGAAGCAGCAACAGATTTGGCAGCACAACAGATAAAAGGGAGAGGGTTTAGGGTTGCGGGATGCCACGGGTCATGCTATTCTGATAAAAATCATATGACATGTTGGTCTCTTTATGAACCCTTCTCTCTCTCCATCTCTTCAGCCTTCTCTCCATTCCTATCTCTTTCTCTCTCACTCTATTTTCAGTCTGCAGATTAATAGCTCGGGGTCATGGTAACACACAGTGACCACACAGTAGCTCACAGTGTCTCACAAGGACAGTGAGGTGTAACATGTGGAGCTGCTAAAGTGGACGCAGCACTGGTGCACTGTCTAATACTGTTGAATTGAAAATTATTTTAAAAAATGTATTTATCTGGATATAAAAACGTGTTACATGTTTGACCTGACCAACTGCAGCAGCCCCAAACTATTTGCTTAGTTAATCTCGGGCATTGCAAAGTCATACTGCACTCATAAGTGTCACCAACACTATACACCACTTAAGGGCTGTAGTCGACTGAAGACATGTCCTGCCAATCAATTAGTCGACTAAAAAGAGAGCGAAAACTATTATTCTATGTATCTGACCCAAACTGCACTCACAAGACAACACCTGCACGGGAGTTCAAGCAAAAAACAAGTATTTATGATGAATACTAGGAAACAATGTATTTATATAAAACATACTGAGCAAACTCACTCACTAACTTCTCCTTTCTGCTGTTGTCCCATAAAAAAACCCTTATAATCTAAATAGCTGAGTCCAAAGGCAAAGCTCTCGATTTACCGGTCAGTCTATGTTTCTACCCTCACTTATGGTCAAGAGCTTTGGGTAATGACCAAAAGAACAAGATCGCAGATACCCCACCAAGAGGACATGCCAAGGTGGAGCATCTGTGGCAGATGTTTGGGAAGCGTCAGAGAAGACTCCTGATTAGTTGATTAATACAAATTTTAGTCGAGTAAGATTCTATTCGACCAATTAATCGGCTAAACGACTACGGTCCTACGCACCAATACAGTCGTCTGTATACTCCGTCATGGTGTAAAGTGTCTCAGCTCAAGAATATACCGGTTGCCATGTACATCACCACATAAGATTGTAATCCGTGTGAAGCGTACCTCATAGTGTGCGACCCTCTGAGACTCGGAGATGAGCTGGGCGCTGCACACTTTGCAGTAGCTGTCTGTGAATAGCCCTTGGTCCACCTCTGTAGACTTCATCTGGAAAACACAAATACACACAGTGGTTTAGTAAAACTATTTCGGTGGCCATATTTCAAAGGCACAAAAGGTAACAGCACAAAACAAGTATATACATTATTATCAATCAATTATTCATTTAAAATTAAAATATCAGTGATAAAAAGGCTGTCTACAATGATGAAATAAAAACAGCTTTGTGGAGTCCGAATATACGGATTTGTAGACTGGATGTAGGCCTGCTAAAATAACAAATTTTGATGTGAAATGTGCAGAAAATATCTGAATAAACGAAAGTATTGAAATGATATGTTTAAAAAAAAAAAAAAACATGAGCTGCAACAAATTGTTAATTACTATCTATAATTAGTCCAAGGAGCTACCTATGCAACCCTGAACAGCTCATGCATTATTGTAGTACAAAATAACACCAAACTGTACACAAAATACATATTGAGGCCCAAAAAATATAGTTTTATTTATCAGTTATTGAACGATAAGTAGATTTTAATGGGCCAAAATTATTGTAATGGGCCAAATTGGACGTACTGTTGATTGGTCTAGGCTCAATGGAGGGGGCGGGGCTCTGGCAAAGGGGCGGGGCTGGAAGTAGCAGTTCATTTTTAGTGCTCAGTAATATCAAACACAACTCCAGATACATCTTGATGTAAAAAAGAAAGTTGCTGAATTTGCTTAACACATCCCCTTTAACAAAAACGATACTGAGGCTCAAGTGCTCAAAGTCACTTTACAATTTCACTGAATTATTTACTCACTCCATAGCTGGGGATGGTAAGCTGCAATTTTTTGGCACAGCTGGCCTGAAGCTGCCAGAAGCAAGGCTGCCAATCTGCACCTTTACGACAACCCAAACACAAACCATTCATACAAAGTCAAGGTGGATGAAGTGCCTTGCTCCAGTACACAGTTGGAGCTGAGATTAGACCATCAAACTTTCAATTGGTGATACATCAGATTTTGAGCTAACAATATCTAATCTGGGAGAAACACAGATCCAGAACACCCCAAATTTGCAGCAGAAACAAACAAAACGAAAAGAAATAAAAATCATCTGTCTGCAGTCTTCACTTACATGCACTCATTTTGTTGGGCCTATCATGCGGGTATGCCTCGTCACCCCTTTGGGACCGAGGACAAGCCCAACGAAATGGTACAAGCTACAATCCCATCTTCTCTAACTCTTCTGGATTTTAATATTTGATTTGCATCGCAAGCTGGAGGTACGGGGCCAGATGGTGCACGGGTTTAGCGAGCAATGAGTCAGAAAAGCATTCAATTTATACCACGACCACAAACTTCTGCTGCTTTGAAATTGAAATTATGCCATGAATAAATAACGCGCTCACCAGAATTGCATTAAAATATATGAGTAAAGTGAAAACGGGGACAGGGCAAAATGCATTTTAGAATTGGCTTAGATGACGTGTACTGTTTACACTGAAGATAGCAGCTCAAGAAGATTTAGAGAAAAACTTCAAATGTATGAAGTAAGGCTAACTACTCTGCCGCAGTAACACAAGGACATGCACGCTCCACTCAGAGATCAGGAGTCTAACCCACAACCTCCTTAATGAGAGGCAGGAGACAGGATAACCACTCTGCTACAGTAACACAGGAAGGACATGCAAACACCACTCTAACATCTTAAAAGTGACATATGCAAAATCAACTTTTAGGAGACTTTAGCCATGTTGTAATGTTCTCTCATCATCAGCTCATCCAAAGTTGGATTTTTCTTGATCCATGCATGTTTGAGTAATCCTGTATTGTCCTGCATTTGAATGTTCAGAAAATGTCTGTTATCACATACCCCCTATCCCTGCCCACTTTCCTATGTCAATGTGTTGTACTCCAAAAGTTTAGACAGGTGAGGTTTAAAAAAAAATGTTGTGTAAAAAAAAATACATAAAAGAAAATCCACTGTTTGTGAGGGAGAAATGCAGCTATGAAATGGTGGAGGTTACTAATTCTGCATTTTCTAACAGGAAGCCAATGGACCCATTTCTATCACTAACCTCTTTTAGGCCAATATTGATTGATCTGTGTATACTATGTTTTTTTAGATGTACAAAACAAAACATCCATCCATTTTCTTCTGCTTTATCTCGGGCCGGGTCACGGTAGCAGTTTCAGCAGGGAGGCCCAGACTTCCCTCTCCACACACACTTCTTTCGGCTCTTCTGGGAGGATCCAGAGGCATTCCCAGACCAACCGAGAGACATAGTCCCTCCAGCATGTTCTGGGTCTTCCCCAGGACCTCCTCCCGGCAGGACATGCCCGGAACACCTCTCCAGGGAGGCATCCAGGAGGCATCCAAAACAAATGCCCAAGCCACCTCAGCTGGCTCCTCTCGATGTAGAGGAGCAGCAGCTCTACTCCAATCTCCTCCTGTTTGACTCAGTTCCTTATCCAATCTCTAAGGGAGATAGCCAACCTGCGGAGGAAACTCTTTTCAGCTGTTTATATCCACAATCTTGTTCTTTCGGTCATTACAGAAAGCTTATGATCATAGGTGAGGGTAGGAACGCAACAGACCAATACGCGACTGTATCACTGCAGACGCTGCACTGTTGCACCTGTGAATCTCACGTTCCATCCTTTCCTCACTCATGTACGAGACCCCGAGATACTTGAACTCCTCCACTTCAGGTAAAGGACTCACCACTCACCCGGAGAGGGCAAACCACCTTTTTCTGGTCGAGAACCATGGCTTTGGATTTGGAGGAGCTGATTCTGACCCCAGCCCCTTCACACTCAGCTTCAAACTGCCCCAGTGCCTGCTGCAGGTCCTGGCTCGATGAAGCCATCAGGGCAACATCATCTGCAAACAGCAGAGATGAGATCCTGTGTTTCCCGAACCAGACCCCCTCCAGCCCCTGGCTGCACCTAGAAATTCTGCCCCATAAAAAAAAATGAACAGAACCGCTAAGGGCAGCCCTGGCGGTGTCCAACACGCACCGGAAACAGGTCTGACTTCATGCCTGCAATGCGAACGCAGCTCCTGCTCCAGTCATATACGGGGACTGGACCCCATACTCACTGAGCACCGGTTGGGCAAACTCCCACGAGCCCTCAAGCATCCAATGGAGAGTATAGAGCTGGTCCAGCATTCTGTGACCAGCACCGAATACCCCTATGCTGAGAAATAAAACAAGGACGGTGACGATGCCTGGTATAGTACAGCTGGGGCCCCACCCTGGAGCCAGGCCTGGGGTTGGGTCTCGAACACAAGTGCCTGGTGGCCGGGCCCTTGCCCACGGCACTCAGCCTGAAAGGATGACATGGACCCATCCACCCGTGGGCTCACCACCCGCAGATGGGTTCATAGGAGTTGGGTGTGTAGAGGATTGGGCAGCAGTCGAGGATGGGTGACTGTGAGACCCAGTCCACAGATACAGCATCTGGCTGTAGAACTGAAAATGTCACCAAAAAAATGTATATGCCCTTTAAAACTTCGGTGGCTAACATGGCTAACTCAAAGTGTTGTGGCAAAATTCAAATTTTTATTTATTTTCCGGTATATGTTCCAGAATTTTCCACCACTACCAGGAAAAAAGTTCATAAGAAGACTTTAAAAGTGTAGAGTGTTGCATGCAATGGCTGTATGCTTCATTGTTTTGTCCATAAATAAAAGATTTGGTTTAGAGTCTCAAAAGGTGGAGTCATAGCCTGGGGGTCCAGATGTAGTAAATAATACACAATCGAAAACAAGTCAACTTTTAAACTTTGCACTTTGTCACACCACGACAGAGGAGAATAATACACTGTGGAGAAAGCAAACAGGGCTGAGGGCACAGAGGAGAGGAGAAAGTAACTGAAATATACCCAGTGTTAGAGAGAATGTGATTGTGAGCTGACAAATTCATGGGAATCCATCTTGGCATCCTCCTGCACGGTGCATAGGGTCTGACCATCAGTGGGCCGAAGACTGGACCAATCACAGAACGGTGGTTTGGGCGGTAGTCAAAGGTGAAGCACGCAAACATACCGAAACAAACATGGTGATGCCGACAGACATACTTCAGCATATGTTAGTGAAAAAAGGTGACAAATGTGCAGAGGGAAGAGTTTGCGCATTTGTGGACGGATAAGACGCCTGTGCTTTTCGCTCAACTGGATTTTACTTAAGTTTGATCTTTGGCTTGTTCCGCTGTTGTGACGCTTCCACCAATCAGCGTCCCAGACAGTTGTCCCAGACTGATAAATGTGTGAGTGCTACACATCAATCTAGTGTGAGCCAGGTCGGAGGAGGAAAAACAAGAGAGAAGTAAGCAACAAGACAATTAATGACTTATTAATGGGTTTCTGAACGTAAATGAACAGAAAATACCTCAAAATGTCTATGTTCGTTCCGATTCCCGCAACAGAAATAGACATTACGTGACAATTATGACAGTTATCACCAGCAGAGGGTGCATAGACTCCAGCTGCTGGTGCCCTGAAACGTGAAGTTGTTTCAAATCGGGATAAAACTAGTTAGCGTGTCGGGTTAAACTGCTACAAAACTGCCTTCCTTTGCACGTAAGTTGTCTGCATTTTGGATGGAATTTTCGGTGATGATATTAGTACAACTTGCCACTACTTCCTGTATTTTTTGCACTTTTCTTCGCAAAGCTTTTTTTTTTTTTTTCCCACAAACCGCCACTTAAATGATGTAGTATGTCTGTAAGTGTGATAAATATTTTCCACATGTCCGATCCCACCAAACCAAGTCATAATTAGAAAAACATGAAAAGCTGCCATATGCACTTTAACTTGTCTTTCCCTGTGATGCAGTATTCAGCAGCAGCCCGTGGTTCACAGATGGAGGAGCAGGGCTAAAACGTGTCAGACTCACAAATGGTACAAACAGGAAGAGCGCGCATAAATAACCCAACATGGCACTCTGCTTTATGCTGGTACTGTCCTGTCTGCAGCTAGAGGAGTACAGGAGTCCACGGGAGACAACTGCAAATACTAATATTATTCAACTACATGACAGAGTTGGTATTTTTCATTTATTTTCAGAGATCAGATTTTTTTTCAGGTTCTTCTTCCGTCATAAAATGAGTTATCAGACTGGGTTCATACAATATTAATCTGCCTGTACCCAATTCCTTCTCGTTTATTTGAGCAAAATGCGTCTTGCCCCAGTACAGCTAGTAGTATTGCATAAGCAGCTCTTGAGGTCAAAATAAGTCCACTGTGTACTGCCTGCAACTTCGCATCTAATTACAAATCGTTTTATGTCCGGTAATCAGCAAAAGCGTGTTAGCATGCTAGTTATTGTTTGCATGAGTAATTGATCACTTTGGACCACTGCGAGGCATTTAAAACAAACTAGTTCTGTTCAGCACATTTGTCTAAAACATGGAGACAGATAAAAAAAGCAAGAATGTTATTCTCAGGCGTCTTAAATGTAGATATGAGTTTGATTGTTTGACGAACAGCCGGCAGAAATATGCATAAGCAATAAACCGCTCAGTCTCCAGATGGTATTCATAATGTTAATATTATTATAATATGTTTTACAAAGGAATCCTATCACTCAGGCAACCAGACAAGACACCAGATGTTGCTGCGATATCATCTTTTCTATTTGATCTCATAACAAAAACAGGTGCAAACAATCTGTCTATTTGATTTGGGTTTTTTTTTTTTTTTTTTTTAAAGGTACACTACGTAACTTTCCGGTCGAGGTTCAGCTAGCTTCTAGTCTCCATGGAGATGTTATTGTTATTCCACAGTATGGTATTAAACATATATTGCTCCACTGAGACAAGCAGGAGATGCCATCAGGGCAAGTTACAGGTCAGATCTGTCGAGAGGCGCCCGTGTTCACGAAAAGACAGTTTTTTTTTTTATCATGGTAGATTCTGAGCAGATTTAAAACCTGCAGTTGAATCTAGAATATTAACAGTGCACGGCAAGATGGATTCTTGCAATTTGTGAGTTCACAAACTCACAAAAATCCATCTTGAGAAAGTCCCGCTGTAAAGTTAATCGGGCAGGCAGAATATGGAAGATGTCTGATTTTCTCTCAACTGGATGTTACAAAAGTTCGATTTTTTGACTTGTTTTGCTGCTGTGATGCTTCGACAGATCATCAAATATTAGTCACAGCCTTCGTCTTTTTCCCAGTGAGACCCATCCCAGGTGATAAATGTGTCGAACTCCATTCAGAGTGCCACACATATCAATCTGCCCTGAGCCAGATTAGTGGAAGATTCCTGGCAAAGCAATACCACACTATGAAGACGAGCAGATGGAAAACTCCTACCAGAAAAATTAGATAGTACAACTTTAATTTAAGAAAAGTTGACGCCTTTGGGTTAAAGCAGTGGTGCCCAACCACCGGGCCGGGGACCAGTACCGGCTGTTACCCATTTGCTACCAGGTCAGATAAAATAAGCTAATAAGCAGGTCAGTAGATATATAATGAAAATCCTGATGGGAAGATGCCACAGAAATCCATTTGATATAATGGCAGGTATATTAATCTGTGCTAGATATTTTCTTGTCCTCTGCGATGATGTACTCACAAGCTCGTGAAAATGAGCCAAAAACAAATGTCTTTGGAGAGCTTTTTTTGCAAAGGGGAAAAAAGTCAACTGAGGAGCCAGAAGAGGAGCCTATGACCTCCAAGAAAAAAGAAAGATCGATTTAACAGACAATCCCAGAAGTCCTACTTAAAATATGGGTTTGTCTCTACAGGTGACTCTCACACGCCAAGTCCGCTCTGCGTAATATGTTGGAAAAAGCGAACGAGGCAATGAAACCTTCAAATCTGCTTTGGCACATGGGGACTAAGCACCCTGGATAAAACGATAAGGCTTTAGAGTTTTTTGAAAGAAATAAATGTGAATAAGAAGGAAAGAAGAAACAAGTGCAGGACTTCCACTGATTCAGCGGTATAGTGAGTTGTATTTTTTTATGCACTTAACTTATTTTTGCCATATTTATCTGCCGTGCGTAGAAGGCCGGTCTGTGAAAATAAAACCTACATTATTCTGGTCCTTGGTGCAAAAAAGGATGGGGACCCTTGGGTTAAAGAAATTGCACTATATATATTGTATTTTTGTATAGTATAAACATATATGGCAAGTAGCAGTAGCAGTAATAGTGAAGTAGTACTTGTGTTACCAGAAGCATCAGTTGTAGTAGTATTAGTAGCTGTAATAATGGTAGCAGTAGTGTTTTATATGTACAGCACATGATGTTGACTCTAATAGTAGCAGTTGTAGTAACCATAAGATAGTATGACTTAGTAGTAGCAACAGTAGTAGTACTAGTAGTAGTTGTAGTAGCAACAGAATCCATTTGGCTTTTAGAGTGAAGTACGTAGGCCTCTTCCTATAAAATAACCTTAGCTTTGAATAGAACAGATAATGACGTTGTAATCCATATTGACAATCTATAAACTGCAGAACAACACAGAAGCAGACTTTTAATGATCAGGTTGTGGGAGGAGGACACACTGTAATCAATGGTGTTTGGGGCCATTTTCACTCAGTCCTCATGTACTTCATCTAATATTTATGGAATGAGAACTGGTGCGATAGCTATTAAATCTGACATTGCCTTTCCCAAAGTCACTCAGCTGCAGAGGAGATTAAAACTACCCAACGGCAGCCAGACACAAGTGGGTAATGCAGTTAGATTTACTAGAGTCATTGTAAAATTGTACTTCTATGTACTTATACCCTGACAGAACTCTTATGCATCTACAAGGCTTTATTTTGACAATATTAGCCTTTTAACCCAAAACGACTCAAATAAAAACATGTTCTTTTTTTTGTTTTTTTGCTTTTTTCATTTCTTTTTTTATCCCTGAAAACTTTAGAAAAAACTTTACTTTGAGCGGGCTTGCATCTCCACAAACCTGACTCTTTTAACTCTTTTAATTAGCCTTGTTGAAATAAGTGAACTGTGTCAATAAATAAATAAATATAAAAAGGATATTTCAGAATGACTATAAAAAGATGCCATAAAAAGTCCTTCTCATGTAAACGTCACTAGGATAAAACAGGCTATGCATTTTTTATAGAACCAATGACATTGACTTTCCCATTCCCAAATCTGCTGATGTTTCCATAACTCAAAACAGCAAAGAATCTCCCCCTGTAGAATCAGTGCTGCAGTAGAGTCATGTTCACCATTTGAGTTTAAGTGTATTTGCACCAGTTCTCCTTGTTCTTCATGTAATATTTATCGAGCTGAAATCGCGGCCGTCCATTTTATTCTGACATTGCCTTTTCCAAAGTCACTCACCAACAGCAAAGTGAATCTACGCCAATGCCTTTCAAATTTACGAGATCATTTGTAAATAGTTTGATAGTGGTTAAAGGACACACATTGTGCATTTTTTGTATTTATATTGACTATTAAACATGCTCTTGAGTACTTCTGTTTTGGCATCTCATGTTTTAGCTCTATAATGACCATGTATAGAACAAGACATGGTTTTCCAATGTTTGGATACTATAACGAAACTGGAATCTAGTGTAGGGCAAAAAAACGAAACTTAGCTAATAATGAACATGCCCCAAGATGTTAATGTAAGTAATGAATGTGGCACAATTGCTTAACATGAGTCTGACGATGATTTATAGTTTTTTACCTGTGACAAAAATCCTGAGAAAATTCAACCTGCATATTCTCTGAGGGTCAGAGGAAAAAGGGCGGTTTACAGAGGATTACAGAAACCAGCATGAACAAAGCAAAATATAACATTTTAGATGATTGGACAATGTTCTGTTCAATTTGTGCAATTCTGCATAATATGTAAAGATGAAAGATGCCAGAGGTACTCTGATTTGCAGCGTATTTATTCAAGCAACGCATTTTCACTATTTTCGAGTCTTCATCATGACTGGTGGAACAATAGGCGTGACCCTAGGGGTCACGTGGCCTATTTATAGGGGTCATGTGACCAATTACAAAGCACGTGCGTATATACATACATATATACAGTTAGATCAAAGTATATTGACAACATGCCTCCCGAAAACACAACCGATAAGAGCTCACTGCTCTGTATAGGCTTAAGTGTAGTCAACAATACATATTTCCCTACTATTATTACTACTACTACTATTACTGTGGCTAACTGATTTGTAAGTATGCTGTTAGTTTTAATGCCATATATATGTTCTGCCAGTCTCTCTCTGAACTTGCATGACGTGCTTCCAATGTAAAAGGAGCTACATTCTCATTCACTGACGTAAGTGCTGTTACAGCTGGCAAAACTCTGAGGTGTATAATTTTTGGCTGAATACACCTGTGAAAGTGTTGGATCTGAGGACATTGCAGCTTCCACATTTGTGCTTTCCGGTCTTTTTTATTTTTGTCGGGGTGAAGTGGCTCCAGACCATGAGATCTTTAAGTCACGATGCCCTCCTATAGGGAAAGACAGGCAAGCCAATAAACATAGATTTGGAGCGCGGGGGTCGCTCAGCAAATTTCCCCAGTTCTTTTTAAACGTGTGTCTAATGTCATATGATAAAAGTCCAAAGTGCACGGTAAATCTTTGGGGCTGCTGATGCTTTTTCAGGTCCTTGTGGTCTGTTGTTCTGACCTTGGTCAGGGCATTGTACCAAAGTTGCAGACATATTCAATTAAAAGATACGTTTAAGACTGAATTTTATGTCAGAGCAAATTTTAGCAGGAATCAAAGATCACTGATTGCACAGCTGCGACAGGAATCTTCCCCTGGCACTTAGACACTGTGAGGTTTTGTCAAACCCCTTAAGAAAACACACTGTGGTTTGTGTGAGTCGGAGAAGTGAAGTGATGCTCATTTTTTATTGTATTGTCCTTTTTATGATGAGTTTATTTGATTTATTTGATGAAATGTTCACCCAAGGCACTGATATGTTCTGGGGTAATGATGACAACAAGATGAACTGTTTGTTCAATTCTAATGTTTATAAGTTGGCATCATTTCTGTGTAAAGCCTGGAAGAACAGCAGACTAGTTTGTTAATGAGTCCATTTGTGTTTGTAACACACATCTGGCAACCGGCCTATTGTATTTTGTTAATGGTGTCTAATACGACTAAAAGGGCTGGGCATATTTGTATGCAAGACACAGTAATAAAATAAATGTATTCATGGAAGACACAGTAATAAAATAAATGTATTCATTCATTCATTCATTCATTCATTCATGTACCCTCTCATTTGTAACTGATTTTGACTCAAGTTAAAGATGTGCACAGCACGGTCATGGTATATCCTCTTTAATCGTTGAAATGTAAGTGGTTTCAGATAAAACTACCTGCACTTACTTGCAGGTAGTGTTAGTCTTCCTCACACTTCTTTTACGGTAGTGAGAAGTAGGAAGGGCCCCGTGACTGTTGGCAGAAATGTTCACATGTAAAAAGTGAATTGACTCCATACTGTAGTCTAGATTCAGAGAGAGATTTTCATTTGTGCTGTTCAGATAGTGATGAAAAATTTTAAGCTCACTCTCAGTTCCATTAAAAATAAAAAAATAAAAACAGGTCCTTGAAAATAAATACCTCTTTTTTTATGTTTTCTTGAAGTTGGTGTATTTTTTTTTTTTAACATAACAAACATAACCACTTCTGCACTCACTTCTACTGACCTCATTCCACGCCACCCATTTTTGTCTTTAAAAATGCATTTCAGGTTGAGCAGAAAAAGTTTTACCAATTATAATATAAAGCAGGTTGATTTATGTAAAATGTTCAGTGTTCATGTGACCAACAAGTCAACACTGCACCAAGTCTGTAGAGGCTTTAAAATGGCTTTGGCTGAATGATTTGGGAAAAATATATTGCGATTGTGTTTTGATTTGCGATTTGTTTCACATTTTAACTGCGCCTTAGGAGAATTGACAAAAATATAAAACCAACAAACCAATACAAGAATCACAAGTATTTCAGAACACGCTTATACTGATATAAACTACGGGGTTAGCAGTTTTTATACAGAGTAAGATTTATTTGTGGAGGAAATTATGGTACTTCAAAAATAGCAGCTTTTGCGATTTGCCAATTGAGTCCATTTAGTCTGAATTGATTAGATTCATCCTGCAGTCCTACCTAAGAGATCACGCTTCGAAAATTTGTCCGGAAATGTTCTTAAATAATTGAAAAGTGGAGCAACTTCCGGTGGCCTCCCAGGTAAAGCGTGTGCAGTAAGAGGCTCATTAGTGAGTTTAGGAGGATGTCATATCAATATTTAATGATTAAGAGCTTCTAATTTGAGCTGTATTAAATAGGTATATGAATAATACAGCGAGTGAGCCCTGTGCAAATGCAAGGGGCAAAAGAGAGATGGAAAGTTACAAGAGTTCAAATGTATACCAATCAGAAAGCTCTATGCAATGGCAATATTTCTGTGGCAGAGTAGTTATCCTTTCTCCTGCCTCTCAGTAAAAGAGCTTGAGGGTTAACACCAGCGGAGGACTGCAAGAGTCACATGATCGAACTGTCCGTTTTATTATTAACATGGAATTATCAGTAGCTAAAATGCAAGCAGCCAAAAGAAAAACTATCTCATGGATGGAGTAAAACCTTATTAGAGCTGGACAATCTCAAATAAGTAAGGTTCAGTAGTTTCACTTATAATAAGTGGAAGAGGCACGTAAATATACTGTAAACTAAAAGGTAAACTGAGTAGCTGTAAAGGGGCTTTAAATTTCAAAAATAAATAAATAAAATGTGTATGTGACCAAAAAAAAAGTCACCACCTGGATTTAACTAACAAATAGGTCCGAGCCTCCTCCAGTTGGTCAGGTCTAGGTTCAGCAACAGTCTGTGCTCAAAGAATGAGGTCAGCTGACGACCGGAATATACTGAATGATCAGGTTATTCCATCAATGGATTTTTTCTTCCCTGATGCACGGGCACAATGCCAAGGATGCCAGGATCATCGGGCTCAAATTGTGAAAGAGTGGTTCAGGGAGCATGAGACATCATTTTCACACATGGATTGGCCTCCACACAGTCCAGACCTTAACCCCATTGAGAATCTTTGAGATGTGCTGGAGAAGGCTTTGAGCAGTGTCAGACTCGACCATCATCAATGCAAGATCTTGGTGAAAAATTAATGCAGCACTGGATGGAAATAAATAAATGAATGTGCCGTAATCAAAAAGGAGAAATATTAGAAGTGTGACCTTTTTTTGGTCGACAACCAATATGTATATAGAGTAGGTATATACCTTATGTGTGGTGGCAACATATTTTTTGGCCTGGCATTATATATATATATACTGTATATATATATAGGTATATATATATATATATGTGTGTGTGTGTGTGTGTGTGTACATATATATATGTATATATATGTGTGTGTATATATATATATATATATACTATATACATATACACATACATATATATATATATATACACATATATACATATACATATACATATATATATATATATATATATATATATATATATATATATATATATATATATATATACATACATATATATATACATGTGTGTGTGTGTATACAGTATATGTATGTGTTATGTGTATTTTGTAAGTGTTGTTGTTTTGTTTGACATGTATGTTTATGTCTTGATCTTGTTCATGTGGAGCCCTGGGAGGGGGGTAGGATGTAGGATTTGTGGAGGGATGGGGAAATCTTATTTTTGTTATCTAGATTTTGTTACTCTACAAATAAAAAGGTCATTTAAAAAAAAAAAAAAAATTGCAAACAACTAAAAATAAATAATGAAAACAAATACACAAGGATATGAGGCAGGCAGTGTAAGAGCCTTTTCCTGCGCTTGCTCACAGCGAAAATGAAACAAAAAGATGAAACGTGTGTGGATTAATCCGTGTTTTTAAGGGCCTTGTGATCTGAAGATAGGGAGCCTGTTACAGTCACTGTGATGATAAATGGAAAAGTTTGCAAAAAGTCTGTGTTTGTGTCCTCCATAGTTTAAGACCCGTCACTAGGCAACAGGAGCCTGGCGCTGTCGGGGGACTCTGATTGGTTGTTGTAAAGTTGATCGCAAGTGAGAAAAGTAAATACCAAACCTCACAATTGAACAACAGAATCTCAGTGACTCCACAGACATGAGGAGTGCCCCCACAAATAATCATTTACAAAATGCTCTACTCGGGTCATACCTCCCCAAACTCACTGTGATTGTTAGTTGGATTTATATTTTAATATTAGGATACTTTTCAAAGTTCACATTTAAAAGCATCCAAAGAAATATGAACTGACAAACTGATACAAGAATCACATTTCTGTTTTGTCTGTATAGATTCACACTGAAGAATTAGCTGTTTTTATGCAGAATATGACAGAATATTGTGGAGGAAATGATGGCACTTCAAAATTGCAGCCTTTGTGATTTGCTATTTCCGTTCATTCAGCCCTAAACTCCTGATCTCTTTGAGTAGAACAGTCATTACTGTTACAAAAAGAACAAAATTACTCTATCTCAAAAAATTGTCTGGGTCCCAATCTCTGTACTTAGACTAAATATTGTATTAAGATGAATAACTATAGCTGTACAGCAGAAATGGATGTCTCACAAATCGAAATATCAAATGACTTTTCCAAATACTGCATGGGCTAATTCAATACGGTATAATGAGGATAAATGATGTGAGCCGGTGGTCATAAATTAGCGGTTAGAGGTTGGGTACATATGCAACCACAGTGATGGGGGTAAAACTGGTGATTCATCAAAGCTATCAGACAGAGTGATACAGGCTCCAGTGGATATGATAATAAGGTCTCAAATTAGGCAATGAAATAATAAGTTACTACACAGGAATAAGAGATTGAGACGTTTTTGTATTGTTATTGGCCTTTAAAGTGGAGCTAATGTCAGGATCCTCCCTTGGACTGTTCTGTCTCTCGTCCCACCTGGGCGTCGTCTTACCTGATAAGACCTGACAGCTGCCGATTTCCCTTGTTACCTGAGGTATAAGAAGCTTGTTTTTTCATCCACTCCTCACCAGTTTGTTGTTGATACTTCACCTGTAAGTAGATGCGCTTGGGTCCACAAAACAAGTTAACTTTTTCTTAGACACGGGACAATTGCTTTGTCCACCCGTGTCCAGGTGGCTGTCTTATTTTTGGAAGCTAGCTGCCTACCTATGGACCCAGCTTCTATCCCAGCAGCTTCTGACCCAGCAGATCTAGACCCAGCAGATCTAGACCCAGTAGATCGTGACCCAGCAGATACTGACCCAGCAGATCTTGACCCAGGAGATCCTCACCTAACAGCTCCTGACCCAGCAGCTTCTGACCTAACAGACCCTGACCCAGCAGATCCCGACCCAACAGATCCTGACCCAGTAATCTGAGCCATCATGAACCAAGGGGCTCTAATTCGACAACATGATCAAACTCTTCGCCCTGTCGTAGTAGGTCAGTTCGCGGCCATGCTTCAAGCTTTAACCACCAGACTCTCTCAACAAGCTGCCCCAATTCAGTATGCACATTCCCTGCACCCAGCTCCACCTGCATCTGGTCCAGTTGCCCAAGCCCACCCCCCGAGGGAGCCCCATGTGCCTGATCCGGATGACTCAGCGCCCCATACCTACCTGCACCCCTGGACGCCCCATCTTACCAAATGAACCTGAATACTTGCCTGGACAGTAAACTGTTAAACTATTTACCAGTTATGTGCTGCGTTTGGGTCATAAGTAAAACCATGACAACTAAACACTAAATCGCCTAAACTGCGTATATGGTGTAAATTTGCAGTTTTCTGGTTAAAAACGCTTAAATCTAAGTTTGTGGTGTACTGCCCAGTTTAGCGGATCTAGTTGAAACGTGGTTGTGGAAGGAGTTTAGGTGTTCAGTCCCACTTTAAACTCATTTTAGTATCGCAGCACTACTCTCCATACTGCAGTCTGGTGTAGTGGCAGCACAGGGAATTACCATGGGGGAAAAAACACTTTTAGATAATAAGTAACATGCCCTGAAATGTTAATGTAAGCACAGGAGAAATGCTTATGAACTGCACTGTTTCTACCTGTGAAGCAACAATCCCGGGAATATTCAACTGTGTATTTTCTGAGGCTCAGTGGCAATGGAAAAGATTAAATAAATTATTGAAATTAATTATTTAACTAAATACAACTCCAGATATGTTTTTTGAAGTTATAACATGGTTCAAAGTAAAAAAAAAAATTTTGCATAGTCAGGAGCAGCAAGAGGAGATTAGGATTTAAAATTTATGTCATCACAACAAAGAGCCCATCAAGCTAGCAAGCCGTGGATTTTTTTTTTAATTTGTTTTTATTTGTACCAGAATAAATACGCAACGCAGCTAAATCCTTCACATATCACCAATTAAGGAAATAAACGGGGAAAACGGGGGCTGATCGGAAAAATTGTATCTTAAAAATCAGCGATTAAAAACTGCTCAAACTCCAAATACAACTTCGGGTGAATTAAATTTATGAGGAAAACTTGGATAAGCCCAACAGTTTTTGAACAGGCTGTAGTTTTTAGATTAGAGAGTCAAAACTGTCAGCGTGAACGGAGAGCCAACATTTTCATTTTATTTGAGCTATTTAAACATTTTTATTGTAATATTTCTTGACTTAACCTGACTCAGGGCTTAAGCCTAAAGGCCATCATCCATCACAAAGACACTACCTTGAATAGAATAGTTTTATGGAAGTGCGCGCTGCTTATCTCTGCTGACTTGTTCTGAATTGAATGAATTACGATTATAAGGATATGATTCAAAGCACGAGGAGTTTTTGGAAGGGCTTTGGGCAAATATGGTTATGAGCATGTGATGGATGTGCTAAAGACATACTGCCAGGGATCAGCAATATTACGGTAAAAAGACTGACCGTGAGGGGGCAAAAGATGAGTACTCTTTTAGCTACAGTGTCGAAACGGTTGCGCTGCTAAATGTACATTCTATTTTGAGGACAGCATAGCAATTTTGGACAGGTTTGCAATTTGTGGTGGATAATACTGACAAAATTGAATACCTATACAACAGTGGTGCTCAATCCGTCCACTGCGATTGGCCAGTCCATGTCTGAGGCAGTGGGGGTAGATCCCAAAGCCCCATCCATTTATATGAAGTTTGTTGTCTGGTGTCAAACTGACCAGTCACAGAGAGGTCCCTACTAGCGTGAGGTAACCGCGAGCTACAGTGCAAGATTTTTTGCCCATTTTCCTGTGAATTTTAACAGTTAACAAGACAGTGTTTTCTGCTAGTGCTGAGTGGCTGAGGAGCAGGGAGGAGACAGGTAGTGCCATAGCCTATAATCCTACCTTTTTCAGGCTATTTATGTCCTTCCCAAAGTAGTTTTTGATGTGCACCAAAGGAAAACTGGCTTTAGTCCCCCTCCAGCGCGTTACCACAGACTGCCTCTCCAATAACTGATAGAATAGGATAGCTATACTGTCCCTCGTTTATCGCGGGGGTTGTGTTTTAAGGCTGTTAAACCCCTCATTAACATTAACATTTTCTCACATTTCTCTCTTGTTTAAACACCCTCAAAGTTAAACCTTTGTAGGAGCCTCTGTTGGTGCAGAATGTTTCATCGACATTGTGGGTTTTGTCGGGGAGAAAACTTGCAAACATACAGCACTTCAGAGTCACACTGCGATCAAACATTTATGTAAATTTGGCTGAATACATTCTGTACTGTACAGGAGACACGGCACAGAGGAGACTGATGGACAATGGTCTACAGTCCCTCAGCCAATCAGGATGCAGAACACAGTGCGCATTCATATGCTATAAAAAAAAAAAAAAAAAAAACTTGCAAAATTGCACACACAAAAAATCCACAAAACAGCAAGAGCACGAAAGGTGAACCGCGATATAGTGAGGAACAACTGTAACAGATAAGAGAACCCCTTATTTAGTTGTGGCCACTATTTTCAATGTAATGAGTTGTATTAAATAATAGGTAAGTTAATCAATAACTAAAATATTGAACACTCCCAATTCTATATTGCAGGTTTATATTTTTATGTAATAAAATGTAATTATTAGGCTATTGGTAAACCTGTTTTGAATAGCTTTTTTTATATGTTAAAACCCTGTTAATAAAAATGTAAATAATAATAATAATTAATTATAATATAATTTTTAGGTAGATGTTGTGGCTTTGCTGAATCTAAAAGTACCTTGCGAGCTGAAAAATGTTGGGCAATGCTGCTATATAAGAATTATATTTGGCAACAAGGCAGATATTGCATATAATGTGAATCAACTATGGATGAGCAGCTAATACATTTTAATTATGATTAAGATTCAGTTATTTCTAATTGTCAGTGATCAGCTTGAGTCTTTTTAATGAAGACGTCTACAGCCAATCGATCCTCTGTCAGTAAAAGCGTGTGGTTTGGAGCAGAGAAAGACATTTTTTGTTTATAATATGAGAAAATTAAGGTAATTGAAAGTCATTATTAGTTTGAGGAAAAAAAATTGATTCATGTTTCAAAAAGCAATGATGTTTCAAACGGGTCCTTTTAAACAGGACTAAAAGCAGAAAATCCATATTTCATGTGTATTACATCTGTTGGCGACACCATTTTTGTTTCGCTTCATCTTTGCTGCTCTGTGATTGGCTCAAATCCATCGGAGACTCAATAGCCTCGGTTGAAGCTAGGATCAAAACTAATAGCATTCAGTCAATTCAAAATAAATTTACAAGGTAGTCATATTCCACTTTTTGAACCTCAGCCAAGATTTTTTCAAGCACGTTTTAGCATATTTCGCATGGCTTACCACAATATCATCTAAATATCTGCTGCTGTGGTATAGTTTTTCCATCTCAATAACAAAAATCGCAGCGCTCATAATGATAACCTGAGATGAGTTTTAAATCGCAACCGCCTCTGAATCACACAAATATTGGACCAAAGTGAATTGCCAGTCCATTTTAAAGCACTATGCCTGATTTCTGCTGTTGTAAAAACAATAAAAAACAGAACAGTTCATTTTAAACCGTTTGCAGCTGTCCAAAACTATTCCTCACTTTACTAACTCATTCCTAGCATCCAAATTACACTTTTCAAAGCTTTCAGAGACCAGAGTTTTACTGTTAGGGTAATGCAATCAACAACTAGCATGCTAACAGCTCACTTCCTGGTTCGACAATTAGATTAGCAACTGGGATAATCCAAAAAACACATTGAGATATTCATTTTTTGATATTATGAGCCATCTCTAGTATATATTTTTACAGCTAAAAATACCATGTCGTTACCCAGACACTAACTCACATTCTCAAATAGCCCAAATTGTTTCTCCGCATGCACTTTTCCTCTCCGGAGCTTTACTGCAGCCCCCACAGTCACAGGCCCGCGTTCAGATCCATTATCCCAGAGAAGAGGCTCTTGATTGGGGCAGCCTCGCCTCGTCTCTGCGGTGGCTCTGGTGCTCCTAATTGAATGTCTTGTTAGTGAATGAACCACCTGAGTGCGCACTGTTTAGTCCTGTTCTACCCCGAGGCGGAAACATGGCTTCCCGTGTCAGCCCGTCAAAGTAAATGGGTTATCTATGGTCTCACGGGACACAAATGATGCTACGCTATCAAGCTTAGATAGACGGAAATCACTGAGAACAAGACGATACGGAAGTGAGGTAAGGACGTTTTGGTGGTCCCAGTTGGAATATTGGTCACCCTCTCCTTCCACATTTTCAGGTATAAAACATGCCTTAACATCATCATCATGTTAGCTTTCCAACCGATGGGTAGGAGACAGAATTCCAGCATTTTTCGAGTTTCTCCAATCGTTTGGTCAAGTATGTAACTCTCTGGAGGTGGTATATGTCACCTGCATAATTGCATGGAAATAAAATACTTTGGAACATTCACCATGAAGATAGATTTAGATTTTAACCACATTTCCATGAAAACAAGCATCTCCAGGTTAAATAACAGTCAGGTTTGTGAAAATGCAAGCTAACAGTAAGGATGCATGTTTTTCGGTGCATTACAAAAAAAGCCTTTAGTCTATTTTTGGGCCAGAAAGTTAAATATCGTGGCTTTACGGTTAAGGTACACTCCGATGGAAATTTGTCATCTGCATTTGCCCGACCTTTCCATGCTGCTAGGGCAAGCAGTCAGGAGCAGTGGGTGCCGCAGTGCCCCGCCTGGGTACCTATCTCCAGATCTTGAGCTTCTCTTGGTCAGGATTACTTTTGCTGGAGGATTTGACCTATTGTGCATGTTTTGGGTTGATGGAGGAAACCTGCCTCCAGACCTGGAACCTTCTTGCAGTGACGGGAGAACGCTAGCCAAATTACAAATTACAGAAGCCAAAATTCAAACAGTTAGTCACTTCTTAGAGTTAATTTGATGCACATTGTTGCTGTCTTTTGGCTTCGTCTGTTTAAATTAATGTAGTCTAGTCCTATTTTAGCTTTGGTTTTGGCAAGGAATATAAATGCTAGAATTCTAGTTTATTTGGCGGCACAAATAGTTTGAGAAGCAGTGGTGTATATTAACCATTGCGTTACAACAAACACAAGTTGTCTGACTAAAAGATAGTGCACTGAAATCAACCATAATAATTCACTGTGGGAAGTTTATAGATTTATTCATATTTCTGTTTTAATTTCTGCCAAATGTGTTACCCAGTATTGCATAACAGAGAGCGCGTGATGCCAAGTGCGCTGCCTTTGACCAAGCATTTGACCTGAGCGCGGCGGGTGATCTGCTGAGTGAAAACATTAGCAGCTCAACCTGATGCCCTCTCTGTAATGTAATTCACCTGCACCACAGCCAAAGGACTAACAATCAGGCCAAACACTCAAGCGTACAGTGCACCAACCTAGACTGGATTACACGGCATATGGCACAAGACTTTACCTGATCCAAACTCATAATGAAGCGGGATGGGCCGTATTGACACTTAAGTTTACATCATTTTAGGATTTCAACAACAAAATTCAGTTTATAATTTTGCTATCCATCAGAAATGTGCAAAAATATGACTGTAATGCAATGTAAGCTGCAGTTTCAGTATCACAAAAACTGGCAGGGCAGTCTCGAAATATATAGTTTATAGTTTGCTATTCACATTTTCACATATTCAAAACAACAATTTTGACATTACCTTACAAACGATATATTACACACCTCCACAATAGAGAGGTTAAGAGCACTCGGGTAAAAGTACTAAACATATATTAATAGCACTTCCTGGAGGTGGCATGTCATCTGATGATTCCATGGTGATTTATGCCATACTTTGGAGAATTATTAACCTGGCTCTCTCTAAATTGATACGTGTAGCACTCTGAATTGAGTTCTCCGCATCAATCTGGAACGGCTCGGAACCAATGATTAAATAAATACTCATACTGATTGGCTGAAGCATGAACAGAGGAACAAACTGAGAAGTCCAGCTGTTACATCCAGCTGAGAGAAAAGCAGACAAGCGCTTCCGTCTACAGTGTTAAAAAAAAAAAAATACTGCAAAAATATGCCAGAGTAGAGTACGTTTGGCGATGTCGCCATGTTTGTTTTGATTGTTCAGCACAAACCACAACGCTGCCCTGTGATTGGTCAGTTGGACCTATCATAAGCGAAAGCTTCAGTCACAGCCTGACAAGATGGATTCTCAAGAGTTTGGGAACTCACAAAATCACAAGAATTTATCTTGGCAATGTTACAAGATTATAACCAAAAGGACATTTTCATGGAATGGAGAAAACATATTCCAGAGTCAGGTTTGTGGAGATGCAAGCCCGCTCACAGTAAGTTGTAATTTTTTACTACTTACGCAAGTAGTAAATAACTTGTGCAAAAAAAACAACAACATGCTTTTATTTATTTATTTTTTTTTGCTAAAAAGGTACACAGTGAGGCTTTAACAACTAAAATGCAATATATAATACACTGTGTTAACAATGTCAACTATGTTTTTGACATGGTTAATGGGACTTAATACTATACCATTTAATGCCATACTGTGGAACACTCCAGACAAAGCAATAACAGCTCCATGTAGACATGCGTGTGGCTAACCCTCCACCTGAAAAGTTACATAGTGCACCTTTATAGAAACTGTTGTAACCAAATTTGCTGGTATGAATGAGCCTGGAGGGGCCTGTGCCGCTCACAGTCAGAGAGCATAAATATCCAAGTTGACTTTGTGTTAAATTCAGTGTGATCCTAGCCTCACAAAGCTGATTCACAAAGCGCTTTAAACTGTAACGCTGATCCATATATCGAGTGGGCTAAGATTTAAAACACTCCCCGCTGTACTGCAGCCAAGTGGGGCAGAGCTAGCATTTCTGTGTGAGCAGGGAAATGACTGCCAATGACGATCTAAAGCAAAATAAAAACTACTGTAGCATTTTGTTAATAGTATAAATTAATAGTTACATTCTTAGCAATAATTCCACCTGACACTGGCTGGTTGTTACGCTGTCCCTCAGTAAAGCAGTAAGGAGGCTGTGGGGCAGACTCATGATGTGTTTCAATGGACTGAACGGCTGCAACTAACCATTATTTTCGTAGTTGTAGTTGTATTAGTCAAACAATTACTTTGATTGTAAATTTAGATTTTCAAAAGACATTTCTAACCAGATATAGGTTGAAATATGATGACTGAATGCATCTAACAAGAGTATATTTATAAATTGTCTTTGATATTGATAAAAAATTCAAGACCACTACAGAGGTATATCGGTTGGCCGGTATAGCAGGCCGATATTTGGACTTTTAGCATATTGGCTATTGGCCTTAAATTTCCAGCACAGGGAGGTATTTAGTTTTGACCTGCCGCCTAAGAAGTACATACAGAGCTTTATTTTAACACAAAACCTTTTTTTTTTTGATAATGCAACTGTCTGTATGATCTCTGAATGGTGTTTGCATGTTCTCTGTGTTATTGTGGTAATTTTTTATTGTTATCCAGGCTAAATGTTCTGGGAATCAAACATGGGACCTTCTTGCTGTGAGGTATGAGTGCTGACCAATACCATACTCTTGTTCATACACAACACACACATAACAAGGATGGGTTTACGTTTTGGTGTGTGCAAAAATCCCCCCTAAGGTCACGGTAGAGTTCAATCAATTTCCAATTTCCAATCAAGGTCAGTGCTCCATTCAGCTGTGCCATACATCCACACGCTCCGAGTCACAGCCGTGCAGACAGTCATTCCTCAGTCTGTCCCAGCACCGATTTTATTAAGCTTTCTATTTGTTAAAATCACAGCCACTTTAGTTTTGGGACCACATATTGAACGCTAACAAAGTGGTGTTTTGTATTCTCATTCAAACTCGTGTTAAATCCAGTTGTTAGAAAAGCACAGACATCTTTCCTGTCCACAAACGCACAAAGCTCTTACCTGAAGCGCTTAACAATATAGTAGGGGGGGCAAGTTTTATGTTATAAGTTCCATATTGAAATTACTTCTATATAATTGTGCTTTTATCAGTGAAAAGAGCTACGATCTCTGGATGAGCAGGCCCGTCGATAGAAATTTCGGGGCCCCGGGAAAAGAAGCCTCACATGGGCCCCCCTCTAATACAAATGAATAAGAGGAGGGTCCACTTCTGGTCCCCTAAGACCCCTTTGTCCACCTCTGTCGACTTCCCTGTTGATAAATAGCTTTTTTCTGCACGTTTTGTCAATATAATGGCGATTATCTTCGTAGACGATTATCACGATTATATAAAATGTCCCACAAGTGATTATTGTTCTACCCATTTTTTATCACAATAAATTATATTATTGTGTATCATCCCATCCCTACAACATAGTCTTTATTTAGCTAAATTAGACTGATTTGTTTGTTGGCTTGGGCACTTCTCCTCACCTCAATTGCTGCCCTGTGATTGGTCCGCCCGCTGCTGGGTGAATTTGAACCTTAAAGTGGGAGTATGTCAAGGCGAATTTTTGTGAGTTTGTGAAGTTACAAATATGCTGTGCTGTGGTTAAGTATCCATTGCTAATAATGCTAATGCAGCAGTTAGGGGATGCAATAGTTAGGGGATTTCATTGATGAGAAAGAGTATAGCTACACATCTAAAGAAGTAGGCTAATAAACACTTTATTGCTAACTTTTTAATTGCTAATTACTACAAACATCAATCTAATTACCTCTACCGCTATCTATTTCAAAAACAGTGTCCAGATGACGATCTTTTAAAACTTTTTCTACCATGTTTTACTACTTGTTAGATGCACGTTTTTTCGAGGTCTTTTTGTGCAATAAAAAGAGATGTTTAATGCCACCAGTAACATCTCCATGGAGACAAGCGGGCGTATACTCCACCTGAACAGTTACACCCCTCTCTTTCTAATGAAAAGTCTATCTAAAACACTAATCTTTGCCACACAACAGTCACAACTACTCAAAATGCAAGATTCATTTCTGTGAATGAAGTTTGCGGCTTATTTTTGTTTATTTTTGTGATGAAATCCACAATTTTTTTATATCTCCACTTTTGTCTGCATTATCTTCCTACTTTTTCAAATAGCCGTAACAAATTCTACCCTGTATTACGGTGCTATTCATCAAAACCGTGTCCCAGCTCTGATCACGCCCGCATTGAAAACATGAGCAGCCAAAAGCATGGTTAGCTCGAGCTGTAAGTGGTGCCATTTAAATATCAGACCAAAACAGAAGTGGAGCACTCAGCCCCGCAGATTTGGGCCCGGCAGAGAAGCATTGTCATTATTCTCAAGTGAAGTTTGGTCAAATATGAAACGGACCAGTGGATCAAATGAAAGGGAACTATAATAAGGACACTGATGACATTTTGAAAGATCTTTTCAGGCAATTTCGCAATTTACTTTCATTATGTAATACACGGATGTGGGTGGGGTGTTAAAGAGAACCATTACTTCAAAATAAAGTTAATGTAGATGTGCAAGTAGATTGAAATATGAACTGACAAACTAATATAAGAATCACGTTTCAGGGCATGTTTGTACAGATCTAAACTACAGAGATATCAGTTTATGTGCAGAATAAGACAAGATATTTTGTTGTTTGGGGAGGAAATACAGCCTTTGTGATTTGCTAATTGCATCTATTCAAATTATGTTTTGAATTTGGTTGTGATGTTGCAAGTACAAGGAAAAGAAAATGGTTGGAAACAGGTAGTTTTTGCTTTGGCATTAATGAAATCTTAGAAGTACAGCAATTATTGTTATTTTCTAAAGGTCTTTCAATGAGGGAGTTCTTAGAATATCACACAATACTAGTGATTAGCATTGAAATGAGGATACATGCTGACGACGTAAACATTTCTTAAATCTAACTTTACGCTGGACACAACAGTTAGACATGAAATTTTAGTTTTGTTTTATCACATACATGTACATACATTTGTGAACTGGAGCAAATAGAGCAAGAAGTTAGATATTTACTAGTATTACTTGTTGGCAAATATAATAAACATGTAGACCCGTTAGGAATTCCATTAGCTGGTACCCTTCTATAAACTAGCTCCAGTGCATTTTCAATGGGAAGGTTAGTTAAACCCTCCAAACATCACAAACTATGAAAAAACAGTGTTTTTTTGGTAACTGACAGGCACTCTACAGAGCCTATATCACCAAAACATCAACAAAAATCACCAAAAGACCAGCAAAGCATCAGCAAAACATCAGCAAAACATCACCAAACATCACTAAAACGTCAGCAAAACATCACCAAAACATCACTAAAACATCAGCAAAACATCACCAAAACAACACTAAAACATCACCAAAACATCACCAAAATGTCACCACAACATCACCAAAACATCACCAAAATGTCACCACAACATCACCAAAACATCACCAAAACATCATCAAAACATCACCAAAACATCACTAAAACATCAGCAAAACATCACTAAAACATCAGCAAAACATCAAAACATCACCACAACATCACCAAAACATCACCACAACATCACCACAACATCACCATCACACACAACATCACCAAAACATCACCAAAAAAAACATCAACTCACTAAAACATCAACACAAACATCACCACATCACTAAAACACCAAAACATCACAAACAACCAAAACCAAAACATCACTAAAACATCACTAAAACATCACCAAAACATCACTAAAACATCACCAAAACATCACTAAAACATCACCACAACATCACCAAAACATCACCAAAACATCACTAAAACATCACCAAAACATCACCAAATACACACAACAAAAAATGTCACCACCAACACATCACTAAAACATCACTAAAACATCACAAAACATCACTAAAAAACATCACCAAAACATCACTAAAACATCACCAAAACATCACTAAAATATCACCACAACATCACCAAAACATCACTAAAACATCACCAAAACATCACTAAAACATCACTAAAACATCACCAAAACATCACTAAAACATCACCAAAACATCACTAAAATATCACCACAACATCACCAAAATGTCACCAAAACATCACTAAAACATCACTAAAACATCACCAAAACATCACTAAAACATCACCAAAACATCACCACAACATCACTAAAACATCAACACAACGTCACTAAAACATCAGCAAAACATCACCACATCACTAAAACATCACCACAACATCACCAAAATGTCACCAAAACATCACTAAAACATCACTAAAACATCACCAAAACATCACTAAAACATCACCAAAACATCACTAAAACATCACCACAACATCACCAAAACATCACTAAAACATCACCAAAACATCACTAAAATATCACCACAACATCACCAAAATGTCACCAAAACATCACTAAAACATCACTAAACATCACCAAAACATCACTAAAACATCACCAAAACATCACTAAAAACATCAAAACATCACCAAAACAACACTAAAACATCACCAAAACATCACCAAAATGTCACCACAACATCACCAAAACATCACCAAAATGTCACCACAACATCACCAAAACATCACCAAAACATCATCAAAACATCACCAAAACATCACTAAAACATCAGCAAAACATCACTAAAACATCAGCAAAACATCACCACAACATCACCAAAACATCACCACAACATCACCAAAACATCACCACAACATCACCAAAACATCACCACAACATCACTAAAACATCAACACAACGTCACTAAAACATCAGCAAAACATCACCACATCACTAAAACATCACCACAACATCACCAAAATGTCACCAAAACATCACTAAAACATCACTAAAACATCACCAAAACATCACTAAAACATCACCAAAACATCACTAAAACATCACCACAACATCACCAAAACATCACTAAAACATCACCAAAACATCACTAAAATATCACCACAACATCACCAAAATGTCACCAAAACATCACTAAAACATCACTAAAACATCACCAAAACATCACTAAAACATCACCAAAACATCACTAAAACATCACCAAAACATCACTAAAATATCACCACAACATCACCAAAACATCACTAAAACATCACCAAAACATCACTAAAACATCACTAAAACATCACCAAAACATCACTAAAACATCACCAAAACATCACTAAAATATCACCACAACATCACCAAAATGTCACCAAAACATCACTAAAACATCACTAAAACATCACCAAAACATCACTAAAACATCACCAAAACATCACTAAAACATCACCACAACATCACCAAAATGTCACCAAAACATCACTAAAACATCACCACAACATCACTAAAACATCACCAAAACAACACTAAAACATCACCAAAACATCACCACAACATCACCACGTGTAGCACTGTTTCCAGTTGATTGCTGTCTGGAATTAGCATACATGCTAATGACTGTTATAAACATTTCATAAATCTAACGTAAAGGTAAAAAATAATCCACCAAAAATATAACAACCCCCAGCAGTCTGACTATGTTGTTTTGTTTCATGAAGCATCTTAAATCTTACACCAAAGTGAACTGTAGACAGTGCAGTTGAAAGTCAGATTGAGCAGTCAAACTTGGCAAATATAACAAACATATATTCAACAACCATTTTTTGCTCTTTACAAAGGTCAGAGTCCATGTTTTTATTTTGATGGCTCATGAAAATGAACAGTATAGAACCTTTATAAAAACAAACTTCAAAGAATAAACTTCTTCAAAATAATATTACTCTAGAAAAGTAGAAAAGTAAATGTAACCATATATTCACTCTCCTTCCTCTGCACCATATATTCACTCTCACTTCAGATTCCATTTTCCATTTCACTGCAAATTACAGAGGTGACTTTTAATTGTTTGGGTCACGTCTTTGACTGCTGTGGCTTCATTATAGCATCTTGACTACGCTCTGAAATAGGCCTTCACCATTCGCCTCAGCTCTCGATACATTTTTAATTAGTGTTTGTTATTTTCGCACCTCATTAATTCATGTTTCATCCTCAAAACGGATTCATTTCAAGTCTTCTGCGTCCACGCCTTTGAACAATGAGAAACATCTGAAGCAGAGAAAGTCAATATAGTTATGCTGTTACCTCTGCTGTGTACCCACTGTGACGTCTCAGCTGGATCATTTGACCCGGATATTTGAACTTTTTTTTTTTTTTTTTACATTATTAGTGTGGAGAACAAAATATATAATCTGGTCTACAGGCAAAGTGGGTCAAGTGGTGGCACAGCGGTTGAGTGGCTACAGCCTCACAACAGGAAGCTCTGGGGTTCAGTTCCTGGGGAGGTTATTCCGTTTTGGGTATGTGTTTTCTTCTTCTGCGTACTCTGGTTTTTAGTGGTGGAGTTGTGTTTTTTTTTTTCATTCACACATGTTTGAGTAACTCTTTATTATTAGTCTGTCAACATCTCCAAAGCTCAAAATGCTCTGTTCCACCTTGTGATGTCATAAAGTCGTTTTCAAGTTAACAGCTACGTTCTACTTTTAGTTCAGTAGAGATGGGAAATTCCACGGCCGAAATGATCCAAATACAATGGCTCAGATTATCTTCACTGGCTGCAGGTTTCCTACTGGATGCAATTAAAACTTTTGATCTTGACCTTCAGAGCCTTGCATGGTTAGGCTCCTTCCTTCATCAGCGATCTGATCCAACCATATCCCCCGTCTTGGTCTTTGATGTCTCTGGATCAGAACTTGCTGCTGGTTCACTTGTTTTCTGACCAGAGGAGATTGTTTCTTCCAGGCTCCCAGACTCTGAAACGATCTCCCGCTCTCCTTGTGTTCACTGGAGTCTGTAGATGCCATCAAAAGCCAACTCAAAACGCACTTATTTGGATTTGCATTTTAAGCTGCAGTAGTTTTTTAGGGGTTGCTATGACCGACCATATTGCTGTGTTGACTGTGTGTTATTTTTGAGTTTTAACTTCTCGTTATGAAGCACTTTTGGACTTCCTTGGCTGTGAAAGGTGCTATGTAATTAAACTTTGCCTCCAAATGATTCTAGTGGAAGTATATGAAGTTTAAAAACACAATGGAGCACAAGGTGGAGCAGAGTGTTTTTCGTTTGAGAAAAGAATGCAGCCTAAAAATGCAGGATTTGTGAGTTTAACATATGAGAATGAAACAAAACACAACTCCAGGTCTGTTTTTGATGAGGACACAAGTCTAACATAGATCAGAAAAGGTCATAATATGGGTCCTTTAAATATCAGCACGCTTTTACACATTACAAATGGTGTTCCTGTGCTATTTGTTCATGTTTTATGGGAAGAGCTTACTGGGTTTGCGATGTTATAGGTTTAAAATACCAGTGGTCTTCAATAATGTTTATCCTCACTGGCTGGTCGCTGGTTGAAGGACGAATCATACAACAAGTTTTCCTACAGGGACAATTTAGTCAACACTAGGGCTGGGTATCACCAAGAAGTTGCCGATACGATACGTACCTCGATACAAAGTCCACGATACGATACGTATCTTGATACAGTGCCATTTCGATACGATACGATTCAATACAATATATTTCAAATCGATACGATACAATTCAGAAAAAAAAAGGCCTTCAACCTTACTTAAATGGTCAACCCAATTTAAAAAAATAAATAAATAAATTTCCATTTATTGAAGATTAAAGAACACAATAAAGTGCTTTTTGATTAATGCATGCATTTTCTAACTAGAAAGGGAGGAAGGCGGTTGAAACATTTTTTCTGACATTTTCACTTCTCTTGCACGCTTCTCTTCACCTGTAAAGAGTAATGTCTGGGGGGAATATCGATATTGATACTAGAAAACAGAAAATCGATACCGTATCGGTTTTAATAATATCGATACATATCGGTGTATCGATATTTTAGCACACCCCTAGTCAACACAGCATCATGTCGTGCCCAAAGACACAACAACGGTTTAAAAAAGTAAAATCGAGATATGAACTATCAACCACCTGGTTATATGGAAACTCTACAACCTGTGCCGTTATATTCCGTCAAATTGAAATTGAAGACATGCGATCACTTTATCTCCCAGCTGTACTTTGAGATGCTATCTGTCACGTTGCTAACGATGCAAACATATGCCCTGCTTCTCCCGACCTTTTCCATCCTTTTCCACGATGTTATGTCATAAAATCAAGAATACTCGGGTAAAGATAAACATAGCAACTCAAGCATGAAACCTGACTTACTTGCTAATAAAGAAAAAGTAAAGTTTTCTGGCACACAAAAATAAACAATGCTGCCACATTCTGAACCCATCTGAGAGGGGCTAATTGCAGAATTATGGGTTTCCATGAAATATGAAGCAAAACCCCAGAGGCCAGATTGAGATGGTTTGGACATGAAACAAAGAGGGATGTGCCAAAACTATTTCAGAAGAATCAGAGCTGCTAGAGAGGAGCCAAAGATCACAGACAGGAGGCCTAGAGGTGGATTACAGACAAGAGGCGAAGAGGAAGAACACAGAGAGGAGGTCCAGAGGAAGAACATAGACAGGAGGTAAAGAGGAACCACACAGAGAGGAGGTCCAGAGGAAGAACGCAGAGAGGAGGTCGAGAGGAGGAACGCAGAGAGGAGGTCGAGAGGAAGAACACAGAGAGGAGGTCCAGAGGAAGAACGCAGAGAGGAGGTCCAGAGGAAGCACACAGAGAGGAGGTCGAGAGGAGGAACGCAGAGAGGAGGTCCAGAGGAAGAACTCAGAGAGGAGGTTGAGAGGAGGAACGCAAAGAGGAGGTCGAGAGGAAGAACACAGACAGGAGGTCTAGAGGAAGAACACAGACAGGAGGTCGAGAGGAGGAACACAGAGAGGAGGTCCAGAGGAAGAACACAGAGAGGAGGTCTAGAGGAGGATTACAAACAGGAGGTCTAAAGGAAGAACACAGAAAGGAGCCAAAGACATCAGAGAGGAGGCCTCGAGGAGGACCACTGACAGGAGGCCTAGAGGAAGGAACACAGATCAGGTCTAGAGGGGGATTACAAACAGGAGGTATAGAGGAAGAACACAGAGCACAGAGGCCTAGAGGATGACCACAGACAGGAGCCAAAGACAACAGAGAGGAGACCTTGAGGAGGACCACAGACAGGGGGCCTAGAGGAGGACGACATACAGGAGGTCAAGAAAAAGAACATAGAGAGGAGGCCTAGAGGAGGACTGCAAACAGGAGGCTTTGACGAAAACCACAGAGAGGAGGTCTAGAAGAGGACCACAGACTGAAGCCAAAGACCACAGACAGGAGGCCTAGAGGAAGACCACTTTAAAAAAAACTTAATCTAGATTATTTGACAGGACCAGTGCACATGCTTTTAACACTTTTATGTATTTAATCTGCAAATGTTTCACTGCCTCATGTTGTGTTTGTGAGTGTATTCTGCGCTCTGTTCTGCTGCCTCTTGTCCCGGTCGCCAGTGCAAATGAGAAGGTGTTCTCAATTGACTTACCTGGTAAAATATTGAAAAAATAAATAATAAAGACCTAGAAGAGGACCGTAGAGAAGGAACGCACCGATCCAGCCGTATATGCCGACACCCGATATCAACCGATACCAGCGCAGGGACGGAACTTAAAACACAGTGAACTTATTGCACAAGAGATCCAATTGCGTCATGCAACTTTTATTTCTTCAAATCACTATCGAACGGCTTTGTATGGAGCTCAAACATGATCAAATCAGCCTGTAAATAGTTACTTATAACTATAATAATATTACTTCAAATGAAAGGTCCAACCCAGATAGCTCAACCAATATCACGGAAACGATACGCGATCCAGCTAATTTTTCAGTATCATCGCTGATTATCAATACCAGAATCGATATTGGTGCATCCCTACCAACGAGAGGAGGCCTAGAGGAAGACTACAGGTGTGAGGACCAGAGAAGACCGAAGCAGCGGACAAGCATGCTCTGAAATTCATATTCTTCATTCTTGTTTAAAACTTGCCACAATTTTGCGATACTGGTAAGAAAAAGCGTGTCTTCTTTTCCTTTCAGAATTGTTTACGTAATTCAAAACATAGACTTTTCAAATGTCAGGAATTCTCTGGTGACCAAGTGTGACTTTTGAGCAAGTAAACACGGCAAACACAGAATTCTAAATGTTCCTAAAGCTTTTGTAGGAAAGAATTACACTATAATGTCAATATTATTAATAAAATGGAATCTGAGTTAAGGATAACAAAGCTATAAAGTGGCGGCAGAGTGGTTAGCCTGCCTTTAAGCTAGTACATATTTTTTCTGTTTTTTCTTAGGTGCGTGGGGACAAGGAGGTTGATCATTTTAAATATTTGCGGATTTCGTTTTTTGGATACATCTTATAAAAATACCAAAAATAACCATTTCAAATTCTGACTGCATAATTGTGTCGCGATACAAAAATTTCAACTCGATTTTGGTACTAATCAGTAGACTTGATACCCAATACCAGAATGATCATTTAAAACACTCTTTTTTACAGTTATTATATATGTTTTAAGGCTGTAAAACCCCTCACCACACACTTTATACACTTTTCTCAGACAGGCGTTAACATTTTTTCACATTTCTCTCTTGTTTAAACACTCAAAGTTCGAATGTTCGTAGGTGCGTTTGTCGGTGCGGAACGTTTCATCGACATTGTGGGTTTTGTCGGGGAGAAAACTTGCAAACGTACAGCACTTAAGAGTCACACTGCGATCGAACATGTATGTAATTTCGCTGAACACATTCTGGACAGGAGACGCAGCACAGAGGAGACTGATGGAAAATGGTCTACAGTCCCTCAGCCAATCAGGACGAAGAACACAGTGCAGGTTCATATGCTGTAAAAAAAAAAAAAAGGCAAAAAAAATCAGCGAAACAGTGATACCGCGAAAGGTGAAGCGCAATACAGTGACGATTTTGGATACTTTTGACAGCCCTAATACATACATACTTATAATGCATGGATTATTTCATATATATTTGACTGGATACAATTCTAAAAGTTTGTCAAGACAATGTAAGACAACCAAACACTCTCCAGACGACTCCCTTGCCAAATTCAAATCATTCAAAACAACATAAATATAAGCCTGTGGATATACAAAGCTCTATATTTATGACTTGTATCGCTCTGTGCTTCGTTCAGTAAACCATCATTTGGAACTCTATCACATAACAGCTCTGGGAGGGTACAAACCATTTGGAACATACTGCCCTTGAGACAGAAAAGACTCAAATTAAATGTACTCAGTGGTGTAGTATAGAGCAGGGTTGGGCAAATATTGTAGGTGTAGTTTGATCATAGTGGTCACTTAAAACGCAGTGATGGAAAGAGCGATGACAATTTGTATTGTTTTAAGCCCAGTTACATGGCAAAAATATGCATTACAACTAACGTATTTTTCGGACTATATGTCACTCCGGAGTATAAGTCGCACCAGTGAAAAAATGACTAATAATGAAGAAAAAAACATATATAAGTTGCACCAGACTATAAGACCAAAAACAGACATTTTATCTTTAAAGCCAAGATATAATAATAACAATCAAATAGAGAACAACAGGCTGAATAGCAGCACAGCACGCTAATGTAACACATAAATAACAGCTTTCTATGTTTATGTGAGATATTAAAAGTTAATCAGATAACTACGCTAATGTAACATATGCCGGCTTGTCCACAAACATGAGAGACACGAGAGTTCTTTTCACTGATGTCTCATATTACATATACACACCTGAACAATATACATACCACTTTGGTCTGCTACTAAACAAAGCAGTGAACCCAAAACTTTATATTTTACTTCTCAGTTGTTTCTTAAATAGTGCTCTGTCGGGTAAGACTTTGCATTAGTGTAAAAGGCTGAACCGGAAAAACAGGAAGCAGTTTTTCTGACCTTAAACTAAACTTATGATAAACTAAACATTTACAATATTGTTCCAAATGAAACATTATCACTTTTATGGTTTTATAAATGAAAGGGAAACAAATAAGGGGAACTTAAATATGAGTAAAGTACATTTTCTTGCAGGTATTACAAACACACCATCTATTGGTCAAACAAGTGAACTGTAACATGTATAATCAACCAGTACATAACACATACATGAAGCATAAACAACAAACTGAAAACATGTCTGGTATCTTAACGTAAGATGTTAACAGTCAATCAGATAACTAAAAGATAAAAAAATACAAGCTAACAAGTTTAGTCTCGATCTCAGTCAAAATCACTAAGTCCACTGAATTCTTCATCCTCGGTGTCACTTCTGAACAACTCCGCCAACTCTGGAGGTAAATGGCCTAAAGTGCCCTCGCACGGTTGTCAGTGTGACAATAACGAAGATGTGAATTTATATATTTTAATCATTTCACATATAAGTTTCATCTGAGTATAAGTTGCAACCTCGGCCGAACTATGAAAAAAGTGTGACTTATAGTCCGGAAAATACGGCGCATGAGGTGCAAAGCAGAAAGTTTGCATTAAAATACTTCTCAAAGTATTTGTTTTCACTATATTTACAACTACACGTGTAATACTACACAAAAGATTGACTTATTCACAGTAACATGAGTATGATAATAAGTTTCATCCGTGTAAGAAAAAGCTACTTTGACATAACAACTACTCTGCTCTAAATGTTACAAGCTTAATTATATATATATATATATATATATATATATATATATATATATATATATATATATATATATATATATATATATATATATATATATATATATATATATATATATGTGTGTGTGTATATATATATATATATATATGTATGTGTATATATATATATATATATATATATATATATATATGTGTGTGTGTATATATATATATATATATATATATGTATATATATATATATATATATATATATATATATATATATATATATATAGACTATATATATATATAGGCTTCCAAATATCATAATCAAGTTTGTATTTATATAAAGCTATTGTGTAGTTACTACTACACATTTGGATCAGTTCTGTCTTTTTATTTTTGTTTTTTAGGAAATAAAATGCTGTTTTCAGTCTCTGCGCTGGCATTAGCAAATACTTAAAGCTAGTATTAGTAGCGGACCTGAAAAAGTTGGATCATGCATAATTAGCTGCAAGGCCATACCACCATGTAACACACTCTCAAACACAGTGAAAAGGACAGAAATATAACACACAGAGGTTATGTGATTGAGACCGAAATGAGACCTAGACTAGACCAGAACAGCATTAGGACTAAACTGGGCTCAAACCAGAAAAAGCATGCAGACAAGTGTGTACAAAAATAAAAACTGTGACCTCACTGGAACTAAAACCAGAATTAAACCTGGACTAGACCATGAACCAGAACTAGAACAGGACTAAACTGGGCTCAAACCAGGACAAGTGCACAGGTACAGAAGTCTATAGACAAATGTACTTAGAAAATAAGATAATACAGGTCTACATTACCATCAAAACTGTAAATCAAATCTACATTATTGCCGTTATTATTTACGAGCTTAAATATCTCAAGTCTCGTCCCAGTGTGCCACCACATTCAAAGCATCCCTCTTTTTCCACAATACGAGGTCGTCGCCCTATTAAGGGAGACACTACACTTTTTGGTGAGTTTGAACAATTTAGTTTTCTGAAAGTTTGTGTGCGGAGAGAACCATCTGCACCAAACCATGTTTTACTATTAAAATTCACCCACTTTGTCAATTTAAGGCAATTTAAGGCAATTCTCCAAGGATCCAAGATCACTCATTCAAGCAGCACCTACGTCCACCACGCTTTCTAATCTTGTAGACCTATACTTAACATGATTTTGATGGAATATAAGTCTGATTTAGTAAATATTGAAGAAAAAATTGACTAAATTTAAGTTTTTATGCAAATTTTCAGTTAGATCTTAAATTTCCAGACAGGGCAAGTTTATTTGTCAGCACAAGTGGTACACAAGGTCATTCAAAGTGCTTTACAGGATAAAAAAAAATTAAATTAAATTTAAAATCACCATACAACAAATCAAAACGTACATAATCACAAATAATTCAGTCAAGTCTTGACTCAGAATAATGAATCAAGAGAGTTTGTGCCAAATATGTGCAATTTGGGCAGTTTTTATACATCAAAAACACAATTTTCTTTTCTTTTTATCCTAGAAGTAAACTACAAAAGAAGTTTCAAATGTATCTCTTTAAATTTAACACGTTTTCCTGTTAACCTGCAGTGTCTCTCCTTAATAACAAACACGTAATTACGCTACACAGGTCTCTACTGGCACATGCGCGCAAAAAGTCTCCATGCACCTGCAGATCCCCAAACAAAACAACCCACTGCACTTATCCACTGACGATCAGCTGTTGCGTTATCCCACACCGAACGCGTGGGCTCGCCTCGCGCTCTCTCCCGCTCCCTGACATAACAACACAACTCCACACAGTTTACCGTGGGACGCATCGACGTGCCCGTGGATTCATCAGCATTCACCGCGCGCACCGCCTTTTCCCTCCCGTTTCAAAGTCCCCCCCACATGCGCCAAAGTCAAAACAGCATCCATGCAACCGTGCGTAATTGCGACAAATACCTGTAACTCCACGCTATAGCCCTGGTAGTAGTGAGTGGGGAACACCGCCAGTTGATGCTGCACTTGGAGTGACACAATATAATCCATGAACCGGCGGAGAGCGGGAGACGGAGAGGGATCCGAGCCGGGAGAGGATGCGCACGGAGCCAGGGGAGGGCAAAGAGACTGGTGCTGGCAGCCTCTGTGACGGTCGGACCACTACGAGCTACGGTAAAAAAAAAAATTCATGTGCAGATAAAACCCCGCCCCACGGACAGGATTGGTCCAAGAGAGGGTCGGTCAGCCAATGGGGAGAGGCGGGGCGCTCCGGGTCTGTCTGAGTACGATACAGACTCCAGGCATCCTCTCTCTCTTTCTCTCTCTCCAGCCACCTGCATGAGTGTTAGAGTGTGCATTCTGTTCCAAAGGCGCAGAGAGAGGGGCTGCTGAAGTCATATTTCCAGAAACTTTGGTAACACTTTATATCACTGCGATTTTGCATACTTATTAGTGGTTAATCCTATGTTAATTAGTATTCTGTGCGTATTAATGTGTCATTCTACTATCTACTAAACTATCACTGAACCAGGAGGACTAAAACTAAAGCTCTGATTGTCTCCAGGACTGAAGCAGGACTCAACCATAACTGAAGCTTAACTGAACCAGGATGGAACCAGGACTAAGGGCACTTTCACATCTGTTACATTGGGTGATTGCAAGTGCTGTGCGGTTTGGGACTCACACGGGTCTTACAAGACTTAAAATCCCTCCATCCATTTTCTTCCGCTTATCCGGGGCCAGGTCGCGAGGGCAGCAGTCTAAGCAGGGACTCCCAGACTTCAGTCACCCCAGACACATCCTTCAGCTCCTCCGGTGGGACCCTAAGGCGTTCCCAGGCCAGCCAAAAGACATAGTCCCCCCAGCGTGTCCTGGGTCTTCCTGGTGGGACACCTCCCTTAGACTTTGAATGTGACTTAGAATGTCATTAAAATCAATGCTCCCTGCCACACTGACCTTGGTGGAGTGCCAGTGAGGATCCGTGTGAGGCGCAGGTCTGCAGAAAGAATCCACAAGAAGTTTATTTATCCCGGACACTGCTGTTGTCTGGGCAGGTTTCAGGTCATTATATGTGTGTTATCATGTGAACCAACATAAAACAAAGACAAAACTCTCTGGAGAGCTTTTCTGCAAAGGGGAAAAGGCCAACTGAGGACCCAGAAGAGGAGCCTATGACCTCCAAGAAAAAGAAAGATTGATTTAACAGACAACACCAGGAGTCATACTTAAAATATGGGTTTGTCTCTACAGGTGACTCTCATGCAACAAGTCCGCTCTGCGTAATATGCGGGGAAAAGCGAACGAGGCAATGAAACCTTTAAAACTGCTTTAGCACATGGAGAATAAGCACCATGGATTGAAAGATAAGCCTTTAGAGTTTTTTTTAAAGAAACAAACTTGAAGAAGAAAGAAAGAAGAAACAAGCGCAGGACTCCCACTGATTCAGCGGTATAGTGAGTTGTATTTTTTATGTACTTAACTTATTTTTGCCATATTTATCTGGCCGGTCTGTGACAATAAAACCTACATTATTCCAGTCCATGGCGCAAAAAAGGTTGGGGACCTTTGGGTTAAAGGGTTTGATTGGGGGCCAAAGTTGAAACATTGTTACAGTGTTCATTTTGGTGCAGATCTCGTTTTTACCACACAGCAGTTCAAACCAAACGAAACAAAAGAAAATTGAATATCTTACTCCCATGAGGTAGCTCTGCCTGCAAATAGTGCAAGAAACAAAAACCTGATCCTGATCTGTTACTTGTCAACAGAAATTAAGATGCATTAGATTTTAGTGACATTTTGTATTTGCATTTGGATTTTACAAATAACTCAGACATATGCGCGCCACACTGGGCCATCCGAAGCAGCTGCTGAGGCGTCAAAGCTGGAAAATGTTGACTTGAGAGGACAGAGGACGTGGTGCTGCACATTATGAGCCAGCAGACAAACCACAGACCTGTGACATTTTTATTACACAGATCAAGGTAATACCTGTAAAGGCCATTAGACCATTATATCAGAATAAATATATGTAAATGAGTAGTCTGTCAACTCCACTTTTTTGGGATCGGTCCCAGAAACTGTGATATCTTTTTGTCAAATTCTGTGAAACAACAGCGATCATTAATTTCCTCCTCACTAAATGTCTTACGGCCTATTTCTCCCATTCGTCATTCTGAGGTTTATTTTGTTCATGTTCAGTGTGCTATGGAAGCTTTTTTAGATCAAAAAGTTGGGCCAGATCAAGGCTGTTTAGTGTTCACATCACAACAGAACCGCGCTGGAGTCCACTTGGAACCACCTCCAGAAAGTGGCCTTAGTTTTGCTTCTTTGGCTCTTTAACCTGCACAGTTTTACACCAACCCAGACAAACCAAACTTGCGGCTGTTTCGAACTCAAGTCCTCAGATGGTGTAGGTGTGTGAAAGCCCACTAACGCTGGACTGAAACAAGACTGAACCAAGACTACACCAGAAGTGTACCAGGACTAGAACAGGCTTATGTGTCCAAGACTGGCACACGTCCATTTGCAAATAAAGTTCAAGTTTGTAGAGCCAATCAAGCCAGAGTGACCAAGGGGGGGCTCATCCAGGATATGGTAAGGGTCATCCAGCCACGTCTTTGCTATTGAATTAGCTTATTAATGCTAATGATCCAGGTGCATGATCAGTACTTCTGACCAAGATTACATTGAAGCTCTGGAGATGTGTCAGTTCCCTCTGGTTACACAGAGTTACTGAGAAACGTCTCAATCAGCTTCGGACACTTCTTTTCTTCAGACAAAGCACCCTGACATCAGAGGTGCCAGATGTGATGTGTCTTTTATCATTTGTTCTTCCTTTTCAAACCACTAAAATGTCTGCCTAAAGAAACAAGTCACATGGGAATAACATTATCCCATCTAATAACTTTAGGCTTCAGGAGAAAATAGGTTATCATCACATCACTGAGGAATTTCCGAATTTTATTTTATGGATTATTTTGACCCATAGGCTTTATTATACAGGATAATATGGTGACGTATTTATTAGATAGAAAGATGGAAAAGTGGTAAACCTTATTTTGGAAGGTTGCAGGTTGAGGTTAATGCCTGAAATGTTCCACTGTATGGTATTAAACATGATTTTGTTGCCTTCAAAAACTTGTTTTCTTATCCTCAATTTACACTAAAGCAGCGCAGCATATGCATAGGAATGCTAGACACGTGCTAAACAGGCGTGCTCTACGGCGTGTTGCTCAAATTAGGTTGTAGTTGTGATTTTGCAAATGCCAGACTTATCAGCGAGGGAAAGACAGGAAAAACGTACCTGGTGTCAAATTAAATGTCCAATGCCCTTTTAAAAATAAGTTATCTAAAAGCATTACAAATTTTGGTGGCAAGTAGCCTAGTTATGCAAGCACGGCCGTCACAACAGCTTGTTATTGCTGTGCAAAGCATCGTCCCTCTTGTTGAAGAGGCAGCTGTGATGCCTCTGCTGTATAGTCACACTTTTTAAAGGCTCCATATTACATTATATTTTAATTTATATATATGGGAGTTGTGTTATGTTTCATTCACACATGTTTAACACACAAACCCTGCATATTTAGACATACTTAGGAGGACTTATTTATTTATTTATTTATTTATTTATTTGAAAAGGGACAAAGCACATTAATGAACACCAGTAAAAACTACATGTGTAAATGTGCAGAAGTTAGCTGCACAGCTAATTTTCATTCTCAGTCCCTCACATCTAAAACAGGACAAGAGACAGGACGACACAGATGACAAACAAAAATCAAACTCCTAAAACACTCATACTTATATACATATTTACAAATTAATGTCATCAAAAAACAGTGACCGCATAGATTACAGAGTAACAGTGACAGCATGAAATGCAAGGTACATGTCTGCAGTGCATGCCTACATACGTATATGTATGCATGCACTGCACAACAACAACCGTACGATGTGAGTCTGTTCAGACAGTCATGGCAATGCTACATACGTATATGTAGCATGTACCATGAGTCTGAACAGCTCTAATGGGAGCATTGTTGATTGGATTTGAGCCATTTTTTAAGGTGAGTTTTAAAGGTGTTATATGTGGAGGATTCTCTTATTGTGTGAGGGATATTACTTAAACAGAAAACACTCTGTTCCACCTTGTGATGTCACGCGGCTCCGCAGTGTTTTTAAACTCCATACACCGTCATTAGAATTATTTAGAGGATTTCACTCCTAGAATTGCCAATACTACTACTCAACAAAAGGAGCTGTTAACTTGAAAACTACCACTACATGACATCACAAGGTGGAATTTTGGGAGCATTTTGAGCTTTGGAGATGTAGACAGACTAATAAAACAGGATTACTAAAACATGTGTGAATAAAACACAACTCCAGATATGTTTTTGAGGAGGTAACAGCATTATAACATGACTTAAAGGGCACAAGAGTCTATTTTTTGTTACATTTAAATAACATAAGCGTGTGCAACTTTGACTACATGTCGCTGTAGGTCCAGGTGTAAATTCCAGGTTACTGTCCACAGAGCTGCGCTGTTACTTAACCTTATCTAGACAGACAAGTTCAAGTCCATGGAGACAAGCAAGGGCCACAGCTCTGTACTTAACTGTGATTCTTTTAAAAATCCAGACTACGGCTCAAACACAAATGATCCAAAGTGTTGCCTTATCAATGGTCAAAACTATTAACTCCATAAATGGAAAAAAAGCAGCTCATACAGAGACCTTAATATCACAGAAAGCAACAAGATGAAGATGGAACAGGTGGAACTTAGAAGCCTGAAACGAACGGTCCAGTTAACATCCTTACTAATGTTAAAATAACCTCGCTCCCATCACTCGAGGGCTGTGTAGATTTACCACTGGACATGTTAGCACTGCGTATGTCTCCGTTAGAAGGCTGCTGTCACAACACGGACTACATACAGGATTTGATTGCTCTGCCTTCTATAAATGGCCCATAGTCATATCCATCTGATTAATAATGTAGGCTGGGGTAGGGGGGCGGTAGGTGTAGCCGGAGGGAGGCATTCAAGTGCAGATAGATGTGTTCGAAATCGGAGCGCTGCTTGGTGAATTTAAATGGGTCGCGTTAGCAGGTCAGCAGATCTAAGCAGAGAAGGAGGGAGAACCAAGAATATTAGAGTAGTGTAGTGAGTAGTGACTTTGGACTGTCCTTGGGAGTGCAGGGTCCAGATGGTGTTCTATGTTTGTAAAGAGAAATATGTCAGATCCTCCGGGGCGGGAGTGGGTTTAGTGGGGCTTTTGGTACACGAGAGGTGAAAGTTATATCAGCGGACGTACATTTTAAATCAGGGTTTGGTAATATGTCAATAATAAGATGAAAAAGACTATTTATCCCATTTTGTATATTGGCAAATGTTAGTGTTGCATCGCCAAAGTTCAGGAGCAGAATATGCAAAATAAACAACAAAAATACCCTTAAAATTGTATATGTAATAAAGTAAAATTTGCTGCCCAGTACAGATATATTGTAAAAGCAGCTAATAGGGTCCAAATGAGAGAGCTGATGTTAACGTTAGCATGTTAAAGCCATTGAAAGAATTAATATAGGTCCTAATCAATACCTCATTGTTTGGACAACTTCCACTCTGGTTTCTAAATGTTGTGAAAAGAGCTTATGAAACTCATTATGGTGAATAATTAGGATGTTCTGAATGCATAAGGTAAGGGAAGAGTCACTTTGGACCACTGCAAACCTTTTAAAACGAACTAGTTCTGTTTTTCATGTTTAGAAGATAGTAAAAAATCAGGTGCAGCGCCTTTCAGCAGTTATGA
Source organism: Periophthalmus modestus (assembly GCA_019594935.1). Lineage (NCBI taxonomy): Eukaryota > Metazoa > Chordata > Actinopteri > Gobiiformes > Gobiidae > Periophthalmus > Periophthalmus modestus. Next base: position 24,898,969 of record JAIEZT010000012.1, on the reverse strand, counting down.
AGTTCTTAGAGCCTTAATCGTACTTGTACTTTTAGCCTTTAACTTAAGTCCTCTGCTGCTTCTAGAGGTTCACACTCACTCACTCTGGTTAAATCTACCTGTCACTCACTAAAACCATGATAGGGGCCGATCAAAAAAGATTTATGATGAAATTACAGAAAATGTGTATTGTAAAATGCATATTGCCTCAAACAAAGTATATATTTAAGTATTCAAAAGAGCTGAATTAGCACAGACAGGTGTAATCATTCTGTTTAATAGCAGTATCTGTGTGTGTGTGTGTGTGTGTGTGTGTGTGAGAGTGTGTGTGTGCTGACTGATTTTTGTATTCAATTTGTATATTCTCTAGAGTTGAAAGTATTACTTCATCTCCAGTATTGTCCCATTTCAATTTGCAATTTCTTAATTGAACAAAAGTCCCAGATGATGGACAGAATATGCAATAGATGCAGTAGTTTTGTTAATGAGCACGAGCTGTAGCGGGCCTGTGTAGAGGTGATTTCCTCAGGTAAGAAGATGCTGTTGATTACTGTCTCAGGTAACAGCACAATAAGCTGCAGCCTGCCCCTCTCCTCCATCATCTCCAGGGCAGCGGGGGGCGTTCTCTTCAGCCGCAGCAGAGAGAACATGCCCTATCCTGGGAAAAAAAAGTCTCAGCAATCAGACCCATTCCTCCACACTGCTGACCAAGATTTACCAAGATCTATTTTTGGCTTCTTATTTTATGCTTAACACTCTCACACCGCCTGTAACACCAGTGCTTCAGGTACTAACAACATGTAAAGACCCAACTCCCAGTAATATAATGTGATTACATGTTGTCTCATAATACTCTTCTATAAATCAAATCATCTTCACTTGAAAACAAAATAATTATTAGTGAAAGGTGGTAATAATAGTGCTGCTCTATAATCATTTAAACATGCTCAATTTCCAACCGTGGCCAGCAGGTGGTGTCAGACACCAAATACAACTGTTCTGACTTAACTTAAAGTGGAACTAAACATTAGATCCACTTTTTTTCATTACTAAACTGTGTATATGATGTTTTAATAGTAGTTGTCTAGTATTGTCTTCATTTTTTTTGTGGCAATTTTAGTACAGACTAGGTACATTTGCAGCTTTGTGGTGAAAAATGTATAAAAATGGGTGAGTCCAGCTTGCTCCAGTGGCCATTGCCCCCCCGTCACTCTTTTCTTTAGTCCTCCAGGCACTTTTGAAATGTGGGCAGAGTTTACATGTTTAGTCCCACTTTAAGTAGCATTCATCTTGTCATAATCGGAATAACTGAGTTTAATCTAGTCGACTATTGAAAGGGTGAGGAGCTCAGTCACACGGGAGGAGCTCGGAGTAGAGCCCTTGCTCCACCAAGTTGCGAGGAGTCAGCTGAAATGGCAATGTTCTGTTCAGGATGCCTCCTCGACGCCTCCATGGAGAGGTGTTCTGGGCATGTCCCACCAGGAGGAGGCTCAGGGGAAGACCCAGGACATGCTAGCGGGACTATCTGTCTTGGCTTGCTGTGGGTCCCACTGGAGGAGATGCAGGAAGTGTGGGTGGGGAGGGAAATGTCTGGATCTTCCTGCTCAAACTGCTGATGGATCATTTTCCTCACACATTAACAATTTGTAAATATTCTCTAACCAAAAGGCTTCCAGTATATTTCAAAGATTTCAACTATTTGGCTAAACATATTTTTAAAAATTGTCCATATACAATAACAAGAAAAACAGTTTACCAGTCATCTACTAAAATCCTCTTTTGTCGCAGTCCTAGTGTTCTATTTTACAACATTTTAATAGCTTAAATCATACAGCTCAGACTCTATATCTCTATCACACTGCAGTGCTTTTTCCTTATCCAGCACACACTGTTTCTAATCCCTCTGTTATAGGCTGAACCTTGGACCCTGCCCGATAATTGACATCTCCCTCTGCTGTAGTGGGATTTGAACCCGCGACCTCTGCGATGATAAACGAGTGTCCGCTGCCCACCAGGACTCCGCTGGGCTGGGCTCCACCAGGCTTCTGCTGTTTGATCTCAGCAGTGCACCGGCTCACCAATCTCCTCCTATAACACCAGGAAATGGGCCAATGAAAAAAGTACGAGATTAGTTATTTTTGCACATTTCTTTGCATCTCATTAGGTCTATATATTCACGTCGCCTTCACATTTTTAAAGCCACAGGATGTAACATTTTAGCCAAAAATAGACTAAAATAAATGCGTTTTTTTCATTCTGGCTGTGTTTGTTGCATTGAAAAATATAGGAAAATATCTCCTTACAGTGCGGGCTTGCATTTCCACTAACTTAATTCTTATTTGGTTTAGAGCTTATTTGGTCCCTTGTTTCCATGGAAACAATGGCTATGTTATTCCTCAGTAAGGCGTAAAACTTATCTTTATTGAGAATGTTCCAAAGTATGTTTTTAACTTTCTATTTCTGTGGAATGATCACCTCTATAAAGTTACATACAGTGAGTGAAAACCCATTCATTAAACGTATCCATGTTGCGTTTATGCAGATACAGGAGTTTTTATTGCTCAGAAGTACGCTGAAAACATCTTACTGTCTTACTGCAGGGTTGCCTCTCCATGGATCTGGCTTATAACATGGTTCGGTGGCTTCACTTGATTATCTCCATGAAACCAGATAAGTTTAAAAGCCCTGTAACAGATCTTTTCCCCGTGCTGAGCTAAATTTGTCCCAGGACAGCTCTTGAGGTCAAAACAAGTCCGCTGTGTACTGTCTGCATCTAATTAGAAAGCATTTTATTGCCCGATAAGCAGGAAGTGCGCGTTATCATCAGCGTTGGGCGAGTTGTTCTCAAAAATTACAATCCACTATATTTACAGTGCTAAAATTGTAACAGTATTAGTGTCCCAACAGTGATAATATAAAAAAGAAGATGCACTGCGAGCACATTAAATATTTGAGCCAAATGATAAAAACCGTCTGAATAAATTGTCTCCTATTTCTCAAAGATTTGTTTTACAGTTAATTCTCAGCATCTCATTATACATTTGTAATATATTCATGCTATGCACTGACAGCCTAAAATATTCATTCTCATATTTTTACATACGCTTACATTCTAGCTTCAATTTTGCTTTGAATCCTGAGCAGTTTTAAGGCGATTTGTCACCAGTTGCTGTGCTTAGCAATAAACAGGCAAGATCAAAACAGCCCATTCAAATGAGCCAGGATACTTAGCATGGGGGAATATATAGGTCAACTCAAAAGGTTATGAATTTATGGTGAAATCTCCCCTGCTGGTAATGCAATACAATTTCTCTTTAGGCCTTCAGGGACAGACCGGAGAGCAGTTCGAACTACCATGTCTTAATAAGGTTATATTATTCAAGGCAAGTGCAGCTAAGCATTTCAACAGTGGCCCAATTCGGAAATGTCAAAGTTAAGGCTCGCAGGCTGGTGAATCTGTAAAGTGGTCCAGGGTTTGTGTCCGTGTGAGGCTACCATAGTTGTTAAGATTAAGGACCCATTGGTAATTGTAATAGCTTGTTTGTGTATTGATTATGAAGCATCATCTGAAATGCACACAAGAAAAAAAGCATTCCTATATAATAAGTTGTTACAAAACTGTCTGATAAATCCTCTGAATTTTATACAGAGGGATCTCAGGCTGGTCAACACTCCCTACGTCATATTTCAAACCAAATCCAAACATGTTTGTGCAAATAGATTTGTTTACTTCAGTGACACATTGAGCTCATTGGTCATCTATCACAAAAATACATTTCTCAGAGCAACAATTAAAGAACTTTAGAATTTGAATAAACTGTTGTATACATGGTAAACACAGTGCTGTATCATATATTTACTTTGCTGAGGAAACAACAAGAACACTAGACACTAAACAGTTGACTTTAGCACATAACAATGAGCACGCTTGTGAAATATTTAAAGCCTCTGTGACAAAACCCATTAGGTAGAATAATAGAAATATTTTGCCATGGTTTTAATGAGTATTAATGAGTTTTAATAAATAAATGAATCATGGCAATTAATGAGAAAAAGGGATTCAGCGCTGAAATAAATCTCTAAAGTCTAAACTGAACACCAATCACTTCATTTAAAAGAGACCACAAGACTAGAGCAAATGACTTTTTAGAGAATACTGAACAGCAAAACAGGAATATTCAAAAGTTGTGGAGAACAACTGATAAACTGATTGTCAAGGAACAGTGTGAAAAGGAAAAGATCGAGCTTATAGTACATGGGGAAATTAAACAAGACAGCTTAGACGTAGCAAATTGTTCAAATAGTTGTTTTATTAATTCATGTTTGGAACTCCAAAAGAATTTTGATCTTACTAAAACCTCGAAGTTTGTGTTCTGGGAATCCCAAGGCCTTAAACTTAGCTGTGCCAATGAGGAAAAGTACACAGGGTTATCTCATCCTAATCTAATTCTAAGACAAAAGATAAGAGATAATATTGCCATGCTGAAACAATATAGAAACTATCTTACTTATCCTATTACCTCCATAATCAATCAATCAATCAAAAAAGAGGTTAACAACTACAGGCCTTTAAGCATTTTGCCTGCTGCTTCTAAAGTCACTGAAAAATTAGTAGCAGAACAACTCGTGGCACATTTGAATAGTGAAGATCTACTCCACCCGATGCAACCATTCCCCTTTTCAACAGAGACAGCTTGTTGTTATTTTATTGAAGAGATCAAAACTGAACTGGATAAAGGGTGAGCGGCTGCAGCAGTTTTCTTGGACCTTAAAAAAGCATAGAACAATAGGAATCCCACAAGGCTCTATCTTGGGGCCATTGTTGTTTTACCTTTATATTAATGAATTATCAGCTGTTTGTGCAGATGTGGAAATACAAATGTACACCGATGATACCAAATAGCTACAAGCTTCATGCCTCACTGTAAATACCAAAAAATGTGTCACAAAGTACTTTAACAAGAAGCTAATTTGTGTTCAAGGACAAATTATTAATAATGTACAAGATGTTAAATATTCAGGCCTGTATTTGGATTCGGCTCTATCCTTTGATAAACAAATTAAACCTCTAAGTAAAGTTATGAAATTTGATATTGCAAACTTTAGATATATTCGAAACTCCCTAAACGCTCAGGCGCTTAGCTAAGATCAGAACAGATGACGCGAACATCTCAACTCACCTGTAAGTTCTGATCTAAACATTCCCTTTACACACACTGTGATGGGACAGTTGGCTTTCTCATACACAGCAGCAGAAAACTAGAACACGCTTCCAGCTGACTTTAAAACTTGCTTTAAGTACCACACTCTCTCTCATGGGCTAAAACAAAAGGTTCTGAGCAGACAGGCGTGTCAACATGAGGCTTCTTTGAAACATCCTGACTGTGCTGTAGAGACATTGTGCAGATGTAGATGCGTCTGACTAATAACATCTGTCTTCATGGTAAATGCTGTTGATTTTTTTTTTTTTTAGAAGATAATAAAACTATAATTTACAGAATATTGTTAAGAGTTGAATTGGATTTTGAGTATTTGTAGAAGATAATGATGAGTTTGAAAGGTAATATTTATGGGATTTTGACTGTCTTAAATGTTTGATGATGAATTGGATGGTAAGTATTTAAAGGAATTACTATGAATGCAATATTGTTGTAAAATAGGCTATTTAATGTCTTCTGTACCTGTCCAAGAAGTGCAGATGCAAAGTAGCTGAAATTTGCAGAGCATCTTTTCTCTTTGAGATTAATGTTTTCTGTGCACTGTCTTTGTTTTAAATAAATAACTAACAGTTCTTACAGTTCTGTGTGTGAAATCTAAATTTAGTGTTCAGTATGATCAGAGTACTCTTAATTATGGTGTAAATACCACACCATAATTCATATTGCAGATACTAGTGCAGTTCAGTTCAGTGCACATTAAATTCAAAAACTAATTAGCAAGTAAAAGTTTCCAAAGCATTGGCCATGAGCTTGTAGAAGCCTCATAATGTCATTAAACAGTGCCATCAAACAATGACAATAATTCATATTCATTCACTGGATAGACAGGCACTAGATAAATAACTGTATAAATGTCATGGCAATATTAGGCACCAACAGCAAATAAATGACAGTTCTAGCACCATTCAGAGAAGAAGGTTCTAGGCACTAGGTTCTAGTTCACTCACCAGTTCCCTCTTTGTATGATTCACGACAGTTGACAATGACAGAGGAGGCATACACACACACGCACGCACGCACACGCACGCATGCACGCATGCACACACACACACACACACACACACACCACAGTGTGGAGCACTCCATATTAAAACAAAGTATACTGTGTAGGCAGGGCTGCCAGGCCTCAGCGACCCAACATGCAGGTCAGAAAGCCAATTTGAATCAAATTTCTGTAAAGTGCAAGTGGCAGATAGCTTGAAACAGAGGTTCACAACCTGTGGGTGAGGGTCCAAAAAAGGAACACAGAATGCTTATGTACAGTACAGTCTGTTTGGCTTAAGCCTAAATCAACATTTCTCAGGCAAAACATTGATAGATTCCTACAACTGTGATCTATATGTGTCATGATGACAGTAAAGTACAAATAAATGCAGAAAATTACAAAGATTTGTAAGTCTCAATTTGCTCTGTATGGGCCGTGGTCTCGGTCTTGCCTGGGTTTCAGCCTCAGAGGTCTTGGTCTTGTCTTGGTCTTAGGACCCAGTGGTGTCGGACAGGTCTTGGTCTTGGTCTTGATTAATGCACTCTTGACTACAACACTAGATGTGACCATACATTCTGTCCTCAACTAGGATTCTTCTCATGGCTGTCAGCTTCTCCAGCACTCTGTGAATCATTTGACAGTGTATTTTATATTTGTCAAAGGAGCATTTTAGTGTAAATGGAATCCAAGTAATAAAGCTGAAAACAAACAAACTATTCATCTACACCAAACCTTCAAATGAATGACTCACCGGCGTCAGACTGTTGGGGGAGGCCTGTCTCAGCCTTTATTAGATCTCTCTTCTTTATTCAGCTGACACTGAAGATGGTGATAAGATCCTACAAAGTCCAATAGCTCAGGACTTGCAATTCTTTTCACCGTCCATGGCACACGGCTGAAAGGAGATTGAGGCCAAAGCAATTGAGACAGGTCCAGCCAAGATTGTGAATTGCAGCCCTATATTAGCACCATTATCTGCGGTTATGTCGGCCATTTTGTTCTCCTGCAGTCCATAATCAGCCAAGGCACAGTGGAGGTTTTCAGCAAGCAGCAGTGTGGTTCTCTGGCATGTATCTGTTTTTTACACATTTTGACTTTAGTCCAGTGAAGGGATGTAATGTCAGACATGTGTAAGGCGTCATGTACCATGTCGTTATATCTTTTTTTTCCATTGCAGATACCATCTTTCACCTTGCTTTCATGGGAGGAATGGCAGTTTCTCAATTGTTTTTTTGGTTTTTTTTATAGCTTGTACTGCTTGTGGAACCAAAGCAGCATTTTTGAAACACTGGCTTGTTAACAGTGTTGAATGGTAACATTTCTTTGATTATAGTGAGTTACACTATCAGTAAGGGAGTTCCTTTTTACCCCACTGCTGGTTAAAGCTATCCCAACGGAACTTGGCAGAGATTACAATGCTCCTTGTGCTCAGCAGCTGTCTCCTCCCCATCTGTGCATGTACAGTTGGGTGCTTGTGTTTTACAAATGGGATATGTAGTTTTTGTGGTGTCACTTTTTGTTACAGCAGTTCTGTTGGCTCATTTGTTTCGCTGGGGTCTGGGCTAGGCTTGAAGCAACTGTAAGTAGATTTTGATTTTAAATTGCATAAACATGACTTATCTGTGTCCCAGAGGTAAACGTGTTCAAATATAGCTTTTACTGTAACTGTAATGCTGATTGTTTCTGAATTACATAAACATTGGACACGATAGCCGATTGTTCATGTTGTGTTTTACGCTACGCTCACACCAAGAGCAACAAAACCACTCCCCTGCGCTGTGTTCACTCTTGTGTTGTCTCCAGCTCTATACAGAAAGTTAACCTCAGGTGGGGGTAATTAGGAGCGGGCTTTGTGCCCCCGCCTATGCCTCAGTTGTGTCTGTTAAAAGGTGTTCACTGATTGACTGTTGCCTTGCTGATATCACTCTGCATTTGCATGAAGTTGGCTTCAGTTCAACTCTGCTACCTTCCTCTAGTCTCCTCCCTGCTCCAGCCTCCAGTTGATTTAAACCTGGCTCTCTCTGATCTGAATGGTCACTACCTAAACCTCAGCACCTCCCGCCAATAATGAATCAGTGCTAGTGCAGCCTCTGCAGCTCAGTGAGTGAATTCTGGAGATTCTGCGCTTTCACATGAGGCCTGTCCATATACTGAGAATGACAGAAACTTGTGACTGTGTTACCAGTAACAACAGACAGTTCATTTAAATCAGAAATGTCAAATGAGGGTTAGCATGCTAATCTTTTTTAGATCGATAATGCAGTTTACAATTAACAAAATGTAAACTGCATTATTGATCCATTTTCTTCCACTTATCTGGGACCGGGTCGCGGGGGCAGCAGTCTAAGCAGGGACTCCTAGACTTTCCCCACCCCAGACATGTCCTCCAGCTCCTCCTGTGGGACCCCAAGGCATTCCTGGGCCCGCCAAGAGACATAGGCCTTCCAGCGTGTCCTGGGTCTTCTATTATTTAATTCTATGAACAATAGCATAATAGCAGTTGAAAATTTTGGCTAGTACAAATGTTTTTGTACTCACTAAATCACGGATACAAGCGGGCCCGAAATTAGTTTCCTTCGCAAGGTGGCGGGGTGCACCCTTAGACACAGGGTGAGGAGCTCAGTCACACGGGAGGAGCTCAGAGTAGAGCTGATGCTCCTACACATCAAGATGAGGCTCAGGCATCTGTTCCAGTTGCCTCCTGGACGCCTCCCCAGGGAGATGTTCTGTGCATGTCCAACCGGGAGGAGGCCTCGGGGAAGACCCAGGACACACTGGAGGGACTATGTTTCTCGGCTGGCCTGGGAACACCTTGGGGTCCCACTGGAGGAGCGGGAGGACGTGTCTGGGGTGAGGAAAGTCTGGGAGTCCCTGCCTAGACTGCTTTCCCTGCAACCCGGCCCCGGATAAGCGAAAGAAAATGGATGGATGGAAATATTTTTGTGCATACTAAAATACATCAAAGGAAAGAAAATATATTGTACAGACACATTTTGGAGCTCATACTAGGAGATGGAGAGTCTGAAGGGGCTGATGGTTCTGCTGTTGTGGTGGAGATGGTGTAAAGGGTTGTAGAAGCTAAAACATAAGAATGAAGGAGAGAAGAGAAAGTGAATTTACTGTAATCTGAAAGCAGGCTTGAGTTAAACTGACAGGTAATAGTCACTACATGAACTCTGAGTGCACTAAGCAGCCAAATTACATTGGTGATTTCATTTTCAGACATGCTACTGACTGCGTTAGTAATGAAATAACAGGACTGTAGTTTATCATCTCTACTGATCTAAGATGAGCGAGCAAACGTCCCAACATATGTCTAATATTTGCCTGTCTATTTCTTACCCTGCGCAGTTGAATACCTCTCCTAGACTGCGCAGTTACATACATGCATACAGCATGTATTAGGATCTTTAAGGTTTGACCACAACACCTTGGAATTTATGTGCGTTTTTGAAAAATCAGTTTTTAAATTGGACTAGGCCATTTATCTGGTTTTCCTGGCGCTTGGAAACGTGGCGAGTGACAGGAAATACAGTGAGTCTGGTCTTTCTGGTTGAATTGTCTCCGTGGCTTCATATTTCACATAGCAGACTTACAGCAGGTCTGAGTCCAGAGACCAGAGCCCTGAGCCCAGCGGAGCGGACAGGTCCTGACAGGTGCTGACAGGTGACTTATGAGTTTACTGAAGCAGGGAACTCTGGGAAATGCGGTTCACTAGCACACAGCTGAAAAATGTCTACTCCACTCTTCTCACTTCTCTTAGCGTGTCTCTCTTTCTCCAATTCTCTGTCATCTCCTTTTTCCTCCTCTCTTTCTTCTCCCTTTCTCTCATTGTCCTTCTTCCACTTCATCTCTCCTCTCTTACCCTCCTGTTATTTATTTCATGCACTTTCTTTGCTCTCTTATTTCTCTCCTGACCTCTCCCTCTCTCTTCTCACCTCATTGCTCTCTCTCCTTCTCTTACTCTCCCTTTTTCCTCTCTGTCCTCTTCCTCTCATTCCGTCTCTTCCTCCTCCTGGCTTTCCTTCACTCTCTTCCCTTCTAGCCCTCTATCTTCCTTTCTCTCCTTTTCTCCACTCTTTCTTTGTCTCCCCTTCTGTTCCTCTATTCTCCTCTCTCCTTCTCTCTCTCTCTACTCCTCTCTTCCCTTCTTCTCCTGTTTCCATCTCTCCTCGCTTCCTCTATTCTGCTCTTTATTTCCTCTCTTCCCTCTCTCTCTACTTCTCTCTTCTCCTCTTTCCTCCTCTCTTGTCTTTTTCTATCTCCTCCTCTCTCCCTCACTTCTCTCTCCTCTTCCTTTTTTGTCTCTTCCCTACTCTCTCTCACCTTCTCTCACTCCCCTTCTATTCCTCTCCCTCCTCTTCTCTTCCTTTCTCCGCTTCTCCTCTGTTTCCCCTTCCTCTCTCCTTCTTCTCTTTTCTCCTCTCTCTCTCTACTCCTTTCTTCCCATCTGTCCTACTCTTATCCTCTTTTCTTACCATCTCTCCTTTCTTTCTCTCCCTCCCCCTCTCTTCCCTCTCTCTCTACTCCTCTCTTCCACTCTTCTTTTCCCCAGTCTCCTCCTTTCTCCCCCTCCCTCTCTCCTCCCCCTCTCTAATCTTCCTTTTTGTCTCTTTCCTCCTCTTTCTCTCCTTCTCTTCTCTTTTCCTAAAGTCTCTCTCTGCTCCCCTCTCTCCTCCTTTTTTCCTCTCTCCTCTTCCTCAGTCTCCTTCTCTCTGCTCCCTCTCTCCTCCTCATCTCCCCTCTGCTCTTTCCTCTTCCTTTTTTGTCTCTTTCCTCCTCTCTCTCTCACCTTCTCTCGCTCCCCTTCTGTTCCGCCCTCCCTTTCTCTTCCTTTCTCCTCTTCTCTTCTCTCTCTACTTCCTTCTTTTCCTCTGTCTCCTCCTTTATTCCCCTCCCTCTCTTCACTGCTCTAATCTTCCTTTTTGTCTCTTTCCTCCTCTCTCTCTCATTCACCCCCTCTCTTTCCTCACCTCTCTCTCTACTCCCCTCTTTCCTCGTCTTTTCCTCTCTCGCCTCCTCTCTCCCCTCCCTCTCTCCTCCTCACTTCCCTCTCCTCTTCGTTTTTGTCTTCCACCTTCTTTCTCTCCCCTCCTATTCCTCTCCCTCCCTTTCTCTTCCCTTCTCCACTTCTCTTTCCTTCTCTCTCTCTTTCTCCCCATCTGCCTTCCTCTTTTCCTCTCTTCTTACCATCTCTCATCTTTCTTTATTTCTCTAACCCTTGCTCTACTCCTCCCCCCACCCCTCCACCTCTTTAATCTTCCTTTTTTATCTCTTTCCTCCTCTTCTCTCCCTCTTTCTCTCCCCTGTCTGTCCTCTATTACTGTGAGGTCATCTCAGGACAGAATCACTCGCTCATTCATTCATCCATCACCACAGACGACCACAGGACAAAGGCGCTCTCCCCTCCCTCACCTTTTCCCTCTTTTCTTCCTCTGGTCACATGACTGAGGATCAGGTGACACAGGTACTTTGAAGCCCACTCAGACGCAGAGCGGTCTCTTAAAAATTTACATAACACGCTATTGTCAAGACTCTCAGACGACCAAATGAATAGCAATGAAAGCGTTACATTTGTGAGTTGAAATGTGAAATTAAAGACGCTGTACCTCATTTTTACTGTTTTTAAATGTAAAAAACAAAACTAGTTCATTTTAAACCATTTGCAAAGGCCTAAAGTTATTACTCACTTACCTTATGCGATCGGAATATCCTAATTATTCACCGCGATGAGTTTATAAGAGCTTTCAGAGGCCTGTAAAGCTAAGAACAACTAGAATGCTCCCTCACACTTCCTGATAATCTGGCAATAAAACGCTTTATAATTAGATGCAGACAGTACACAGCGGACTTATTTTGACCTAAAAATCTGCTTATACATTATATCTGTAGTGGCAGGATACATTTTGCTCTGAGAGGCTACATGGGAAAAAAAAAAATCTTTATATGGACGTTTAGACACATCTGGCCACTAACATAGATTTTTTGAAGTTCCATCCCAAACTCTATAACATTACAAACAGGTGGTGTAACAGGCGGGATCAAATACAGCCTAAAAGGAGGGTCTGGCACTCGGCGTGACCTCTGACCTCTCAAACAAGATGGCCGTACACAGAACTGCAACACCATGGAGACATCTTTTCTTGTGCATATAGCCTGGTGACATAATAGCCATTTTACTCCTTTTTTTGATGAGTTTAACAACACTAATCATTCATGTAATATGGTAGACAATTTGAATGGGCACATTTAGCAAATCGCAAACTGCTAAGAATGCAGTTTTCGATGTACAGTGGTCCCTGCAGTCTGAAATTTTGGATGTTTTTTTGTGCAGTGTATGAACGTGCATTGTGTCCTGCGTCCTGATTGGCTGAGGGACTGTAGACCATTGTCCATCAGTCTCCTCTGTGCCGTGTCTCCTGTACAGTACAGAATGTGTTCAGCCAAATTTACATAAATGTTCGATCACAGTGTGACTCTAAAGTGCTGTATGTTTGCAAGTTTTCTCCCCGACAAAACCCGATGTCGATGGAAAGTTCTGCACCGACAAATTTCAGAAACACTTTGGACTTAGGTGTTTCTGTGCACGGAGAGGCGTCTCTGCAGATATCACTGGAGCAGAGGCACGTGGACAACACATTTAAAGCGATCATCGAGGAAGAGGGAGATAATATACGAAGGTTTTAACTTTGAGAATGTTTAAACATGAGAGAAATGTGATAAAATGTTAATGCCTGTCTGAGAAAAGTGTATAAAGTGTGTGATGAGGGGTTTTACAGCCTTTAAACATATATGATAATTGTAAAAAATAAAGCCGGGTACTTTGCGGATTTCGCCTATTGTGGATTATTTTTAGAATTTAACCCCTGCGATAAATGAGGGACCACTGTACCATCATTTCCTCAACAAACAACAAAATATCCTGTCTTATTCTGCATAAAAAGCTGCAAACCCTGTACTTTAGATCTGTACAAACATGTTCCAAAATGTGATTCTTGGATTTTTGTTAGTTCTTTTTGTCAGGACAGAGCTCAGAGTCCTATTATTAGAGCATAAATCGTAAATTTAATCGTTATCTAAATCACAATTAGGGTTTTTTTTTCCCCCCAGATCGTTCAGCCTTATAATACAATATCCTGGGAGGTCATTTGTCCCTGCGTTTGGCTCCTTGTGTTCCTTGTCCTCGTTGTCCTGGTCCTCTAAGCTACAGCCTTGCTTTTCATCAGCGGTGAGCCGTGTAAGTACCGCTTTCATCCTTGCTTTTCAGATATGGATTTACAACAAGTTTGTTCCTTTCGAGAACTAAGCCGGGCTCGGTGTTGCCTGCGCTTGCTATCAAAGTGCAATCAGTAACCAGCAGGATTTAAAGTGCCCGTACCAGATTTTTTATTTTTTTTAAATTAAAGTTTGCTTTGCTCCAGTGCAGGGATTGTATAAGCAGCAGTCAAGATCAAAATAAGTCCGCTGTGTGCTGGCTGCATCTAAGTAGAAAGCACTTTATTGTGCGTTAATCAGGAAGTGCACGTTAGTATGCTAGTCGATGAACTCTGGCCTCTGCAAGTTGTGAAAAGCATTTATAAACTCATCACGGTGAAAATAAAATTGGATGCTCGGAACTGATAAAATAAGTGAGCTAAAATAACTAGTTTTTCCTTGTTAAAAGATATGAAAAAAAATTTGGTACAGTGCCTTTAATGCCGCACTTTGGAACATTCCTGGCAAAGAAATAGCATGTCCATGGAGACAAGCAGCCGCCAACAGAAAAGTGATCTCGTTTTTACTTGAATGACTGAAAATGATCATTTGTGCTTATAATTACGAACTGTAATATTTGAAATTTAAAAAGACTTTAAGGAGACTACCACATGCTGCAAAATAAACAATCTCGTACGTCATGGAAGCTTTCTTTTTTATCAGTTTATCATTTTATTTCAATCTCCTTCCATAATTCGTTCCATAAAATCTTTTACTATGTGATCTTAGGCGGTCACAGCTGAGAGCCTTTGATTGGATCGCTCTGTCTCTTTCTAAATTATTCACACTCCATACGTTTCTATCGGGCGCACTAAATGGACAATACGCTGACATACACCAGTGGACCTGTTCACTGTGAGAAGCCTGAGTGAAATTCCACTGCCCCACGCATCCCGATCCAGCCTATTACTCACACGCCTCGCAATTATCCGACAGGGGCAATATGGCGGCGCTGACAGGAATTAAGAGGGGGAGTGGAACCTAACACAAAACACTGGTGATTTCAAAGAGGCAATTCTATACACTAAATCTTTGGGTTAAAGTGGTTGGAACTGAACGGCTTGGTTGGTGGCATTTGTCACATTCACCTTAGAAGAACATTCAGTCATGAACTATATATATAATAGATGTAGTGGAACATATGTAAAATGGACTTTTATGAGATTTTAACCACATTCCCTCAGCATGAGCTTACTTACCGACTAGTTCAAGTTTGATTCTTGATGTACCCTCGTTGTGTCCATCGTTTATCGTGGGGGTTACGTTCTAAAAATAATCCGCAATAGGCAAAATCCGCAAAGTACTCAGCTTAATTTTTTGCAATTATTATATATGTTTTGCGGCTGTAAAACCCCTCACCCCACGCTTTATACACTTTTCTCAGACAGGGATTAACATTTTCTCACATTTCTCTCTGGTTTAAACACTCTCAAAGTTCAAACCTTCGTGAAACCAAAGATCAAGACCTGTTTTCAGACCCGAACATTTGTTTGAGAAATAAAAATATAAACCTCTTCCTATAATGTAACTGAAAATGATAGCTTCTAGAAATACTGTAACAAATTTAATTGTAACGATCAACCTACGAGGTTGGACACATAACAAATTATTAATAGTGCCTCACGCAACCGCATGTTCCTTTGTCGGTGCAGAATGTTTCATCGACATTGTGGGTTTTGTCGGGGAGAAAACTTGCAAACATACAGCACTTCAGAGTCACACTGCGATCGAACATTTATGTGAATTTGGCTGAACACATTCTGTACTGTACAGGAGACACGGCACAGAGGAGACTGATGGACAATGGTCTACAGTCCCTCAGCCAATCAGGACGCAGAACACAATGCACGTTCATACACTGTAGAAAAAAGTATGCAAAATTGCTCTAAAAAAATCCGTGAAACAGCGAGACCACGAAAGGTGAACCACGATATAGTGAGGTACAGCTGTATTGTCATTCAAAGTTTCATGTAAAAAATGACCCAAGTAATTAAATTCAATAATCAAATTTCTAACAACTTATATAACTTGTTTAACAACGTATTAACAGATTTTACGAGTTTCACTTTCGTATTTGCCGCTCGGAGTCTCTCCCTTCCCTTTGCTGTCACTGCTAAGTCACTCGCACTTCAGAGTAACATCACAACAACTACAGCACATTGCATCAGGTTTGTGAAGTTGTAGCGTACAGTTTTCTGTCATACTTTTATATATTTATGGAGAATTGTCGTGAAGGAGCATAGGTGAATGGGCATTGCACAGAACCCTGCAGCTAACCATAAGGAGGGATCAAATAGGGCCCAGAAAAGATAAAATAGTTAAACATGCATGTCTGACATCAAAAATCTCTTCAGGTATGATTTTGATGAGAGAAAAACATTTCGATGGATGGATTTGTCAAATTGCTATTTACAGTTTATACAGTTTTCTATCGTGCTTTTGTACATTTATGGGTGGCGTAGGCTTGTGGGCGGAGCATTGCACAGAATCTTACAGTTGGCCATAAGGAGGGTTCAAATAGAGCCCAGGAAAGGTCGCTAAAATACTCAAACATGCATGGGTGAAATCTAAATCCTCTTCAGGCATGTTTTTTAATGAGGGAACAACATTATGACATGGTTTAAACTCTTTAGTCACCTGCCTGCCCCACAACGGACTGCGCTGCTATAACCCGGGTGCGTGAGATTTTTTTTAAATCAAATCATTCTTGATCAATCAAATCATTCCTGTCAGTGGAGGGAAAAAATAAACTTTCAAACCTGGTAGGAATGACACTGAAGACTGTCAGTGGCCTATGCTCTGCCGTCTTTCGTCTTTACCCAGAGAGGCTGTGAAAAGCTCAAACGACCACACACATGTTCTGATCTCAGGATTTGAGATGCTCCTGTCAGGCTGCAGGTTTACGCTGCCTAAGTGTAAACCACTCACTTTACAAAGATATGTGGCTCTGGACTGTATCCTGTCTCCCCAGTTTCGTATGACTGACAGGTGGAATAACTAGAGAAACACAGGGGCCGTTCTCAACAATCAAAGTACAAAACTCTTATATATCTCAAGTAAAAGAAAGTAAAAGATAATTTCCCAGAGATGTCTTCTGCATTTGAGAGTCACGTGACATAAATTATCAGCTGCGGTTGGGCCATCCCAAGTTAGTGTGGAGGTTTGAAGAGAATGTAGAAGAGACTGGCTGGTCAGCAAACCACAGTCATGACCAGACATAGCTCAAGATATGGAGGTGGGCGCCTGCTGCTTCTGACAGGTTTCACCAGCTGCATTGAAGGATGGGTCAAATGCAGAGGACAACTTAACTTAAAATTCATGAAGAAAACATTACAGTTATGTATCCTTAAAATGTATAATTTCTCATTACTCACAAGTTGCAAAATTAAACAACTTTCGGTAAATCATTTGTACGACTTGGTTCATTATCTTATCTGTATCCAACCACTCTACTACAATATTTGCATTTTGTAATATCGCTTATCTGTCTCCATCTATTAAACACAACCAGAACAAAGGTTAATATCACGATTTGAGAGCTTGGCTGATTTTGCCTCATCTTTACACCATATAACATCACATACACAATCAGTGATATATAAATGTGAGATCATGCAGGTCTGGCCTCAAAGTGCATAAAATATGAGGAGCGTTTGTTGCTCGAGTCGATGCACTAAATATTAAAGAGAACTAAAGGCTTTGATGTAGTGTCAGTGATCTGTGGGCTGCGGTCAGGTGCATGAGATAAATAATGAATACGACTGCAATAGGAGCTATACAGGCCCCATCATGAGATTGGATCTGTCTGCGGGAGAAAAGACAAATATGATTTGTAAAAACATTTGTATATGAATGAATGTGTTGTTTTTAG
Organism: Periophthalmus modestus; assembly: GCA_019594935.1. Lineage (NCBI taxonomy): Eukaryota > Metazoa > Chordata > Actinopteri > Gobiiformes > Gobiidae > Periophthalmus > Periophthalmus modestus. Next base: position 24,881,661 of record JAIEZT010000012.1, on the reverse strand, counting down.
AAATAAGTACATTAAAAAAACATTAAAAAGGGAAAAAAAAAAACATGCACAAATCTCTCCAAATACAGTAAATGAGTGAGGGGAAACAACTAAAAGAAAAGCTAAAAGTTGATTTTGCATAATAAGCGCACTTTAAGCAGAATTTGTAAATGATTTAGCATTTTCCGTTTTGCAAATATACTTTTTTTTTCTATATTTAGCGACAATTTATTAATATCAAACCATCATTTTATGCAGCTCCCTTTCCACCATTTGTACAAGCTGGTTTTGGTCTTTACCTGAATAGTAAAGGGTGGTATTGTCTGCAATGAGAACGTAATTTAAGAATTTTGACATGGTACATAAATCATTAATATAAATAATAAACATTCTTGGCCCCAGCATTGAACCCTGTGGTATTCCAGTTTTAACATTTAGGATTTTTCTTTATTTATCGCAACATACTGATATCGTTTTACAAGTAGATTTGTAAATATGAGAGCACAGTTCCTAGGAATCCATACTTTTTTAATCAGGTGATCGCCAAACTTCAGTTCCGAGCACTTTTACTGACACAGCCGACTGGATAAGTTGGCCCTAGTTATCCGCACACTCGCCCCGCTCCAGAGTGACCGCTCTCAGACCTCCTGTTCGAAGCATCTCGGAGCGGTCGTTTACTGTTGTCCAGAATGTGACTGTTGAGTTCACAGCGGCCCAAGTGCACTGCTCTCGGAGTGAATGCTCTTTTACTTCGACCCAACTAGTGTCAGTGTGAAAAATACTTAAATCTTAGTTTGGTCCTGTCTTGAAACAGTTATTGCTGGTCTAGTGCTGTGAATCAACACTAAGCCAGCGATAAACTGTTCAAATGTTTTTTCGCACTATTTATTTATATATATTTTTTGTAATTCCTTCCTGGTTTATCATGCATGGTTTCAGTTTTCCTGCAGTCTTTTCTAGGAGACAGAAATCCACCTTATGTCTGAAATATCACCAGATTTGGAATTAAGGGATTTATAAATTATGCTTTGATCCAGGTTTAGTCAGAGGCTTTGGCATCTCCTCACACAGCCCAGAATGAGGCTGAGAGCTGGGGACAGTGACTCAGCCTCAATACGCATGGTAAATATTGATCATAGTTTTACACCAGTCGAGCAGCCGTTTGTGTAGAAAAGTGGAATAGAAAAAGAAGAAAATTCTAAACCTATCCATGTATTTCAGAATGGTGACAAGTCTAGACCACTGCCATAGCGATTAACAACTTAAAACATAATATTTTATCTTTTGAATGGGAAAAGAGTTCTCAAAATATTGCAAATATTACAGAACCAGTCATTCCTGATTTTTTTTTTTTTTTTTTTGTTTGTTTGTTTTATATGCCAGATGCTCTTCTTTTCCAACCAGCCACACATTTTGCATTCACACCTCATTAGCTGCAGTATCAATCAGACTGAGCTTGGACTAAATCTTTGTAGACAAGGACTAAACCAGGACTTGAACAAGACTAATCCAAATTAAACCAGTATCAGGCTATCACAAGTATGAACACACCACAGATATTAAAACATGCTCAAAATCTCTACACTGATTTAAAATGGTTTTAGTTTAACGCAGGCTTTAAAGATGGGACATTTACAGCTCATTCCAAACGCTTACGGGGCTGTATTAGCTCACTGCTTCCGAAAGGGCACATTACTCACTGTGAAAGACTATTGGCGTTCGGCAAGATGTGAATTTGTGAAGTCGCCGTTGAGTGCGCCCCGAGCTGGTGTGGCTGGATCTCTGCTGTCTCATTATCACGGGATGGTGCTAATTTGCTGTGGTCTCCATGGTTTTGGATCCGGGCTAAACCAGGTCAAAGCAGGGACTCAATCAACTTAAGTTAAACTTCACAGTTAACTTAAGAGTTAAAACAAGGTATAACTCTGTACCACGACTTAATAAAGAATAATTTCAGACTATACAAGATGAAACATGGACTAAATCAACTCAACCAGAACTTTCAGGTTTTCCCTCTTAAAGCTGGGATACCTGTTTGTTACACCGCAGAAGACGGATGTATGTTCAATCTCTCTAACTCGTTGTTGTTAGTATTTACATGCATACCTTTTAGGGCATGTGCACGGCTTTAGAACAGCTTTTTTAGATGCTGAAGTGAAACTGGGGTGGACCACCCAAGTGCAGCGAATCAGAGTGCTGCATTTGGAGCATGTCTGTGGGTTGATGAGAAACAAATACACTTATTATTAGCTACAGACAGTGCACATTGGTCTCATTTTGTCACCAAGTGCTGCTTTTATAATAGACTCTTGGGGAAAATCACTAAATTTACTAATTGCAAAAAAAAAAAAAAAAAAAAAAAAAAGTCCATTATCCCAGCTTTAAATTGGCTATTGATGGGTTTCGGGCAAATTATTTCTTCCTGATTTCAACGATTTCATTAGGACCTTGCCCCACTCACAAGATATTTATTTATTTATTTATTTTAATTGCATCATTGCTTTCACTACAGGGCACCATTATGCATGAATAATCCAGGATTAAACAAAGACTGGACTAAACCAGATCTTAACAAGAATCAAGCTAGGTTAGCCTGGACTGAACAATGATCAGGTCTAAACCAGCTCTGATCCTGAACCAAAGCAATTCAATATCAGGGCTAAACTACATCTAAACAAGGACTAATTTAATCTGAGCCCAGACTAAAAAAAATATCTGGAACTGATCAAGGACAAAACCAAAATTACACAAAACTTAACCATTTCAAACCAGGACTAAGCTAGATCTAAACCAGGGCTAAACCTTTTCAAAATCATGGTCAAACCAGGTCCTGAAAAGGGGTAAAAAAAAGGAATAATCCAGGACATTTGGCTTGAACCAAGATGAGGAATAATCTGGAATCGGAAGGATGAAACTAGAAGCACACAAAACTGCGTTCATACATCCATGACATCAAAATTGGGACTAAACTGGGACCAAAGTTGGAGACAAACTGGACCAAAACTAAACCACGACAAGAACAGGTCCAAACTAAGTCTAAATCACTTAACTACCTTCAAATTAGGGCTAAACCAGAACAAGTGTGAACGCACCATTTCAAAACCAGGACTAAACCAATTCAAAACACTCAACAAACACATTTTACAAACAAAAGCTGTTTCCAAAGCGCTGCACATAGCGAAATAAAATCAACTACAAGGACTAAACCAGGTCTAATCCACTGGCTCTCGCCGTCTCGGTATGACAGGAGATGAGGGGAGCGTGTATGGGGCGGGTTTATGATAGATGAGATTTGCGAGGCGTGCTCCGGTCCATGTAGCACTGCTGGAGCTGATCCTGCATGTATCCCACAATTAATCACCCCGTCGCACTGAGAGGGAGAGAGATGGAGGGAGGAAGAGAGACGAGAGTGAGAGAAAGAGAAAGAGGGAGGGACGGAGGAGGCACATGAAGTCACATTTGCCCATATGCAGCAGCTGGCTTTAACACAAGGGGTTTGAACTCTGACAATGCACAATACACAGCTGCATTCTGGTGAAGAATATAGTGTTCTTTTATGTGTTCTACTAAAGCATTTGGTCTAACTCCCAGAACTGTATATTCTAAAGAAAACTGTACTTTCCTCGCTGTAAGTAAGGTAAGCGTTCATTTGTTTGAGTAAAACTAGGGCTTCGAGATTAATTGGGATGAAAATCTAAATCGCCATTTGAATGGATGTAATCAGCAAATCGCAAAGGCTGCAATTTTTTAAAGCACCGTAATTTCCTCCACAAACAACTAAATATTCTGTGTTATTCTGTGTAAAAACAGCTAACCCTGTACTTTAGGTCTGTACAAACATGTCCTGAAATGATAGATGGTCACATTTGTGTATAGCGCTTTTCCACCTTCAAGGCGCTCAAAGCACTTTACATCAAGGAACCACTCACCCATCCACACACACATTCATACACCAGCGTACGCAGGCACTGGGGCCGAGAGGGGATTAAGTGTCTTGCTTAAAGATGCAACAATAGTATTCAGTTGTAGGAGCTGGTATCACACCATCAACCTGTGGGTCAGTGGATTTGACCGCTCAACCAATGATGTTTTTTTTGTTGTATGTGTGAATCTTGTGTTGGTCTTGTATTATTATCGTTCTTGTATCAGTTTGTCAGTTCATATTTAATTAATTTTTTTTTTTTTTTTTTTGAGAATTCTTCTGGACGTGTTTAAAATCTGAACGGGGGCAGCAGTCTAAGCAGGGACTCCCAGACTTCCTTCACCCTAGACATTTCCTAGAGCTCCACCGGTGGGACCCCGAGGCGTTCCCAGGCTAGCCCAGAGATATGGTCCCTTCAGCGTGTCCTGGGTCTTCTCCGGGGCATCCTCCTGGTGGGACATGCCCGGAACATCTCCCTAGGGAGGCGCCCAGGAGGCATCCTGAACAGGTGCCTGAGCCACGTCAACTGGCTCCTCTCGACGTGGAGGAGCAGCAGCTCTACTCCGAGCCCCTATTATTACAACATAAATCGTAAATCTAATTGAAATACTTATATGCAATATTTTTCCCAAATCATGCAACCCCAAATCAAACCAAACATGTATAATAAAATATATTACTTCTCTTCAAAAAATATAATGTCTAAGAATTTTGAGTCATTGGATTAAGTATTGATATAAAAGTTAAACCAGGCCAGCACTGACCCTTGGGGTACACCACAGCCAATGTTATATGAACAGACTATTGTTGGTTGAATGCCATTTTGAGCTAATGATTTAAAAAATTTGCATTTCAAAAGCATGCCTGCATTCTGTGTTATAGATGCACGCAACAATACAGCTGAGGACGTCAGCTGTTCCCGTGCCTTTGCTATGAGGAATGCTTACTCGTTAGCATCTGGCAAATGTCATTGTCATTTTAATTTCATTCTGAATTCGTTCCTCTATGTGAAAGAATGTAGGTCCAAAGATGTTATTCAGACATATATTTGGTCATTAAAAAAACAAAATAGAAATGCAGATGGGGCAAAATGTATGTAAAAGTATGAACACATATTAAGGAGTCTTTTGTTGTTCTCAAACCCAAAGTGTAGACAGCTGACATGTCTTTTCTGGTACTATAGCAGTAACATATGTCCGGGAAAGTGATGGTTTCTTGCATTGGTATTCAGTGTCACGTTCCACCCAGAGCCATCACAGAGGAGACTCCAATCTGTGTCCATACTGTCACACCACAGGATTTTACTACAGAACAAGACAGTAATACTGCAGTGTTTACAAGGAACAGGTGAGGTGACCATCCTGGAGACCGGGAGATTGAAATAAGGTTTACTGAAAGCTTTTTGGGTTTCTTAGAAAACTCTTGAGAATATAAATGTATGGCCATCTGAGTGTGCTATGCAGTTGTTTTATTTATTTATTTATTTTATTTCTTTAGTTTTATGCTCTTTGCATTTGTACGTCTATAAAGACATTGGTGTGTGTTTTGTTTGATTTGTTATAATAGGCTGCATTGATTTTTATTTTATATCAAAGGAGCGCACGACTTCATGAATATACACGGTCACATATGTATGAGTATAATAAATAAGGCTCATCTATTTAATAGCAACCCATTTGGAGCAAGATTTAAACAGTCAGCAATATAAATGTGTAAGGTCATTTCATAATCTTATTAGGGTTGGTTATTAAGTTAGCTGCCATTAACTGGCATCTGAAGAACTGCTTTGTAAGGTACACTACTGGTAAAATATGCTGGCCGTCAGTGCTGATTATTATCCTATAGTTATTGTTCTGCACTGCCCCAGTCTCTGTCCACGTTTGCACCAAATGTGTCTTTTTAAACAGACGAGTAAGTTACAGTGGAAAAAGGAGCAAAACATGTGTCTGCAACCACCCCTTACAATACAACCAATTACATTATACCCCAGATAAATTATTTCTGTAATAACATTAACCTGGCCCCTGTCACTGACACTTTTAAATCTTCAATAGCTCCTATAAATCTTAAGTTATACCCACCAAATTTTAGCAGTTGGTAAACTGAACATTCTGAGGTTTTTTGGCAATATACGGTTATAATTGTTCACTTACACTTTAACTTATCACTACTTAAACTAGGGGAAATAAAAAGAACCTAATTTTTAAAAATAACGTTTTTCAAGTGTCCACCATTTTTGGTTTCACACTGAATAGCCCAATCCAACACATTCTGCATAACATCTGAAAGCATTTTCGGGGTTATGGCTCTTATTTGATCCTCAATATTACGTTTTAAGTCGTTTATTGTCGTTTAGTCACAAACATCTTTTCTTTAAGATAAAATATTTGCTCATTTTAATGTCAGAAGGATCATTCTAAATGCTCTGAAAAAAATCAAATAAAAATACTTAGAAATAAAATGATTTTTTTTCAACTGTCAGTGACTTTTGGGCCACCCTGTATGAAAAGTGAATTTGTCAGCTTGAAAGGAGCTGTATGAAGCCTGTGCTCTCACTATTTTCAATCCCAACTGAACCTGCACTGCCAGTGTCTCAACCTGCAGATAGAGGACACATACTTTTATTTTTATTTTTAGGTTTAAACTAACTGGATTTCAACATTGAAATTGGCAACCCAAATAAGAAACTCATGTGACGCTCATTCTGCTTTCTAGGTTATTGTTTTGACATAAATAAAGGGGGCATCATGCCCATTGTTGTTTGGTCCTTTTTCTAATTAAGAATAAATCAGCATTACATTATTAGTGAAAGGCAAACTGTATTAGATTTTAAGCTAAATCTAGGGGCATAGACAGATCAGGTTTATGAAATTTTAAATCTAAATTTCACTACAGGAGATGTGATGTATATGTCCATTGCTGGTGAACTCCAGTCTTGAGTGAATGAGCCTGTACAAATGCCCATTGATCCTTTGTGTCCTTTCTTTGCCGTGTGTCAGTGCTACAGAGAGTGGGACTCCTCAGGGTCATTTCCTCCGGATCGGGGCTCATATCTGCTCTGCTCACTCCATTTGCTCTGGACTCTGCTCGTCTGCTCACTCAAAAGAAGCACATTTATCTGTAGTGTACGGAGCTTAGGCGTTACGGACTGTGGGGTTTTCATCTGTGAGGCTGCCCGGACCAAACCTGCACTGTAAAAAACGTCTAATGACTTGAAATCAAATATTAATCGTAAATTGAATTGTTTCGTTAGTGATTTTAAATCTAATCTAGACTTTAATAAACTTTAAAGTTGATTGCATGTCCAGTCCAGCATTTCTGTGGTGCGTGTCAGTCATATCAGTGTTTAGTGGCTCATTTGAGAGGTTTTGTGCCCAGCTCAGATGCACAACAATATGGGAGAGGAGACTGGAGGTAAATGTGCTCAAAGGAATTTCTTTACAGTAAATTAAAGCGATCTGAAATTTTTTTTTAGATATTATAATATTATGAATATTATATATTTATAAATAGATATATGCAGTATGGGACATTGGGGGACAATGGGATATATGGCCAGGACTGTAACAGAGTAGAAAAATCAGAACTTTGGACAAAAGGAGCCACACGCTGATGTGTTTCAAGAGTCTGTGCTTAAATGCAAAAGTGTCGAACTAAAGCCTTTCGGCAGGATTTTGATGCTGCTATTTGAACACAGCATCAGCGTGGATGACACAGGTAGAGGTATTCTGTTTTACAACTCAACAACTCACTGCTATTTCCTTTTCATTTACACTTTTTCTCACAAACCGACAAACTGTGAAATATATTTACCACAGGTACTATTCCACCAAAATAATGATTATACAAACCTTTCATATGCATTTACAGCTAAAAATGTCCATGTAGATTTTTCCTTTTTGCAGTGGAAGTGCAGTTTGCATCTGGTAGAGTGAAGAGATCAGAGCCCTGTGAAATTGGCAGCAGCGCATATATAGGTTATATGAGTGGTCTGGGTCTACAGTGTGGCAGGCATGAGTATCATACAGGATTAATGGGGTGGACCAGGCATGGTTTAAATCTGCAGACACATCCTTTTGAAGCTTAGAGCTAAAGGACGGTAGCAATTGGTGGTCAAGGAAGAGATAAGTGAGTTCTTTGTCCATTGGGTTTAGCTGATGTAAATGCATCCCTCAGCAGATAGGTGCACGGATAGCTACGTATGTTATGAACACAAATAAAACACTTAACCTATCCAGGGCTTTTTAATAATAATAATAATTTTAAAAAAACCCAAAAACTATTAGTCCTATATGGTGCTTTTCCAGACACTCAGTCGCTTTACAGTTTTGTGCATTATTCATTCACTTCCACACTCGGTGGTGGTAAGCTACTATTGCAGCCACAGGTGCCCTGGGGCTGGCTGATGGAAGTGAAGTTGCCAATCTGTGCCAATGGCCCCTCCGGCCACCACTAACACTCACGCACACACCACTTTTATACTGATTAAGGTGGGTGAAGTGTCTGCCGAACGACACAACACATGTTATTGCCACTTGCACCTCTGTGACACCTGGTATTCCCAGCAGGCTCCCGTCCAAGTACTAACCAGGGCCGATCTTACGTGGCTTATGAGAGCTGACGAGATCAGGCTTTGACAATGAGGTTTGGATACTTTATAATTTTTTAAGTATAGAACTTGGGATTTTGTAGTTATACATTATGGATTTTTTTTTCTTTAAGATGCTAGATACTAAATTACGTGTTCATTCAAAAGTATTCTGACTGGTTAGTGAAAGTACAAAGAGAGTGAGCGGCAGAAGAGGCCCACTTGACTTGCTCGTTCACTCTTTCTCCTTCGCTCTCACATCAGGCTGGGCCTATATTTGGGATTTTAGAGAGCATTTCATACAATTTCAAAAATATGTCATTTTTATGCAAATAAGTGACACTGTGTTTGGAGTTTGTTGTAGATGAATTAGGCGCAGCTCTCATTTTTTTATGAATGAGGCCCAACGTTTCCTTGAAATCAGCCTCTTTTGCCTCACTCTTATCTTATGGCAGTAAAAAGTCTTGCTCCTCAGACTAGGACTTTCAGACTGATAAAGGCTCTGGAGAGTGAGCCAAAAGATTGTCCAGATGACTCCTCATCTGTCTACATCTCCAAACCTCCAAACTACTATCTCATCTGGAGCAGGAGGAGACTAGGGAAAGTGGTGAGGTGAGTGTTGTGATCCAGGCCATCTGTGTGTAGCATTGTTACACTGAAGTCAACTTTATGCAAATATAAAGTGGTGTCGCCGAAGTAACAGTCTCTCAATTATCACCTTTTAATAAACACAACTGAGGCATAGGTTGAGGTGGAAATCTCACTACCCCCGGCTGCGGTTAATTTCCTGTAGAGAGCAGGAGACAACACGAGAGGGGAAAAGACGCAGAGACATGGTATAAAAAACCCCTATAACTCACTCCAATAACAAACCTCTGCAGTCAAGCATCAGCATATCAGAAAGCTCTGTGATGAAACTGACAGCCAATTGGTTAATTTTAGATTTGAGAAAATGATGTCATACTCTCAGATGGGGGCAAGAGCCAGATTTTCTTAATAATTGTTTTGTACTTTGGCATGAAATATTCAAAAGGTAAATTCACAGATGCTGAACTTGATCATTTCTAGAACTGACAAGACCCTTAAACTCACTGTATTACAACAAGAATCTGCAATTTAACAATATTCATTTTAGTTGTCCCCCATCCAAATATCATTGGCCTATATATATGTTGTGACTTCATCTGAAAGCCAGCAATCAGAAAGGAAGGAAAAGAACAGACAGCCAATCAGAAACCTTTGAGGTATAACAGCCAATCAGAAACCTCTGAGGTATAACAGACATCCAATCAGAAACCTCTGCAATATAACAGCCAATCAGAAACCTCTGAGGTATAACAGACATCCAATCAGAAACCTCTGCAATATAACAGCCAATCAGAAACCTTTGCAATATAACAACCAATCAGAAACCTCTGAGGTATAACAGACATCCAGTCAAAAATCTCTGCAATATTACAGCCAATCAGAAACCTCTGTGATGTAACAGCCAATCAGAAACCTCTGAGGTATAACAGCCAATCATAAACCTCTGTGATGTAACAGACAGCCAATCAGAAAGCTTGTGGCGCTTGTTGTGCTATGGACGTGCACCATGTCCAAAGTTGCTTTGAGTTAAAGACATAAGTGCTGTGGACGGTTGATCCAGAAGACTTTATGGAGTAGAGATGGAACATTTGAAAACATCTTGCTCAGTTATTAGTAATTATAGTAATTGTATTCAAACTTAGACTCTGTTATAACAATGTCTATTCGACCTCAATCATTATTCATCTGAACCACACCACTGTAGACTGTAGAGTGCTTTAATGTACTTTAATTTAGTTGTCATACCAAATCATACATTCTATTAATCATATTCTGTATTATTTTGCAAGGGGCTGCTGCACTTTTCTCAAATTCTCCATTAAAATTAATGGCACTCGCTTAACCGGAAGTGCCACTAAAAAGAAGGGACATCTGATCTATGCTATTTAGTCATGCAGCTTGTATAATGACAACTCTTCAACAGCTTTGTCCCTTATAATCATCCACCAGAAATACTTTCATTTAAAACAATCCTGGCGTCTTAGTGCTTACCTTCATCTCCTCTTTGCAAAACCAAGCCGGGATTAAAGTCTAAAAAAAGAGAGAGAAAAACAGGAGGGGACAAAACCAAGGACAAAGAAGTCTCCAAATCCTCCTCAAACTCATTATCCACTGTACAGATAAGACGGTGCCAACAGGACCGGACTAATGCAGGTGATTAATATGCTTCTTCTCCACAAACAGGGTCTTGCCTTGCCTTTCTTATCTGTCCCATTTTAATCCATTCTTTTGTTATGAGGAGGTGGTGGAGTGGTTAGCATTTCAAGCCCCGGGCAAAGGAGCGAGTATGCACCGATATCGTTTTATGTTGTTTTTGACTTTCTGCTGTTTAACCGAATCATCAAAATCATGGAAGAAAAGAAGTACGTGTTTGAAGGTGCACTATGTGTCTTTTCTGGTAGAAGGGCAAACGCATGCTTGTCGCCATGGAGATGTTATTGCTTTGTCTGGAATGTCCCACTGAAAGGCATTAAACGTATCGGTCTCTACTGAAGGTGCACCCTGTAACGTTTCTAATGGTGGGTCCATGGATATGTCATTTATTTGTGTGTAATGTTCCACAGAATGGCATTTAACTTATTTGACAAGGTGCCACCAGGCCAGGTTACAAGTTAGATCTGTGGAGAGTGGGACTCGGTCAGAATTTATATTTTTTTATGTATGTTTTAGCAATTAAAACTTCTGAAAAATGCTTTGATAAATGCAAGGTAGATATGACATTCAAGGCAAGAGACAAGCAGGTGACAAACTCTCCGCTAGAAAAGTTGCTTAGTGCGCCTTTAAGACAACTACTAGGCCAGGTCAGATCTGCAGAGGGGACCCTGCTCCACAGTAAAAATGCCGGCATTTCCAGCAAAGCAATAACGTCGCTGTGAAGACAAGCGGGTAACAGACCAGAAAAGTTACACTGTACACCTTTAAAGGGCCCATATTACACTATTTTCTGACCTATGTTATAACATTTCCTCATCACAAACATCCCTGGAGTTATGTTTTGTTTCATTCACACATGTTTAACACACAAACTCTGCATAGTTAGGCTAAGTTTGTCTCTCAAACAGAAAACACCCTGTTCCACCTTGTGACGTCATTTGGTGATACAGGAAGTGCTCTGCTGTGTTTTTAAACTTCACCTTCACTAGAATCATCATTTCAGTCCTGGAGCCAATCTTCCCTAAACAAAAGGTAAAAAAGTAGCTGTTCACTTAAAATTTACCACTTCATGACATCACAAGGTGGAACAGAGGATTTAGAGCTTTGGAGATGTAGACAGAATGCAGAGTTACTCAAACATGTGTGAATGAAACAAAACACAGCTCCAGGTATGTTTTTTGAGGCGATTACCACATAATAACATGGCTTAAGTCTCACAAGAATTCATTTTGTGTATACATCCTATATTACACATGCTTTAAGCTGTTTCAGAAGGCTCTAATTTGTGATGTGACAAAAAGGTTTGTGAGAGCTAAGAAGTAGTATTCGCATGCAAGACTTTTTTGAGCATGTTTGAAACTAATTGCAGACTGTGAGAAGTGTGGGAAAAAACACGAAAAACATACAAATGATATAAAATGCATTCATTGTGTTCTTCTTCCTCTTCTTCTTCTTCTTTTGTTCTTTTTTTTCCTCTACATTTTACCACAGTTGTCTTATTTGCCAAATGGAGCCACTGCAAAGGGCACTCATAACATAAGTACCCCCTCTGCTGTCACCATAGCTACACTAACATGATTTGCACCAAACAGTGTCACATTTTGATCTGATTAATCCCTGGGTCTTGTATTGATTTAAGGTCCCTGGTAGAATGTAAGTGCAGCGGGAACACATCAGCTCTGTGTAAATCTGCCCAGCACAAAATCAATACTCATTTCACATATGTCATAAGCCTTTATTATCACTATTATGGGAACAGCAAGCAACACACATACATACTCTAATACATTGTCCCTGTTCCCATACTGGCCATCTCCTCCCCCCCTTTAACTCTATAATGCCTGATCCCAGAGATAATGGACAGAAAATTCTGATTTCTTGAATCTGGAACCTTTATTTGACTCTTTCATAAAATATTAAATAAAAATTATTAAAAAATTGTTTGCAAATAGTTTTTTCCATTAGTATCATAAATGATACATTGGGCATTACATGTTACTGGAAAACTAAAAACAATTTTCTTTACCTTGATCCAGTGAGTTGGGAATTATCTGAAGGCGACCATCTTGGATTGTCCCTTGTACTGTGTTTTAATTGTTGTAGTGATAAAGGTATCCACCAGGGGGGATACAAGAGGGTTTTAAGTGAAGTTTTTACCATAAGGTGATGCATTAGGTCTCAGAAATGCTTGTATCAAATTCGATGCATTTGATGGTATCCCCTCAGATGGAGCTAGAATAACTCTCAGGGCTATCCACACAAAGAAAGTATTTTATCATTATGTAATAGAAAATCTTGCATTCACTTTATTTGTGGTAGGGCTGTCGCAGTTACCGCAATAATGCTATACAGTAGTGCCTTGTTTATTGCAGGGGTTACGTTCTTAAAATAACCCGCAATAGGCGAAATCTGTGAAGTAGTCAGCTTTATTTTTTACAATTATTATAGATGCTTTAAGGCTGTAAAACCCCTCACCACACACTTTATACACTTTTCTCAGACAGGCATTAACATTTTCTCACATTTCTCTCTTGTTTAAACACTGTCAAAGTTCCCTTCTATATTCATCCGATGATCCTCGAATGATCGCTTTAAATGTGTTGTTCATGTGCCTCTGCTCCAGCGGTGTACACAGAGGTGCCTCTCCGTGCAGAGAAAGCACTTTTTAATCCAAAGCATTTCTGACATTTTTTGGTGTAGAACGTTTCATCGACATTGTGGGTTTTGTCGGGGAGAAAACTTTCAAACATACAGCACTTAAGAGTCACTTACGATCACACTAAGATTTAAATTTGGCTGAAATTTGGCTGACAGGAGCACAGAGGAGACTGATTGACAATGGTCTACAGTCCCTCAGCCAATCAGGACGCAGAACACAATGTGTTTTATACACTCTAAAAAAATCATGCAAAATTGCACAAAAATAATCCACGAATCCACGAAACAGCGAGGCCACGAAAGGTGAAGCATGTTATAGTGAGGGACAACTGTACTGTGCTTTGATCAATCAAACCACACAAAGGATCAAACCACTGTGCTAATCACATTTTTAGAGTCAAATCAGAATTGTTTATCACAGGTCCTATATTATACAAAACTGACTCTTTTAGCTGTGTTATAATGTTGTTACCTCATCATAAACATACTTGGAGTTGTGTTCGTTTAATTTAAACATCTTTAAGTAACCGTGGATTATCAGGCTGTCTGCATCCCTTAAAGCTCATAATGCTCTGTTCTACCTTGTGATGTCATGAAGCGCTAGTTTTCAAATAAATGGCTACTTTTAGCTTTAGTTCAGTAGAGATTGGCAATCCCAGGGCTAAAATCATCCAAGTGATTCAAGTGAAAGTGTATGGAGTTTAAGAACACAGTACAGCACTTCCTGAAGCAGGGGCATGGAGTGGCGGGGTATAGGGTACTGTGCACTGACTGTGTCCCAATTCTTATGGGACACACTCAAACCAGCATCTGACGCATGTTACTAAACCCTGCAAGGCAAATTTTACTGTCCCTTGTAGGAAAATATGTCCTCTGCATTTCACCCATCCTTGCATAACTCTGGGACAACCTGTCAGGAGGACTGGGTGCCACAGTGCATCACCCGGGGACCCATCTCAAGAGCTTGCTGCTAGTCATGGTCAGGATCGATGGGGATAATTGCAAACACCCACCCAGACACGGGAGAACAACTTCCGCAATAAGGTGGATAGTTTTCCCCTTGTCCCGTGTTTGCTTATGTCTGGTCCCGGAGATGTTCAGATGCTGTCGTCAGAGTCCATCCCTGCACTCGTCCCAAATGTCAATGTCCTGCCGTTAAACAACCATCCATCAGTGAGTTTACAGGCCCGTGCACCAACTGCCCTTTACCCCGTAACCATAGCGATCAATGAGAGAGGGAAAGAGAGAGAGAGTTGGGCACAGAGAGGAAGATAGAGTGAAGGAATTGAAAGATGGATGGGGAGAGGAGAAGGGAGGGAAGAAGAGGGAAAGGAGGCGGGAGAGGAAGAGAAGTGAAGAGATGATGAAGAGAGAAAGAGGGAGGGGGGAGAGAGACAGGACACAGTGGAAGAGAAAGATGGAAGAAGACAGAGAGACAGAGAGAAAGAGAGAGGAGGCGGTAGAGGAAAAGAGAAGTCAGTACTGGTAACGTTATCCATCCCAAAAAGGGCAATTCGGTTTGTAGCTGTGGCCGAGAAGAATCAAAGCAGACACACAACCATTCACAAACAATAAAACTGTCACAATACCCTGTTGTATCTGTAAGTGACAGCTCTACAAGTTAGTATTAATGCTCAAAATGCTCTGTTCCACCTTGTGATGTCATTAGGTGGTAGTTTTCAAATTAACAGCTACCTTTTGCCTTTAGCTCAGCACAGTTTGGCAATTCCAGGGTTGAAATGATCCAATAATTCTAGTGTACGAGGTATAAAAACACAGTGGAGCACTTCCTGTATTACCACATGACATCACAAGGTGGAACAGAGTGTTTTCTGTTTGAAAGGGAGGGAAAGGAGAGAGAGGGAGTGAGAGAGGTGGAGACAGAGAGACATATAGAGGGGGGTGTGGAGGTCTCATAGGACAGTCAACCTTAACTGTGTCCAACCAGGAAGTAAAATGATAAACTTCATCCAAAAATGTCAAACTAAATTACTGGCAACATCTTAAAGGTCCAATGTTACACAAAATCAACTCTTGTGAGCTTTCAATCATGTTACAATGTTGTTATCTTATCAAAAACATACCTGGAGCTGTATTTTGTTTCATTCACACATGTTTAATTAACCCTTTATTATTACTCTGTCTACATCTACAAAGCTCAAAATGCTCTGTTACACTTTGTGATGTCACGAAGTGGTAGTTTTCAAGTTATCAGCTACCTTTTACATTGACTTCAGTGGACACCTTCACCTCACCATTTATTCACTCAGATTATTACAAGTAGCACTGTGTAACTTTTGTGGATTGTATGATGTTTCAATCTAGCATTTTGTTTCATTTTTATTGCGGAACATTTCCTTGAAAAACATTCATTCTTAGTGTGAGCTGGAATCGCCTGTTCGCAGATCTGACCTGTAACTTGGCCTTATCGCACCATCCGCTTGACTCCATAGAGATAGGGACGTTTACAGTAAATCCATATCCTGGAACATTCTAAGCAAAGCAGTAATATCATCAAGTGGCATATTCTACACCAGAAAAGTTCAAAGTGCTCAGAGTTCCCTTTAAATCCTGCTTCACTTGAATCCATGCGCTTTCTATACATGCAAAAGTGGTATATAGAAATTCCGTCTGTTCCCACATCATTTATACTTGAGTGGAATAATAAAATGTGTCATATTTAATGTAGTACTGCTCAAAAGTACTACTGTAATGTTGTATTGCAGTGCCATCTTGAGGCAGGGGTCGGACCAGCATGACTAAGGCTGATTTTTTCCCCTTGTTTAAACAATTTGAATGTTGAAATCAAAATGCACCTGGTTAAATGCTACATTGACTTATCCATGGGCCAGTATCAAAGGGCTGTTCCAAATTTTTTCCAATGTATTTGAGGAAAATGACTTGCCCCAGTACAGTTATATTGCATAAGCAGCTACTGAGTTCAAAATAAGTTTGCCGCTTACTGTCTGCATCTAATTATAAATCGCATAATTCATCTAAAACAACATAAAAGAAACAAGTCCGCTGACTTTAGAAAACAGCGGTGCCCAATGGGACCAGACGTCGGCGTAAACGTCACAGCAAAGAGACACGGAGCCGTCGGCACCTCCGATGGGTAGCTGCACGTCACACTAACGAGTAGCAGATTTTTCTTTTTTTTTTTCATTTGGACTGCACACGTATGACTGATGAAGAAAATAAAATTGGAGAATGAGGATAGTAGAGAGCAGGGGCGCGTACCGGTGGAAACGGGGAGTAATCGGCAATATGGCGTCTTGAAAATATGTGATTAAAGATTGCTCAAACATGCATGGATCACTCCAAATACAATCACAAGAGGATAAATGAGAAGGAAACAACTAAAATATGGTTAAAAGCTCTGAAAAATCTGTTTTGCAAAATAGGTCTGCTTTAAAATGACCTAAAATAATTCAGGATTAGTAACAACCTAATTAGGGGGTTAATGTTTGGAGTTAGGCTAATTATGAATGAAGTCTTTCTTTGTGCTTTCTTGAGGCTTGTGTGAAATAGTTATTGTAAATAGTTATGATATATTTACTTTAACATAATATAAAATACTGTATCCTAGTTTAAACGGGTTTTAATTATTTCCTCCTCCACAATCAACAGTTTTAATACTGCTCCTTTAAATAACTGCACAAACTGTGAGGAGAGGGCACTGCTGCACTGACCTGTGCGGGACACTAGAGGGAGCTCAAACGTTAGAATCTTTTTATATTTTCTTGGAATCTCCAAATATAGAGAAATCAAATGAATAAAAAATGTGGTTTGGATGAATAATAAAAACAGTATTGTATTATTAAAAACAGTATTTATTGTATTATTTGTATAAACTGCACTAAAGTCCTGAAGCACTGAAATAACATCATCATATTGGCAAGAGCACTGATTTTCAACCAGTGCGCCGGGGAGCACTAGAGTGTGCCACAGAAAAAACATGCAATTTCAGTTAACTATTTCATACCATAATTAACATAACAACTGACAATTTTGGAGCGTCTTGAGTAAACACAAAAATGACCACTATAGCAAATTCCCAACTGCCACAGTGACACACACATTATTTACACCTTTGCTTAAATTGTTGATGTTTTAGTAGATGATGTGGTGCAGGATTTTTTTTTTTTTTTTTTGGAGAACGACCCACTACAACATGGAGAATGACCCACTGCAACATGGAGAATGACCCACTGCAACATGGAGAATGACCCACTACAACATGGAGAATGACCCACTACAACATGGAGAATGACCCACTGCACCATGGAGAACGACCCACTTCCACATAGGGAACAAATGTTAAAGTATCAGCACAACCTCAGCAGTGCAGAGGGTCACAGCTCCACGATGTTCCACGTTAAGTGTAAGATAAAAACACATTGTGACGTGAGTAGCTGTGGTCCTGTCTGCACTCTGCATGTGCAACTTTTGTAGGCATAAAAAGGCAGTGTTTTGGAAACATGTGAATGTCCTCATTCATGAATAAAGCAAACTTAAGAAACTTAACAGACATAATATTGTCCCTGTTATTGTACATTTTGAGGATATTGGTTGTGGCAATGTTGACAAGAATTTATGGTAAACTAAAACATTAATTTACAAAAAATAAATGTACTCCATTCTGTCATCATATCTTACAATATCCAACAAAATGATTAGCCTTGCACAGCACGATGGCTTTTCACATTTGTGAGTTCACAAATTCCTGAGAATCTTGGCAGGTTCCAGCTGTTACTGTTCCAGTAAAGAACATATCCGGCCGATCTCATTTGTTTATTAAATAAATCCATAGTGGGAAATGTGCATCTAGCTGTGGCCTCAGAAATTCACACAGGCCTTGCTCGAGATCATCTAGTTAGTGTAGCTAAGGAGATGCCGTGCAGGCCTAAGTAAATTCAAGTGCTCTACCAAGAATGTTAACCATACAAGTTAATATAAGCATCCATAGCAAGATCATTCAAGGTGTTACATGATCACAGTAAAGGCATATGTGGTAAAGCTCATCAGAGCGTTTGTGGCTCTATTGGAGGACCTCCACAAAAGGCACATTACAGACCTTTTGGCAGATGAATGGCTCATCAGCCGCTTTAACCCCAGAGCCGTGTTCCCTGAGCTTTGTGCTGAATTGTGAAGCTGTGTGCTCTGTTTTGCAGCGTTTGTGGGAGGCAGGATAAGTTAAGGTATTTATATAAAGACAGATTAAACTTGTAAATCATAGTTTTTCTTTTTACATATAAATACCAACTCTTTCGCTAACTGTAGAATTTGTGAATTTGAGAACACCATTTTGTTGGTAGCTTCATCTGCCACGTGGATTGCCGTGTTTCCCTCCTTCTCTGTGACAATGCCACACAAGCCTGTCTCGCCAACGATTGTCTGAGGCAATTTTCCAGTCAGTCTGAGTGAGTGTAACAGGGTGGAAAAATGCACAAGCACTTTTTTTGCAGTGATTTTATTTGTATATTTATGACATGTTTTATTTGTGTGTTTTTATTTTGAAATAGCTTTTACTGTGTGTGCTTAATTATGTGATTTCCATGTCTGGTAGACCTTTTTAATCATCAGAGATTAACGTTTTAAAAGGAGGGCATTTTGCACTGAGGAGCAGAGAAAGAACAGGGGTCCATGTTTCTTGGACCTGGCAGTGTGAAGGAGCCGTGGAGTTGGGAGAGCCGGAGAGGAGCCTGTGTTCACGAGACACAACTGTGTAACCGAGGAAGTACGTTTAAGTATGTCAGTTGGAAAACACTTACTCAGACTATTAACTGAGGCTTCATGGTTGATATGTATCCTGATGTTTTGCCGTAAAATCTGTGGATCCAACTTGATGTTGCCAGATGTTGCCACTATTTATTTATTTATTTATTTCAACTGACTAAATCTTGAAGAGGGAAGAATTTGCCAAAACATCAAATAAATAGCCTGAGTTAATGAAATGTGTGTCTCCAAATGTACAGACCTGTGTGCCTTCTATGAAAAATTCCAATCTGGTTTCTGCTCCTCCGACAGTGCAGAAACAGCTTTTATCAGAATCACCAGTGACCTGCTGATGGCCTCTGACTCCAGTCTTCACATCCCTCCTCATTCTTCTCAACCTCTCTGCTGCATTTGACACCACAGACCATCACATCCTCCACGACTATATTGGCCTCTGTGACATTGCCCTTCACTGGTTCCACTCTTCTCTCACTGACGGACGGGGACGGGGGATCCCAACCCTACAATGTCACCTGTGGGGTCCCTCAGAGCTCCACACTGAGTCCGGTCATTTTCACCCTCTACATGGGAGCATCATCAGAACACATGGAATAAATTTCCACTGCTATTCTGACGACGCACAACTCTCAAAGGATCCTCTGCCACTGTCACCCACCTCAGCTCCTGCCTGCAAAATTTCCTTCTTTCACCCTTGTAATGGTCACAATGTTTTTATATAGCACTTTCCCACCTTCAAGGCACTTTTACAACAAGTGTATGCAGACACTGGGGGCGAGGTGGGTTAAGTGTCTTGCTCAAGGACACAACAACAGCATTCATCTGTGAGGGCTGGAATTGCACCGCCAACTGTTGAGTCAGTGGATCCAACCACTCAACCAATTACATTTTACGTAGAGAGAGGAACCGCCAACCTTCGGATCAGTGGACAAACACTCAACCTACTGAGCTACTGTCGCCCCTAGTAATATGTCAGAGCTCACTCTCTCTTCTTTGCTTTCTCATATTTTTTTAAATATTTTTACTTACCCATACCACTCGCTTTGCCACTTTACCATACCGCCAAACATTTGTTTTTTTGACTCTTAAATATCTCCTCTTCAAGCTTATAAACGTCTGGAATCTGCTACCTTTTTACCTTTTTACCTTTGTTGGATTATGGAGATGTTCTTCATGTTAATGCAACAGCTAAATGCCCTCGACCTTTCACTGCTGTTTACCATTGTGCATTATGTTTTGTGACAGGCTTACTGATCACTGTGAACTATATCCCAGGGCTGAGTGAGCCTCTTTGAGTGCTCGGAGGTTTACTCATCGGTTGTCTCTAATTTATAAGACTCTCTGAGGTTGCTGTGTCTACATATCTGTGCTCCCTCGTGCAGAGAGCTGAAGACCTCTGCGGCGTGTGGTCACATGATAACACTGTGTCGCTGTCCCTTGAGTGTGCGGACTGACTGGGAGAAGCGAGGGCTCAGTTATGTAAATAGCTTTCAATCTGAACTGAAGCTTTGCGAGCTGGTTTCTTTAAGACGAGAATCTCAAAACCTCCATCCTAAAGCGGGACAGTGGCACGTGTCTCTCCAATGTGGGATACTTCTTGAACTTCTTTTACCTGTGTTAAACAACATTAGTCATTTGCTGCTTTTTTCTGCAGAAATCCTTGCTGTTTCTTAGTCCTTGCGTTATTTTCCCCCCCCCTTTTTTACTCATAAGCCACCGTGTTTGTTTTGACATGAATGGAGCGTCTCTGATTGCTTAATCACGTCCTCCTCAAATCGGGCGGACACGTTACAGTTCCAGATCCACTTGTCTTTGTACAGTTTTGTGAAAGCCTGTGGTTCTGGCTGGCTGTGCCCTGTGTTGTGTCTAAAGTCGATGGTGAGGTAGAGAAACTGTCCTGGAGCTGACAACATTCTCTTTTTTTTTTTTTTTTTACCAGTCTACACCAATTGCCACGGTCTGGTAACCAGGCTCTGCAGCATGTTTTTACTCTCCCACTACTGGAAGCTAAAGCCATCTCTCCACAAAACCTCCGGATCATTTGCACGTTCAAACATTTCACCCTGAACAATAAATCAAAAGACTCTTGCGTGGTGCGTTGCCTCGATACTGGTTCAATACTAGCTTGGAGAACTGGACTGCCATTGCCTGATTGTGGAAACGTTCCCGATTTGGCACCATTTCTCAAACTGCGCATGCCCAGAGAGTTTGGCACGAGCACTGAAGTTGCTGTAGTAACCGTACTTCGGACAAATCTCATTTTGGACATTTGTTCAATCAGCTTTACTATAATCTAATAATAATCTAATCTGTGAAATACTCAGCTCAGTGTCCATGAAAGATGTGTATTTAAACTGTTAATAGACATTAGAAACCGGAGCAGAGCTGAGTAAAGTCGACTTCATACTTTGATAATGAACTGTTGAACTTTTTTATGAGTATATTTAAGCTTAGCGGACTGAACACATAATAAACGCTTAAAAAAGTTGAATTAAAAAGGTGCTAAATCAGGCAATGTCCGTCGAATCGAACTGTTTCAGCAGTGTATGTTAAATGATTTTGGTCAATTTTGATTTGTTTTGAGCTGGTATTGTCCGGAGCTGCAGCACTGTTGTTTCATGCCATTTACTTTATACAATACACATCCAATATTCTGTTTCCCTGCTCTTTACTGGTCCCTGCCCTCTAGCCGTCATTCCTCCCTAGCCTTCTGTTCTTGACTACAGTTATTAGCATTTATTACATCTGTTACGTCATTATTACACAACAATAAGCAGACTCTGGGACCAGACAGAGGGAGAACATAATTCCCCACACACTCCACCCGGCCCAGGTGTTAAACCCAGGACCTTCTTGCTGTGAGGCAAATATGGCGTCTTTTTAAAGGGATTAGGTTTTATTAAAGGGGCTGTACCCATTTTTTTAATGTCAAATCTCAGAATGACAGAAACCACTGTGTGTGATGTTGGTGAGAGCGTGGATGTTGGATGTTGAAAGTCCACAAGGATCTTTGAAGCTCGATAATAAACTTTTGAAGTGCTAGTTTTGCCATGAGGATGTTCCTAGTGTTGATCTTATCGTCCAGTGACGTGTAAATACTGAAGACAAAAAAAAATAGACAGTTGGTAGTATCACTTTCATAGTAGGTAAACCATAGAAGAGGAGAAAGACACGCCACTCAGATGCTTTCCAGAATTTACAGTTGATCTCAGTGTCCTAGATATGTCAACTTTATATTTTCCAGTCTCAAATGAACCTCTTTCACCTTTATACCAGTGTACCAGGGCCCTCACTGTTAACTGCATCAAACCAAAGTGTAGATAGTTGCAGAGTAACTCCATGGTACACATTGTGCTGATTTTCGGGAAGTCGTTTGTCAATTGGAATTTACTGAGCATCATTAAAGGAGATGGTTCCTTGGCTCCACATTACTGAAATCAAACATTAATACCGCATTGAAATGAAGTGTACATTTACCTGTGGTGTGCCCATCCAAACCAACATCGATCTCTTCATCAGAGATAGCAGCCAGTGGACGATGTCCGACTAAATAGTCCATTATTTTATAAAACACTTAAAGGTGGCTGGAGTGGACTCACTGATAAAACAGTTTCTTTGTATCTTCCACTGAGAACATACCTGCTTGACTGTATGAATGGCAAATCCAGCTTTGGTCACCTGATCCACCACCGTTTTGAATAAATCAGCACTGTGATGCTTTCTCTCATCCAGATAATTAATAATACTTAGGTCCTTCATCATTCAAATACAAAACTCTCCTCATCACTCCAGAATTAGCACCTTGCATTTGCCTCTGCCTGTTGTGTTTTCAGTACATGCACACTCAACATGTACCCAGGATACTGCATGTACATGTCAAAATATCTCATTTACTATTGAAATATCCCAGCTACAATGACCCGGTTGTCCTGTCTTCTCATGGCACAATCACACACAAGAGAATGCTCAGTTAGCCTAATGTTAAACCAGTGGAGATAATAAGATGTTAAACACTAAACTTATCATTTAAAATTGTTAGAATTGTTTTGGCAAATCCCTATAATGAGCTACTACTGCCAAAAACATGGCCATTTGGTCATTTTTTGACATTCATTTCAAAGCTCTTTAAAATGGGGAGCCCATAGAATAGATCATAAAAACATACTTGGAGGCAGTATATGGGTCTACTCGCTCCAAAAACCATGGAAAACCCTGGTAAAATCAGGGATTATAACTGACTTGCTGGACTGAAGTGTAATCAAAACTCTTTCATTGTCATTTTATACTATCTTCCCACAATCCACAATAATTTCAGATTTCAAAACCATTAATTTGGGAGTTTTAATCAGAGCCTAAAGCCTTTACTCTCCTTTTCTGTGAGTAACATGTGGAACTTTTATGCACCTGTCAGTCATTTTTAGAGCTGCAGTTAAAAAGACATATCATCAAAGTTTCATGTTTTGGAAAAATCCTGGAAAATGATCTCCATAAAACAGGACCCTGCTTTGGTTTTCATATAAAAGCATTCATTGGGATAATTTCACCTCAGAATTTCCACATCAATGTTACATAATGCTCAAAGGTGTGGAAGATGTGTCATATCCATCTGATTTATGCGCGTGTTTAAGGTGGAACTGTCTTTAAGGTGGAATATTGTCTTTAAGGTGGGGTTTCCCTGTTTGAGTCACTGGAACTTCACTATACTTAAAATGAGTTAGCGACCGTTAAATATGCGTGGGATAATGTGTGACATTTTACTACAACAGATTTCCCATGAACTCAAGTATCAAATAAATATATGGTACATGGATGCATTTTATATAGCGCTTTTCCAGCTTCAAACCGCTTTACATCAAGGAACTACATTGCCTCTCAAGCCAGAACCAAACATATTCGCACAATCAGATTTGTTTATTTCATTGACGAAACAAAGCTGCTCATTGGTTATCTATCATTTTGGACGCAATTAAATTTCTCTCACCTCAGATTAAGTTTCGTGCTTCACTCGTTGATTCTGTTTTTCAGACCTCTATGACGTTTTTTCCTTTCATAATCAGCCATATTTGTATACGACGAACCATGTGCGACCCTGATTGGCTAATCCATCTGTCAATCACGCCCATGTGACCTCAGGAACCAAACTCACATCTTTGTAAACTATTAAAGAACTGCGTGTTTTTGGATCCCAGGCAAGTTCTTCCATAAAATTCCAACCTGTCCATCTTGATTTTAAATTATGAAACATTTAAAATATTGTGACGTAAAGAAATTAATCTATTGATAAGTCACCAAGTGGCATTTTGAATGGCCCTGATGGTCTGTTGTGGTGTGAGTTGGAATTAATCGATTGTGCTACCCAGTTTTTGCTTGACATACAGAATACACTCTTCTCTAATGCTTTAGGGAAATGAGTGGAAGAAGAAGGGGGAGAAATGTCACAGGGGAATGAAAAACATCTCGGATTTCAGCAAAATTAACTCTAACTTCAAAATGATGGTGAGAGAAATGTAAATTTATTCAAAATGATGGGTGACCAAGTTGTGTTTGGGGTGTGGCTCGAGGTGTGACAGAGGGACTGACCATAAAACATAAAAAAAAAAAAAAAACAGGGGCATATCATTCTGGACTTTTGAGGCAACAGTAGTTCAGCAGTACTAAAATGTTTGTGACCTTTACAAATATCAAATGAGAAAACAATTCTTACATGAAATACAAGTTAGGATATTGCTTCATGTTAATAAAAGGGAATTTACAATGTGCGTTTTGTTCTGCGTTGTGTGCATGCTGTTTGCATCATCATCAAAAGCGTGATTCATAATTTTTTTGAGGCCCACTCAAATATTTCAGGTTTTATTGGTGAAAGGCACAGCTGTCTGGAATTGTTTGAGAGAAAATTAAGTTAAATCTTGGTCATAATAAGTTTGGAATTATGAAAGAAAAAAGATCCAGAAAAAAACACAATTTAATAATATGAATTATACTCACGCTTCATGTTCCTGGTACTTTTGTTCAGCTGCCGTGTCCGTACATCAAGGTATGAACATTAATACAAATCAGGTGGCTTCTTTCCCTGAGGTTGCTCCTGCTCGGTAACAGGGTTGATTGACAGTGTTGCTAAGCCCCTGCCCCCTGCTAAACCAGCAATGTGGGTGGAAAGGGGCGTTACCTTCAACAGTCTCGCTCCTGATTGGCTCTTTGGTTGCTATGATACTTGTGGTCAGAATTCCAAATACGGAACTTGGCTTCAAATTCGCCCTTATAACCGCTAACATCGATGAGCTTCATTGGACTTCTGCTTTAAAAAAAACCTCACTTACCTTATTCTGGGCATCCAAATTATTCAACACGATGAGCTTATAAGTGTTTTATAATTAGATGCAGACAATACACAGCGGACTTATTTTGACCTCAAGAGCTGCTTAGTCTGTACTGGGGCAAGACAAACCTTTAAGGGCCTTTAAATGCACCTTAAAGTCTCTGTACCTGATTTATATCGTCTTAAACACATGAAAAATACAACTACTTCACCTTATTTTACAGCGATCCAAAGTTATTCCTCAGTTATCTCATTCCAAGCATCCTAATTACTCACCGTGATGAGTTTAAAAGCACTTTTTACAGGAGACCAGAGCGGAGTTTTATCATTGACAGTAAAGCTACACAACAACTAGCATGCTATTGTGCACTTCCTGATTATCAGACAGTAAAACATTTTCTAATTAGACGCGGAAGCTGACTTATTCTGAACTCAGCGGCTGCTTACACAATATATCCGTACTGGTGCAGGATGAGAGATCGGGTACAGGAGTTTTTAGATTTAAGATTTTACCAGATCTTGCAAAACTCCACAACTCACGAACAGCAATAAATCAAAGACAATCATTATGCCAACATCTATAATATTAACCGTTACAATATATGCTCTTTACTTTTCCATGCCTGTCTAATTATCAGAACACGTTCCTTCTACCTTCTCATTGCCTCCATTTAAAAGAACACTATTATCCTTTGAGCCCGTTATATAAACAGTACAAGATGGAAAGTCCTCCCTCTCCGCGATAACATTTACTGTCCTTGTTCTCTGCGGCGTGTGATTTCAAGTTTACTTAATGCGTGCGAAGACAAAAAAACCCAAATTAGCTGACATGTTGCGGACAAACCACTATCAGACGCCTTTGCCTCGACTTGACGACCGGCGAGAAGCACGCCAACATGCCTCAGGGCGCCGTTTCATGAGTTCTAACTTGGCGAGAACGGATTTTTAACTCCCCAAAAGTGTGGGCTGGATTCAGAGTGGGTTACAGATGTGGTGTGGATGTAGTCTTTGTAAAAATGTGTCAAAATAAATGAATAGAGCATTTACAGAGATAGGTAGTACTCAGTTGCAGTTACTTGAGTCACCTTTTAAAAGAAATTATAATTTTCTATAGATACCGACATACTTTTACACCTACTTGGTTTTTTATTGAAGTAACAGTACTCTTACTTAAGTAAAAGTTGAGTAAGTTTACACAGTCGTTGATAATATTAATTGATTTGAACATTTGTGTTTCTTGCAGCTCCTTCAGACAGGATTTAGTTTGTCTCATTTTTGTATCCATCCTTTGAAAATACCCAATTTTGACAATTTTTAAAAATTATAAATCAAATATTATGTTCAGACTCTTTAAAGACGGGGTATTTTACTTCTGGTATTAATTGCATATAACACATTTAGATCACCATGTTACCTTTTATTGTTAAATATGCTAAATTTGCCGTAAACAACATATGAACATGTTTTATAACTTTCACTTTCGTTTTTGACAAAAAAATGACTCCCCTTCAGAGCGCTATCACGTTACAATAAGCATGAAACTACTGCAGATGCTTAGTAGTTTGTGCAGTCGTAGTGTATTGTTTTGTATCACGCTTTTGTGGAGAATTGCCGCGTGGAACCATGATGACGAAGGTCTGTGGGCGGAGCATCACACAGGACTGAGGTCGCAAAAATCCGCAAACGTGTCTGGGTGACATCTAAAACATCTTCGGGCACGTTTTTGATGAGGGAACAACGTTATAACTCGGGAGAAATCTCCAAAAAGTCGATTTCGAGTAGTATACTTTTTTTTACTTTTGTACTTCTTCTTGCCAAATACGATTTTAAAATAATGTTACTCTTACTTGAGTATGATTTTTGGCCTCTCTACCACTTCTAGTCATTTGTGATTCATGGCTGTGTATGAAATGTCCAGCAATGTGTAATAAACAGAATCAGCATTGAGTGGTGGATTGAACTGAAAATCTATTTGGAGCAAACTCCATTTACTTGTTTAAAGAAACTGTGAGGAAAAAGTGAGTAACAGTGAAGTCATGTGTTTGCGTGCCCAGTGTACCCAAACAACACAAGGCCACGAGGTCAGAAAAGGTTACGGTTTTTCTGAGCTTTAAATGATGTTATTGTCTGCTGATGGGGTGGTGTTTCAGTTGATTAGTGTGCCCTGTATTTGATCTTTGCACATGTTTTAGGTTGACTGTGTTTTAATATTGTGTGCTGACTTTAACAGACACCTTCCTGTTACCCCAGAAACCAAAATCAAGGGGACCAGAGAGACGAGGATCCCAGGTACCCGGAGTGGCACGAGATATTAGGGCGGTGCTTCTGTAGCAGAGTAGCAGAGCAGTCATGGAGCACAACATAAAGAGTGTACAGTGGTCTGTCGCTATATCGTGGTTCACCTTTCGCAGTCTCGCTGTTTCGTGGATTTTTTTGTCCAATTTTTCATACTTTTTTCTACAGTGTATGAACGCACATTGTGTCCTGCGTCCTGATTGGCTGAGGGACTGTAGACCATCGTCCATCAGTCTCCTCTGTGCCGTGTCTCCTGTACAGTACAGAATAAATGTTCAATCGCAGTGTGACTCTGAAGTGCTGTATGTTTGAAAGATTTCGCCCCGACAAAACCCACAATATCGATGAAACTGCACCAACAAATTTCAGAAACATTTTGGATTTAAAAGTGATGTAAAAGAGCAAAATGTGAGAAAATGTTAATGCCTGTTTGAGAAAAGTGTATAAAGTGTGTGGTGAGGGTTTTACAGCCTTAAAACATATATAACTGTAAAAAATAAAGCAGACTACTTTGCAAATGTCGCCTATTGCGGGTTATTTTTAGAAAGTAACCCCCACGATAAACGAGGAAACACTGTATATAAATGTACAAAGCTAACCTGCTAGCTGCGGCGTTCCAAATATGAAGTGAGCATGAGCGCACTTACGGCTCTATTCACTCTGGCTCCAGTTCACTTTCTACTGCTGCTGCTGTCAGGATCATCGTCGTTTTGGTCATAAAATGTTCGTATTAACCCACTCTACGTGATCCTGGTGTTTTTATTTGGCTATGTCGTTGTAGCGTTAGCAGCAGGTTTGATTAACGATGCTGCTAAGCGTCCACCCCCTGCCAAAACAGTGGTGGTTCGACCCGGATTGCGTCTTTGGTTGCTGTCTTTGATCAGAATTCAAATTCAATTAAGAAAATAATTGCTTTTGATTAAAAAAAATTCTTTTCCATGTGTGTTTATACGCACATGTACGGCCCTCATGCCTTCACTAAGCTGGTAGTATTTATCTGTAGTACTGCTACCTACTGCTTTCAATGACCTTTCCTCTACTCCTTGAAGCCTTTTCTGTACTACAACACAAAGTGATCAAGTCCATGCACAGCTACTTTCATCTTTACCACAATCCTACCTTAAAATTACAATTATAGATGTGGGGATTTTGAATTACAGTATTTAAACAAACAAAGAGTCAGCTGTCTTCCATACATCACGTAGTACAAATCAAAATTTCAATCAATTTAATTTGAATCTCTTTCTGAAACTTTATAAACCACAATGCAATCAAAATGTTGCAGATTTTTACTTGTTAAATGTGTTTTGGAGTGAAAACAGCAGTGGACTTTGGAGCCATAGAGCTTATTAGCCTCAGTCGTATCTTAATATTAGAATTTTCTGAATAGTCAATTGAAAAAAAAAATGAACAGAAAATTTCAGTTCTGTTGACTACAATCACACATTACAGTTAAACATAAGTAAGTTGGGTGAAGTGTCTTGCCCATGTACACAACAACATTGTTCGATGGTCGGGAATGAGATCAAATGAACAACTTTGGTTCTAAAAAAAGTCAAAGTTAAAGGAACTGCATGTATCCTGCGCTATTACAGTTAAAAAAGATACAAACATCACAAGAAGAAATTATTATTTATGTTTTAATGCTGTAAAACCCCTCACCACACACATTATACACTTTTCTCAGACAGGGATTAACATTTTCTCACATTTCTCTCTCTCACACACTCTCAAAGTTCAAACCTTCGTATATTATATCCCCCTTCCTCGATGATCGTTTCATCGACATTGTGGGTTTTGTCGGGGAGAAAACTTGCAAACATACAGCACTTCAGAGTCACACTGTGATCGAACATTTATGTAAATTTGGCTGAACACATTCTGTACAGTACAGGAGACACGACACGGAGAACACTGATGGACAATTAGCCAATCAGGACGCAGAACACAATGGTCCACAGTCCCTTAGCCAATCAGGACACAGAACACAATGGTCTACAGTCCCTTAGCCAATCAGGACACAGAACACAATGCATGTTCATACACTGTAAGAAAAAGCATGCAAAAAATCTCAGAAGCTCCAGACCTGGAAAAGGCTGCACTAGCGCTGATTCATGATTGGCTGTTTAGGTAGTGACGCTTCAGATCAGAGAGAAGCATTTTAGGTTTAAACCAACTGGATTTCAGCATTGAATCTGGCAACCCAAATAAACATTCCACTTTCTGATTCGATAATCGTCTTGAGAACCAAATTATAACTTAAACAACATGGCCGTCATACACAACGCTTTTGTACTTAACAATAAATCAGCATTACAGTTGTTATCAGTAATGGCTATATTTGATTTAAACATGTCCACCTTGAATCTGGAGACACAGAACTCTTTTGCATTTGACCCTTGCGCACCTCCGCCATGATCTTATTGACCTTAATCTGCTCCGTCCACTTTTGCTGTAAATGCGAGTAATCCGCGATTTCTTTGCCGTGGCGGGTTAAGCGAGAATCACATTCATTTCAGTTGAGAATTTGGTGAACGTGTCGCAGCTAAAATCTGATATTAACTTGGTGGATTTGTGGAAAAGATTGTCTAAGTTCATTTGACCAACAATCTTGATGGTGGCGCCTACGGCAACTTCTGGAATAAAGTGGGTTATGCGTGTTTTTCCTCACAGCTCCTAATTTCTTATAATTTCTACCACCACTTTGCATGCATCTACTGAGTTATAAATATACCGTATATAAAGTTATTTTTTCCTGTCAGTGACCTTTGGAATATCATTTTCCATGGAGCTGCAAGCCAGGAAAAATGAAACCATTTTCTCTTAGGTGGAAAGCCCCATAAAGCTGTCTATTTTTGCCTTTAAATGTATCATGATAACATAATAAGTATGGAGCCACGTTCAAAGGAGAGAGGGAGAAGGAGGGATGGAGAGAGAGAGGGGAGAGAATGAAGGTGGGAGGGAGAGAGCAAGAGAGAGAGAAAAGAGAGGGAGGGAGATGTAAAGAGTGAAACAATGAGAGAGAAGGGAGAAAGAAAGGAAGAGAGAATTATAAAGAGAGAGAAAGAGACAGAGTGAGGGAGAGGAGAAACAGAAAGAGAGAGTATGATTATAAAGAGAAAGGGAGAGAAAGAGAAATAGAGAGAGTAAACAGAGAAAGAAAGGGTGGACAGAGTGGGAGGAAACAAGAGAGGAAAGAGAAAAAGAGAGGGAGATATAAAGAGAGAGAGAAAGAGAGGGATAGAAGCGAGAAAAGAGAGGGAGTATAAAGAGAGGGAGGGAGAGAGAGTGGGAGCTGTAAAGAGTGAAACAATGGGAGAAAAGGGAGAAAGAAAGGAAGAGAGAATTATAAAGAGAGAGAAAGCGACAGAGTGAAGGAGAGGAGAGAGAGAAAGAGAGAGTATGATTATAAAGAGAAAGGGAGAGAAAAGAGAGAAATAGAGAGAGCGAGATGTAAACAGAGAGAAAAAAGAAAGGGTGGACAGAGTGGGAGGGAGAGGGAGATGGCAAGAGACAACAAGAGAGGTAAAAGAAAAAGAGAGGGAGATATAAAGAGAGAGAGAAAGAGAGGAAGATAGAGAGAGAGAAAAGAGAGGGGGTTATAAGAGGGAGGGAGAGAGAGTGAGGGAGAGAGGTATTGGGGAGAGGTAGGGAGAGAGGGAGATGTAAAGAGTGAAACAATGGGAGAGAAGGGAGAAAGAAAGGAAGAGAGAATTAAAAAGAGAGAAAAAAAGAGACAGAGTGAAGGAGAGGAGAGAGAGAGAGAGTATAAAGAGAAAGGGAGAAAAAAGAGAGAGAGCATGATGTAAACAGAGAAAGAAAGGGTGGACAGAGCGGGAGGGAGGGGGAGAAGGCAAGAGACAACAAGAGAGGAGAGAGAAAAAGAGAGGAAGATATAAAGAGAGAAAGAAAGAGAGGGATAGGAGAGAAAAGAGAGGGAGGAGAGAGAGAGAGAGATAAAGAGAGAAACAATGGGGGGGAGGAGAGAGAAAGAAAGAGAGTGGGAAATATAAAGAGAGAGAAAGAGACAGAGTGAGGGAGAGAAGAAAGAATAAGACAATGGGTGGACAGAGATGGAGTGGGAGGGAGAGAAAGAGAGAAGGTAAGAGAAGAAAGAGAAAAGAGAGAGAGAGAAAGAGAGGGCTTGGAGAGAGAAAAGAGAGGGGGTATAAAGAGAGGGAGGGAGAGAGAGAGGGGGAGAGGTAGAGAGGGAGGCATAAAGAGAGAAACAATAGGAGAAAAAGAAAGGAAAAAGAAAGAGAGAGAGGAATATAAAGAGAGAGAAAGATGGAGTGAGGGAGAGGAGAGAGAAAAAGAGAGAGCGAGGGAAAGGAGAGAGAAAAAGAGAGAGAGCATGATATAAAGAGAGAGGGTGATAAAAAGACAGAGAAACAGAGAGAGGGAGATAAAAAAATGAGATGAACAAAGGATGGAGGGAGAGGGAGCGAGAGAGAGAGAGAAGGCAAAGGAGGACAAGAGGGAAAAGAGAGGGAAGGGATAAAAAGGAAAAAAGAGAGAGACAGAAGATATGAAGAGAGAGAGAAACAAGGAGAGAGAGAGATGTAGATAAACAAAGAGAGTAATGAGCAGTGTTCCTGAGACAAGATAGAACGTAGCAGAAAGGAGAGAAAATGCTTATTATAAATGAGAACATGGACTGAAGAGGTGCCAGCCTTTTTCCAACAGCACACAGGAAAGTTGGAGCATGAGTGTCATTTTCAAGCCAGGAAACAGCCACACTTCACTAACATTTTTATCATAAATGTCCACAAGTATACAGACTGTTTAGGATTTATTTAAAGATGAAGTTCTCCAGCTGAGGTGGTCAGGCCAGGCAGAGCTCAAGATGTGCTCCTGACAGCTGCCCCAGTGGCATTTAAGGATGGGTCAAATGCAGAGGACGTATTACCCCGAGGTTAAAGAGCGAGGAGGTTTAGAGCTGTCTACCACGTTATAACTTTGTTCCCTCATCAAAAACATGCCTCATGAGATTTTTAGATGTTATCCATGCATGCTTGAGTAATTTAGCGATCTCTCCCGGGCACTATTCTAACCCTCCTTATGGTTAGCTGTAAGATTCTGTCCAATCCTGAGCCCGCAAACCTACGTCACCCATGCTCCCACGTGATAATTTTTCATAAATATACAAAAAAATGATATATATGATGGCGCTCTGAAGGGGGAGTGACTTAGAACAGATTGCAAGTGGAGGGGGCGTCAGAGTGTCAAAAAACTAAAGTGAGACTTGTAAAACCTGTTAATACATTGTTTTAAGTAAATATAGCATTTTCAAAACAATAAAAAGTAACATGGTGGTATAAATAGCAATTAATACCCCATAGAAGTAAATACTCCTCTTTAAATATGCACAATGTAACTTTTATAGTGAATGGTCCACCATCCGCTTGTCTCCATGAAAATGTATTATCGTATTTTCTGGACTGTAAGTCACATTGTATTTCATAGTTTGTCCAGGGGAGCGACTTATACTCAGAGCGACTTATATGTGAAATGATTAAAATATTTCATTTCACATCTTTGTCATTGTCGCACTGACAGCTGTGAGAACGCTCTCTAGGCCTGTGCACCAGTATGACAGACACATGGAAGCAAACAGAGCTTCATCTACTTCAAGAGTTGGCGGAAATGTTAAGAAGCGACACCGAGGATGAAGAATTCAGTGGATTTAGTGATTTGCAGTGAGATCGAGAGTAAACTTGTTAGCTTGTTTTTTTATGCTTTAGCTATCTGATTAACTATTAATATCTTACATTAACATACCAGACACGTATTCAGTTCGTAAGTTAGCTTGCTGTACTGCCTTTCAGCCTGTTGTTCTTTATTTTATTGTTATTATTGTAACTTTGCTTAAAGATAAAATGCCTGTTCTTGGTCTCAGATTTCGTAAAATAAATTTCCTCAAAAATTTGACTCTTTTTTATTATTATGCATTTTTTTGCTGGTGCGACTTATAATCCAAAGCGACGTATTGTCCAGAACATACGGTAATTGGAGAAAGCAGGGAGTTATTAGCTTATTACAGATCAGATCAGTGGAGACGCTAACTTACCACTTACAATAAGAATGCATGTAATTCAAGTTTTATTTTCACTGAAATAAAAGCAAAAAAATTTAATGCCATACTGTGGAACATTTCAGGCAATTACATCTCCATGCAGACAACCAGATGGGAAACAGTCCAACAGAAAAGTTACAAAATAACTATAAAAAACACTAAAAGCTTTGTCTAGGATGAATAACATTACAGATGTTTATTTCATGTATATTTTTTTCTCCCAGTGACAGATTTTTGGAAGTTACCGTCCCCTTCGGGAAGTTTGTCCTTTGCGTTTGACGGCAGTGCGGCCCGCAGAGACTCATCTTCAGATCTTGAGACAGGATCAGAACAGCCAATTTTATTCCACAAACCATAAAAGTGACTCCTGAACTTAAATTTGTCAAAAGTGCTGCCATCTAACTTTGCTTCGTCTTGCATATTTCAGAGAATTTATCACCCTGATTGTGTAATTATGAATCTTTTTACTAGGTTTAGAATGATGTATATTTTGGATGCAGACTTTCATTACTATCCGTATTTCTTTTACCTGCTTTTTTTTCCCCATATCTGAGCAAAATGTGTCTAGCCCCAGTACAGATATATTGTATAAGCAGTTACTGAAGTGAAAATAAATCTGCTGTGTACAGTGCATCTAATTATGAAGTGTTTTATTGTCTAAAAATAAGAATAAAAATTAAAAACTAAAAATGCTGTTTGTTGTTACCTGTACTGTAACGGTCTGTCAGATTTGCACAATAGCTTATAAACTCATCACCGTGAATAATTAGGATACTCCGAATGCATAAGGTAAGTGAGGAATAACGTCTGTTTTTCATGTTTTTCAGACTGTTAAAATCAGATACAATTTATTCTTGGTAGGTGGAACACAAAGGAAACCCATCCGTGGCATTCTCAGGTAGACTTTATAAAGCGTGCACCAAAAGTCCCGTCTTTACACCCCGACAGAGAAGCATGTCGTCATTATAGGCCTCACTCCAGCTTACAGGAATATAGTTACTGGAACAGCAGCCGCATGCACACTGACATCACCTCTTTAAAAGCTGCTAAGCTAATGTCCGCTAGCCAAAAACATATGCCACATGTAGCCCCTCCCCCACCTGAGATCCCCACGGCCCAATGAGAAAACAACCTCTCTCTGTATGAATTTACTTTGGGTATGTTCTTTGGTATTGCTCAGAATTGAAGAATGAAGATTGGCTTATGTTGATATTTGGAAATGGTTTTAACTGCCACAAATTGATATGACTAATGGGATAAACTAGCAAATGTTCCAGGGTTGTTCTGTGGTTTGTAGAACTCATATAATGAAGATCCTCAGCCAAATTATTTCTAAACTGAAGAGTCATCTAAATTCAGTTTGTGCTTTAAGTTTTTATGCATTATAAAGTGTGTTAGTGCATTTTGGCATTGGATGGCCACCATAGAGTAATGGTATCCAAATAGAGTGAAATAATTAGACGGAATTGCTGCAGAACCAGTTAAAACACTTATTGTAAGAGTTAACAGAAATTTTAACAGTCAAATTTGTGGAACAGTTTTTTTTCTGTTTGTTTCTGTGCAATAAAAACATTTAAAAACATCTTTTTTATTGTAGTCTATTTTTTTTGTGTCTAAAACTGGTGCAGATTTAAGTAAGAGTGTATCGTTAATTAAAAGTCATAATGCTCAACTAAAAGCACAGCTAGTGATCCAACAAATTACAGAGAAAAAAAAAGAAAACTAGGCTCCTACTCAAGTCAGACTAACTGTAAGAGAAACAGTGTGGATGGAATATCTGATTTATAAATGAAGTGAGTGTAATGCAAACATTAAATAATGCTCAAAAGCTTGCACTTTAAAGGATATATTATGAAATTGAGAAAAACAAAATCATATCTGAAGGAGCGGTGCAAGAAACACAAATATTCAAATCATTTCAAATTGTCATAAAGCTTTTGTCACTTATAGACTTACTCCCAGTGGGAAGAGGAACCAAACAGTTCACTTGAAGTTACCATTCATATGTTTTTTGTTGTTTTGTTTTTTTTCACCTGTAGATAGCCTATGTGAAACCTGTTCTCCACTCACCCTTCCCCTCATCATGTAAATAGCCTCTAGTGGTGATATGTGAGAATGCAACATGTTGGGTCAGCCAGTGGATGGTAGCTTTAAGTCAGAGCAATGTCACTACATAAAATTATTATTCAAGTAAAAAGTAAGGTGCAACAAAGCAATAGGTACAGTTTCCTTAAACAAATGTGAATAAAGTAGCTAAATATTACCCACTGTGTGAGACTATTTGCTGTAACCTTTTTATTACTAATGACAACTGACTCAGATTAGTATTATTCTTGATGGAATTAAACTAGACAAGACTTCCCATCTTCCCAACACTCTTCGTACATGTACACTGATCCTCCTCTCCGCTCACACAATGCAGCTTCCAACATGGCCACCAGTCTCGCCAAAGGCCTATTTTACCTCCACCACAACAACATTCATACACAGGTGAAGTGTCTGGCTCAGTAACTGGAAGAAACTGGCACAATGAACCACCAACCTCAGCCTCACAAACCTTTATAGATCCACAAGGGACAGTACTTAAAGGTCCTGTATCAGATGTTTCCTCATGTATCTGAACAAACCATGTCTTGCTCCAGTACAAATGATTGTATAAGCTGCTCTTGAAGTCAAAATAAGTCCCCTTTGTGCTGTCTGCATCTAATTTGAGATTAGATTTTATTATCCTTTAGCTGGAAGTGCTTGTTAGCATGCTAGTTGTTTTTAGCTTCACCGTTGGTCTGCTTTGGTATCTGAGAGCTGTGAAAAGCACTTGTAAACTCATCGCCGTGAATAATTAGGATGGTCGGAATGCATAAGGTGAGTGAGGAATAACTTTGGACCACAGCAAATAAACTAGTTGTGCTTTTACTACTTTTCAAGACAGTAAAAATCAGGTATATCGCTTTTAACACAGTTCTACCACCTGTCGCAAATAGGGTCGAGACTGTTGCTGCACAGACGATATCCGATCATCTTGGCACCACTGGTTAGGCTTTATCGCTTCAATGTTGTTGCAGTCAAGCATCAAATTCCCATGAAAATATTCCCCTCTGTGTGAACGCTGTCTGCAGGTAATAAAGACACATTTGCAAAACGGTGAAATCCCGAGTCTTTTTAAGATGCAGCTCCACGCCTCGCATAAACACAGGAAACGATAAAACGCGCTATAAACCTCCTCCGAATCATCCGAAAATATTTGGCTCCAAACTCGACATTGTAACTGGACTCTTTCTTCCATCAGGTCCAAATGTGTGTGTGTTTTTTTTGTTTTTTTTTATCAAGTCTTGGCTGAGTTCTTGGATTGGTTCTGGTTCAGATCGTGGCTGGGTTCTTAAAGCTGACTCGGGTCCTGTAAAAAGCTCTAAACTAATAGATAAAGATATGTCTAGTGGTTTATAAGGTAGTCTCATTAGTCTTAGTCGTTTATTGTATTGTTGAAATGATTTAGAGCTAGAAAAATTTAAGTTTTGTAAGTTTTTGCAGATATTTAGCTACATTAACGATGATTCAGTCCAGCACAAAGAACATATTGTTGTTGTGTCATTGGGCTAGACACTTCATCCTCATAAACCACCTCCAAATCATCCGAAAATATTTGCCTTCAAACTCGGCATTGTAACTGGACTTTCTTTGTTCCATCAGGTCCAAATGTGGGTTTTTTTTTTGTTTTTTTTGTCAAATCCTGGGTGAGTCCTGGTATTGGTTCTGGTTCAGATCCTGGTTGCGTTCTGAAATCTAACCCGGGTCCAATAAAACGGTTTTCCAGAAGATAAATATAAGGCAATGTCAGTAGCCATTGTCTTTTATCAGCTTGTTGAGATGATGTATTGCTAGAAAAAATATATTGTAAGGGTAATGGACTGTAACATGCAGATTTTATATTTGAAATAGATATTTGTACTACTCATACCAATGATTCAGTCCAGCCCAAAGAACATACTGTCATTGTGCCATTGGGTAATACACTTATTGCAACTACAGTATCTAGCTCCATAAACCTCCTCCGAATCATCTGAAAATATTTGTCTCCGAATACAGCACTGATACTGACCTTCTCTTTGTTCCATTAGGTCCAAATGTGTGTTTTTTTTCTTTTTCCAAGGCCTGGCTGAGTTCTGGGATTGCTTCTGGTCTGGATCCTGGTTGGGTTTTGAACGCTTTCCCTTGTCCAATTAAATGGTTCTCGAATAGATAAAGATATGTGTAAAGGTTTATAAGGCAGTTTCAGTAGCCATAGTCCTTTATTGTATTGCTGAAATGATTTAGAGCTAGACATTTCACGTTTTATAAGGTAAATGGACTGAAAATGGACTGTAGATTTTATATTTGAAATAGATATTTAGCTGTGTGTAACCCATTTAACATTGCCCTTGTGTCACTGGGCCAGATACTTTGCTAACTTCAGCTGTCCTACGTGACAATCTTTGGTCCACTCTGACAATGCCGTCTGAGAAAGTTTGTGTTGTAAAAAAAAAAAAAAAAAATTGTTGAAAAGAATTCATCAAGACAGTGCGACAACTGTTGTTTTGCATTGGTCTAAATGTAAACTTAGATGCTGGTTATGGAGGGTCACTACAATTTTCAACGTGATGTCATAAAATAATATCAATTTATTGGCCAAGTGAGAACTGCAGTGGACAACCGTAGTGCAGAATCGTGCTGCTATGCTAGGTCAGAGGCACAGAGAGTGGCAATTACCATAACTGCACCATCTAGATCCGGAAAGACGCCCACCAGACTGTAAACCAAGATGAGGGGGCGTACCGACTTCCTCACGCTTGGGATGTGGCTCTGAAAATTTCGAGCAGCAGATATGTTATAGCGACATCACATCACACCTCTGGCTAATGCATTATTATCTTTACATATCTTCCATTTAGGTACTCATGACCCTTCAAAAATGGTCAAATTTTAGATCTAGCAACTGTGTCCTTGTATTTGATCCATCAGCGCTTGGGGACCTGTTTCCAAATATACATCTAGTTTGGTCAAGACTATCTGGAAGTTTAGCCTAATGGGTATGTTTTAGATTTTTTTGGTTGCAACACCAAATTACGGAAATGTATTAATATAATTTCAAGTTAAACACATCTAAAAACACTTGAATAGACAACCACAATTGTGCCTAACTTACCCACTGCTCCAATCTACACAAGCGCGTTTACACATATGTACATATTCATTTGACTTCATCACTGCCGTCCATTTGTGGTCCATACTTGGATGTTTGTTTAACAGTTCATCTCCTCCGGGTCACGGTCTGAAAGAGTTTGTCTTTTGAAGTTATGATTACACGTCCACATCTTGAGCTATCAGCCCCATTACTCAAGACTCTTACTCAAAACATATGGATGGATTTACTTCCTGGTTTTTAACAAGGGTTTTTACTGACGCTACGGCCTGATGTTTTGTTGTTCGCATGTGTGGCACTAAAATGAAAGATTTCCGAGCATAAAAGTTTTTACAATCAGCGTCATGTACTGTGTATTTTCTGAGCAGTGTTGGACATGCAAGATATTTCAGAAAACTACATTATATAGTGATGTTAGCTTCACTCGATTTCATTCCCAAAAGCATAGCAGGACAGCTCAGAATACTATGTTAGAATTTGCGGTTTAAGTGTCACGATTGCAGATTTGTTGATCTTGTTTATGGAAAAAAAGGCCTATTTCTGTAATTACTGGGCGTACCCACATGAAAGAAAAACTGGCCCAAAGTTTAATGTCTTCTTTGTCTGTATAAATGAAATTCTTTACCTCCCAGCTTCTGAAAGTGGTTCTATTATTTGTTCCTAAGACATGATTTTTGTCAGTTAAAAGGACTTTACCCAATAAGATTAACATGCCGATATTTTGATGCCAGTCCCTAATTAATTATGATAAGCATTGAGTCTCCCATAGAACGTGAACTAAGCAGCTCTGGGAAGTAGAACGCCCTGTAACACTTGAGCAAGACACTTCACCCACCATGCCTGTATGATGGAGTGACTGAGGCCATTGTCACTGAATGGCAGCCACGTCTGTGTTTGTCCTATGGCAGCTATGGCCTTTCTACAGATCTCGAAGTAGGATCTTGCTCAGTCATACCTATCCATGGGTTTCAGAATGATGGGATGATGAATGAAATGATAAAATCAAGACCTAGCGATTAACACTTTAAAACACAAATTTCATAAGTTTTGAATAAGAACAAGTCCTCAAGAGGAAGCCCAAATCCACGAATAGCTGGAAAAATTGCCAAATGTGTATGTGTTAAGCTAATGCGGGAATCCAATCCAGACAAAGAGAGAGGTGCATACATTATGAAGCTCAGAGTAGAGTCGCTGCTCCACCACATCTAAAACATACACAATAGAGAATTTACTTTCTGTGTTCAACTCGTGCCAAAACAACAGGACTATGGTTTAAAAAATGTAATTACGATGGACTGAATAATTATTGTTTGAGAAAGCAACCACACAATTCTGTTTCATTTTTTCTTATATTTATGTAAAATTTGTATGTACACATAATAGGCAGCAATGAACCGCTGACATTCAAATCATTCAAAAATAGTGCTAAAACGAACCAGGAAAAACAAATAAAACATTGCGTTGGCATTTACATTTACAATTGTTTTTTTTTTTAAACCTTTTGCTTTTATCATAACTACATTTCTCCGTTTAAATCAAAAGACAAAAACAATTTGCGGGTTACAATACTCTTTCCAGTAACAGCTGAATGTGGAAATGACCATAATGCATTCGAAATCTCTTTATAATAACTTATTCAACAAAACTGCTTGACCTGCGCTGTTGTGGTTAACTGTCGACCCTATAGATTGTACAGGAAGGAAAGGTATATTATACTAAAGGCTCATTGTAGCATCTCTAAATCTTAAAATTTGAAACCATTGATCAGGTCCTATATAAAATGAAAGAAAATATATTTGATGTTTAACTTGATAGGTGTACTCAGACTTGCACCAACACCACATTAAAATGGGGATTTAACTGGGACTAAACCTAGATTAGAAAAGGACTAAACCAGGGCTAGATTAGAACCATACATCAGGACTTAACTGCGCTCAAATCAGGATCAAACCAAGTGTGAATCTAACGATGAACTGTTTCGAGAATTTTGAATGGAAGTCAATAAAGATGAGTAACAATACCAGTAT
This sequence comes from Periophthalmus modestus, assembly GCA_019594935.1. Taxonomy (NCBI): domain Eukaryota; kingdom Metazoa; phylum Chordata; class Actinopteri; order Gobiiformes; family Gobiidae; genus Periophthalmus; species Periophthalmus modestus. Next base: position 24,840,647 of record JAIEZT010000012.1, on the reverse strand, counting down.
TTTGATCATCAATACGGGTTATATCGAGTAATTGTACTTGCAGTCTACTTACAGCCTTTAGATGGCGATGTTTCCCCACCTACGTATGTACTACAGCAAACGTTGCCAGCTAGCTTTGGTCCGACTTGGTTGCTATAAACAAAAGCTGTTTCCAGTTTCAGTGTAGTTAGCTCCTCCCTTCTGATAGATATAAGGCAGCAATCTGACCAGAACTGAAGAAACGGTTTGGATGATCAGCCAAACATCTTCACTCCTACAACGTTTTGCCCAGCTTTACTTTGGTCCGATTATCTTTTTCTCATTATTGTCAAAATGTACAATTCCATTTGAAGAGATTAGCTTAATTAGCATTAGCATTAGCATTTATTTGATGATTTTTAAAGCCACAAAACAATATACCATCAAGACTTTGCAACTGATGCAAAATTCAGCTCTTCACTGACTTCCATTCATTGATCCTATTTTGACAACTTGCACAATCTCTTGGAACATGCATGACTTAGCTTCTTTAGGTGTAACAAAACAGCACAATTTGAGCAGATAATTGCAAAAGTAGGCCTACAAATATATTGGCAATCATTTCAGTGAGAGAGGGGTTATCTTCTTGTTAAGTCCATATAAAACAAAGAAAATAGAAAGTAACCCAATCACTCAGCACATTCAAATCACTAACATGTCCAAAAGTGAATCTGTAAATGTACAAAGATATATAGATATATAAACAGCCAAAATATAAAGCAAAGGATTTACTTTTAAAGCAGAACTCAGTAACATGTGTCATTTCTTCACATACTTTAGTGAAAATTAAGAAATACAACTATTGCTCGCTTGTTGTTTAGCTAACTTGCTTCACAAAATCCTAGAATTAAAGATGCATGCTTGGGATTTTACCATTGTACAGCTTAGCATTGGTATTTGTTATAATATCGCTTAAAATAATTTTACGGCTTGGAATGGCCATCCAAAAAAAATATTTCCATTCTTTTTTCCCATAGATGTTCTGAAGGAAATTAATATTAAAGGTTTGAAAGCTTGTTCAGGGATAATCAGCTATGTGACCTATAATTTTACTCAACATAAACTAGTAAAACATTTTGTGGAATTTTAAGTTTTAAATGTACCTTTTAGACTTTATGGGGATTAGTTAACGCATAGCTGGTTAGCCTCCATTTTGCCTTTTTTTTTGCAAAGTCTAAGGGAAAAATGAATGCAAATTTTACTTTCAGAACCAAAGGCAACTTCAACGAACTGTTTAGCTCCATTGAAATATTTGAATGAAATTAAAAGTAATGGTAATGACAGCAGACTGAGCAATGACAAAATGAGCAAAAAGTCTGGTCTTTAAAAACACAAGAGAAGCTCCATGGACTAAACTTATTTGAAGCAGATGAACTAAATATGTACATTTACTTTGACAAAGACTTAACATAAAATGGTTGAAAAGCGATAGCATATTATTGCCCTTTTAACGCCACCAGCCCAGCAGCGCTCACACTTACAAGTTCACCCAACCCACCATCACACAGTCTCTGAAACAGTTCATCTGCGCTGGACCAAACATTACTGAGTTCCGCTTTAACGTTTGTGCAAGTCCATCTTTTTTTTTTTTTTTTTTTTTTTGGATCGTAATTAGAAGACGTTCTCGAATGCAGGGCACTTGTAGGTCTTGAGTTTCTTGAGGGTCTTCTTGAACTCTTTGCTGGACTTGTCCCATTTGTGGATGCCGGTGAGGAGGAACTGCTGGTCCACCTTGCGTCCCATGATGAGGTAATGGGGGGTGAGGTTGTCCAGCTGTTGGCAGGGGCAGTCGGCTCCGTTCTTTAGGTTCAGGACTAGCTTCTTCAGGTCTTTCTTCTTCAGCGTGCCCATTTTGATCATCTTCTTGCGCTTTTGAAGGATCACCTTGCGGTCCATGTTCTCACGCTTCACTTCCTTGATTTTGGCTTTGAAGGCTGTGGAGACAAAGAGGAAATGAGGTTAGTTATCAAGTTATAAGTACATGGTTTGAATGTAGAACCGTTATACATTTTATATACATTCTGAAGACATCAAATATATCATGCAAGATGTATGGAATTATGTTGCAAAGAAAAAAAGTGACATAACTCAACTAAATATATTTTATATTCAAATTCTCAAAGTATCCACCCTTTGCTTTCTTGACAGCACTGCAAACCCTTGGCCTTCTCACAATGAGCTGCTTGATGACGTCCCCTGAAGTGGTTTTCACTTCACAGCTGTGCCATGTAAGGGTCAAGGAATGCCAAGAGTGCAAAGCAGTGATAAACGCAAAGGGTAATGGGTATTTTTAAAAATGTCTGTGTAATCCTTCAGTCGTCCAGATCTGATCCATAGCAAAAGACGAAGTTTAAATCTGTCAACTGGACGAATCGTTGTAAGGCTGAAGACGGTTCGTATCTACACTGCCAATAATCATGGAAATAAAGAAGAACCATTAAAGAAAAAGTGTGTCCAAACTTTTAACCAGTCGTGTATGCAAAAGATTGTAAAGTTACATCCTTTTTTCAGTCCAGTTTTAAGCAGCAGTAGGTAGAATGTGGTTTAGGTCCTGTTTTCTCAGTAATTCCATTTGTGTTTAGACGAGGACTGCGCAATTAATGCAATCGATTAACCGAGTCTTTTCGTCACTGATAAAATTGGGTCTTTTTTATGGAGAGGTCTTCAGCTGTCCTTTTTTATAAATCAGCAAAAATCAAGTAAAAAAAAAACAAACAAAATATTAAGATCAATCAATATGAGAGAGAGAAAAAATACTATTGATTTTTTGTTTTTTTCACTGAGCTAACAAAGGCAATATCAGTTCTACAGATTGATATATAGATTTATATTTATTGATCTATACACAATCTCTTCTCAATGTTCAAAAATATTGCATTAGATATTTTCAATTTTATATATTCTGAATATTTTGAAACAGTTGGTCAAAATATGAAATGTATTTATTTACATAGGATCATTCAAGATCCCATTTACAAGGATGTCCATGTTTCAGTAGTGGTAGAAATCAGAGACGCCTACACAGACAGGGGTAGAACATGCCAACTCCACACACCTCATCTTGTCTTAAACTCAAACCCAGGATCTTCTTACTGTGTGGCATGTGTCTTAACCACTACGCCACTTAGTTTCTACTTCCCACCTTGAACCACTCAGAAACCCCTCACCAACCGCTGGCGAATGAATCAGCGACTTTCACTCACATTTTATTAATCTACATGGCCCAATCATGTGTAAAGCATCTCCTGGACCTGGCAACAAATCTGCATTCTTCTCCCCTGAAAACCCATCTTACTGGAAGTGCCGACACTCATTTGCGCTTTTTTCTTCTGTGTTCTTGCGATATCTGGCATAATTACTTCCCATGTATTAGACAAACACATGACTTAACCATGCGGTGAGTGTGTGGTTTTGATAGAAGAAAGCAGTTATGTGGACATGGGGTGCTTTTGGCAGTCAAAGAAAATTCCTGCGATGACATTTTGTGTTTTCAAGCTGATTGGGCACTGTTGATTAATGGGACGAGCTACAAGTACTGGTTGCATTAGTTTAACAAGTTGGACAGGACTACAAAACCAGAGACACATCTTGTAAATAAACAATCTTCCGAAATCTCATCCGATGACGTCTTTCAGCAACTACGATCAGTATGTTGTATGCACAGTTTTTAATTGACAAAGTTTACGAATTCCAATTTGTACTTTTATTTGAGGTATTTGTGTATTTATGTAATGTTTTCAGACTTTTTTTTTTTTTGCATAAATAGTTGGTTTTTGAATGCACTTGTGAGTATAGTTTGGGTCAGATACGTAGATATGTGGTTGTTTTGAGAGCTTTTACCACACTCCCTTTGTAATCGACTAATCCAGCGGTATCCAAACTATGGCCCGGGGGCCAAATGCGGCCCTCAGACCAATTTTTATTGGCCCTCAGGCCTTCAGTTGACCTGGCCCAATTGATCATAATCAGTACTCTTTTTTTTTTTTTTTGCAAATTTGAGTAATTCTACCATATAACCTAAATAACATCACATTGCATTGTCATACAGACCTAATATTAATATTTCAAGCCTTATTTAAAGTATGAAGTTAAAACTATGTTAAATGCACCATCTGAATTATCCACTGTATTGACCACTGGCCCTCCGTATTGACTATTATGATGACTAACCCCTGGACTAATCGAACGGTAGGACATGCCTTTAATGACCCAATGTTTTTGATTGCCGCCGTAATAATAAAACACTTTTGAAATACTACTGGGGAATTGTGTGTGACCATTCAAACCACTATAGTAAAAAATTACAGGTACAAGTAAAGGTATAGTTTTTTTCTCAAACCTTGCATTATGACAACATGTTTGAATCTATTGCCATTGTATAAGGAAATAAATAAAATTAAAATAAGTCATATATTAAACAGTCATAATATTTTCAACTATGTCACATCACTTTTGAGCAAATTATTTAAATATACTGCAAAATTGACATAAAATTCCACTGTATTAAAATCCAATAAGTCATAAGTTAAATTTACCTACACTTACAGAAGCAACCTCATGGTTTTCAAAAAAGCTTGGACATTTTCTATTTTCTTTTTTTTTTTGTCAAATTGACTTGAATTGTAAAGCCCCATTGCGTAACTTTTATTTATTTACTTTAACACAGTGTTGCTTTAAGAATGTGCTTCTTTGGGAGATACCAGAATATATTCATTATCACGCATGCTGTTATAAAACATAAATTAGTTATGTCCAAATGTTTCTCTTTTAAAGACCACTTATCTTACTTGAGTACATTTTTGACTACTTTCCACCTCTGCTAGTAACAGATTTACAACTGGCCCACTCAAAGCTTTTTTCCCCCCATACTTTATTATACTGTTTAAAGCTTTTATGATGGTTTGTTGTCCCTGGAGCTCCCCTGGGCTGGCTCTGTTGTTTTGCCTCTGAGTGCCTAGCCTGGTTTGGAGTTAACTGTGAGGGCCTGTCTCATCAGATGGAGATGGGCATTGTGGAGAAAAGCCCCCTGTTGGGTTTATGGGTCTTCTTGTTTGTGCCTCAACACCATGCAAGGTTAAAGTTCAGTAAAATAGAATCTCCAACCGCTAAAGGAAATCCTAAATTGCTTGGAGATCTTGCCAGTTGTTTTCTTTTGCATTGTTATTGAGTAGGATTTTTAGTGTTGCTGGGCAAATCTAGCAAAGCTCTAATTGTCCCTTTAGAACAGGGGAGGGGAAACTTTTTGACACATGGGCCACAGTGGTTTCTAAAATTTGACAGAGGGGCCGGGCCAGGATATATATATATGTATATATTACATTAGAGATTTGGCCTGTAACATGTAGCAAAGCATGAATATGCAAGACTCATTGTATAAATTGTTTTCCAAATAAATTAATTACATTAATAATTCATTTATTAAATTTCAGTTAAATAAACACAGGGGTAAAACTTTGCACAAGGTTTACCCTTACCTATTTTAATATAATTTGGTCACGTTCAGCGGGCCGGATTAATAAGTCCAAAGGGCCGTGTTTGGCCCTCAGACCATAGTTTGCTCATGTCTGCTTTAATAAGGTTCCATCTGCGTTCTGGGTATGTTTTGACAACTCATATGTGAAACTGAACAGGGAAATGGATTTTTGCTTATAAAATCCTAAAAATGTGCACCAACAACAATGTGGTATTGATCCTTGTAATTAAATATTGTAAAGGAGCATAGTGTTAAAGAAGATTTAAGGATGCTACTACTACTACTACTACTACTACTGGAACTGGAATTAGTGTTTACTCAAATGTATTCTATTCTTAGTGACTCAGCAGACAATGAGGCTCTTTTCTAATGTCTATGTATGTAATGTTGTTTTGGCCAATACATCTCTATGAACATTTTGCCTGCTTACAACAAAGCAGGACTACTTTGCCTGAGTAAGACCTAAACAAAAAGGTTATCCAGTTTTAAGCTGTATTTACAGATTATGGGAAACTGTCTTCTCCACTCTTTCTCTATGCATGATTCTGGAGCAGGAGTTACAGACAGTTAGCAAGATTATTCGTAGTATATTCTTGGGACACCATCTACAGATCTGCCCTATGCATGATTCTGGACAGGAGTACCTAGCTGGAAGCGTAGTATAGAGGTTACACAAATACTGTCCCAGCGATATATTGTATAAGCGTCTCTAGAGGTCAAAATACATGCGTTTTGTCTGCATATAATCACATAGCAAGATAATCAGTGTGTGTGATTAGCATGCTAATTGTTGTTATCTTTACCACGATGGGAGCGCTTATAAACTCATCATGGCGAATAATTAGGATGCTAGCAATGTATAAGGTAAATCAAGAATATTTTTGGACCACTGCAAACCATTTAAAATGAACTATTTTTTTTTTTTTCATGTGTTTAAGACAGTAAAAATCAGGTACGGCGTCTTTAAGATAGCGCTATAAGCGCTGGCCAGTTCTCTGCTCTGAATTTGTAACGTTCCTCTTGGTTTTCACTTGGCATTAGCGACTTACTGTAGACGTGGACATGAGCAGATTAAGTTCTTTGACAACACGAGGTGCAAAGAAAGTTCATCTTGCGAACGGATTACATGGAAAATTTAGACAAAAGTTAAATCCCTACTGGGGTGGCCAAACGCTTCTACTTTCTAAAGCTGGTCTGACTTCAGCTAGCATGAAATCTTCTTACATTTTAGAAACTGGTGAGCGCGGATAAACTGGCTAATCCTAACCATGTGCCCTGCTAATGCTAGGCAAAAAACATGGCTGACCGATTTTAACGTGATAATTAGCAGAGATGAGATGGGATAGCAAGAAAAGAGTGTCTTTATGTCAAAATCACTTTAGTTTCATCCTAGAGGAATTTGAGAGCCCCAAGTGAGAAAAGTGCTATGGAAAGTGAAGTTTTATCAAATGGAACAATCATGAATAATCAGAGTCGGTTGTAAGACTTTCTAATATTACAAAACTGATTTAGGGATTGACTGTACAGCGCTTTATAAGTTAGCAAACAGAAAGATTAGATAAGTCAATAGAAATAATGCTATAGACTACAAAATGGCCATTCGTCAAAGGTTCCTTATGCAAAACTATGATAAGTAGGCCAGTAATAAAAGCAATACGGGGTAGTCTACACCATAACTATGGAAAGCAAAATTCAATGGAAAAAGGTATATCAAGCCTCATGGCCACTACTGATCGCAGAGCGTCTCTACACTCTCTCTCGCTATTTCACGCTTCAAGCTATCTTGTCCTGCAAACAAAGACTTCACGCCAGGAAAAAAGATGCAGCGTAACTAAATCTTTCCTATATACATATTAAAAGGCATACAAATACAGTGAAAGCTACGAAGAAGTCCTGAACAGTAGCCATTCTTAACATCATGCTAGCTTTAGCATATTAGCAGTGACAACAATGGCGATAGTGGTGATAGTTGAAGTGCAAGTAGCTGTAGAAGAAATACTTGAAATACCACATTTAACTGCAGAATGTTGACACATGTATACTTTCACTTCTTATCTTATTTGGTTGATATGTAACAAATCACCCGAATCTTTAGCTCATCTGCTTGTTAGCCTAAGAGTTTAGTTTCTAATATAGCAACAGTTGAATTGTACAGTCGGCTTATTCTTGCTTTGATTTAAGATAGGCCTATTGAAGTTAACGCTGCGTCACAATATCAGTTGGAGGCTTTATCTGTCACTACACAGATAAAACTCAACATGATTAAAGACTGCTTTTCTTTCATTTTTTTGCTTTTTTTCCCCTCAACTTGGCGTCTGTAGCTTTCCCAATCTCCAAAACAAACTATATTTAAAAAAAAAAAAAAAAAAAATACAGCTTGTCTCCATAACCTCAATGCTATGACATATCCGACAACGCTACGCTAGGCTAACTCCTGCCAGCATTGTTTAGCCGTCGCAATCAAGCCGCGCAAGCCAAAACATCCTGGAAATTTCTCCTAAATCATAGCGCTATCCTTCTTGTTCTGTATATCTTCGCATGTCTCACAGTTAGGACACTTGTGACAAAAAAGAGCAAACACCATCCATCTTTCGTCCACATGAATGAGTGGGCTGTTCTGTGGGGAAAACCAGAGATACGCCACCAAAGCTAAAGGCAGTCACCGCACGCTAAACGGACGGGCTAAGTGTTAAACAAATGTAACCAGAGAGTCCTGCGCTCATGTAAAAGAAACGTGGGGTTGACAAAAATATGACTGGAAGTTTCCACAATTTAAGGTACAAAGGTTGTAGTTAGTAGTAGATATGGTGACATGGTATTATAATGGACACAGGGTGAATTTGAATAGAAACTACTATTCAACACCTACTAACACCTAGTAGTTATTAAGACTGTATCATTCCTTATAGACTTTTTCACCATCATGAACTCTTTAAATCATAAAGGCTTTAAAGCTATTTGCGGTTTAGTTTAGTAGTAGTAATAGTAGTAGTAACAGCAGTAGTAGTAGTAATAGTAGTTGTAGTAGAAGTTGTAGCAGTAGCAGAAGCAGTAGTAGTAGTTGCAATAGTAATAGTAGTTGTAGTAGTAGCAATAGCAGTAGCAGTAGTAGTTGTAACAGTAATAGTAGTAGTATTAGAAGTAGTAGCAGTAGTAGTAGTAGTAGTTGTTGTAGTAGTAGCAGTAGCAGTAGTAGTAGTTGTAGTAGTAACAATAGCAGTATTAGTAGTAGTAGTGGTAGTAGCAGCAGCAATAGCAGCAGTACTAGCAGTAGGAGTAGTAGTAGCAGCAGCAATAAGAGTAGTAGTAGTAGTAGTAGTAGTGGTGGTAGTGGTAGTAGTAGCAGCAGCAGCATTGGTAGTAGTAGCAGTAGTAGTAGTAGGTGTAGTTGTAGCAGTAGTAGTAGATGTAGTAATAGTAATAATTCTAGTAATTACATTAATTTGACATGCCAAGTCTGTTTTGGACTGAAAACTTGAACAAAAGTTTAATCAATATGAAATCAAATCAGCTATTTGTAGATTAGAGTTAGAAATATATATTTATCTTTTTCATTATTAGTAGTAGTCAACAATTGCTGTTTGCTATAAAAAGTTGGCTCAAGACTGAGAAATTGTTCTAATCACAACTTGTACACTAAACATTAATAGTAGTAGCCTATTAACAACATTTTGGCAGTACTAAAAGTGAGTTAGGGTACGTTCACCCTATATACACCACATTAAAACTGGGACTAAAGTGGGACTAAACCTGAAACTAAACCTGGACAAGACTAGGACTAAACCAGGACTAGAACAAGACCAAACCAAGTCCACATCAGGATTACGCTGGGTTCAAATCAGGGTCATGACAAGAGTGAACACACCATAAGTCACAATTGCAGGAGCCTACTTATGGAAGTGACTAATCTTTCTGGCTGCTGACCTTTTAAAAAGCCTTGGTAACACGCACAACATTTGATGAAATTTATGGTAATTGTAAGAAACTTGGCCTCACATAGTATGACAAGAAACTTACGTCATAAATTGTCATATTAGAAATTTAAGTGTCAAGAAACTGCAGCAGCAGATGTATTATAGTAATAGTAGGAGAACAAGTATTAGGTACAGTATAGTAATAGCACTTACTGTCAAAAGTACAAAAAAATCAGATACTAATCGATAGTAAAGCTAGTATCAAAACTAGATACTCCTTTGAGCAGGGATTGATATTAACAAAGTCACATTCACAGGACAGAAATGAAGCTTTCCTGAATAGCTTTAGAATAATCAAATATAAGACCACATAGAGTACTATACGCCCATGGACCACTATGGAACCTACCTGGACGACTGAGGGATTACACAGATATAAGGCCACATGGGAATATAAAAGAAAGTACTATTTAATGTTGAAAATCACATTCTATAGAAGCAAAAGACGATATAATCTCTCACAGATCTATGATTATGTCGTCAGACCCAAAGCAAACAAAAAGAACAATAGGAGGGCCATTAAAGGTTGAATAGGGTCGTTAAGGCTGAAATTGGAGACAATAGCTGTTTACAGTTTCAGTGTAGTTAGCCCCTGACGTCAGATAGATATAATATATTTTTTTTCGTCTTCTGCTATGGGTCAGACCTGGACGACTGAGGAATTACACAGACACGTTCTATTGTCTAGAGAAAAGAGTGTTTTTTTTTTATCATCGTAGTACTATGTATCAAGTCTAATCCTTAGCTTCAAAATCAAGTTTCAAATCTCAGTATACTGACAACACAAGTAGTAGCACCTCATTTAAATTTCAGCACTTGCTATTTTACACCACTACAAAACCCAACAATTCCAAATGACTTTAAAACGTACTGAGTTCACTGAGTAGTTTCCAAACCTAAATCTTGCTGAGTCTTCCTCCTTCTCTCTAAATGCTTTTCAGCCTGTCTACCACTGCCCTATGTAAGCCCATATATCTTTGAAATTACAAGACACATCCACAAACTCGCCATAAATTCTGTCTAATTCCCCATCGCCGCAGGAGGAATGCGGCACGCCAGATTTTAAAATATTTGAGGAAATTCCTGCAAAGATCCCATGAAGCCAGTATAGAGGAATAATTATATCATTTTTCATAATTATGGATTTGTGGGTAATGCTTTGGTGAATATATCTGTTTGAGCAGTCACGCAGTTTGAAATTTATGATGGAGAAAAAATAGGCTACTTTTCTTTGTGCAAAAAAAAAAAACAGCGCCAAGTGGTTCAACTGCATAAGTCAAAAAATCAAACAAAAAAGGATCTTGTGAATTATTATGGGACAGGTAAAGTGTTGTTATTTTTGATACACTAAAAATGCGATAACTCTGTACCAGATTTTTTTTCCCCCCCATGTATTTGAGCAAAATGTGTCTTGCCGCAGTACAGATTTATTGTAAGCAGCTCTCGGGGTCAAAATAAGTCCACTGTGTGCTGTCTGCATCTAATTATAAGGTGTGTTTTTGTCTGAGAATCAGGAAGTGCGAGTTAACATGCTAATTGTTGTTAGCTTAACGGTCACGGCAAAACTTTCTCTGGTGTCTGAGGGCTGTAAAAGAGCTTATAAACTCATTGCAGTGAATAATTAGGATGTTCGGAAGGCATAAAGTAAGTGAGGAATAACTTTGGACCACTGCAAGCTGTTTCCAATGAAGCAGTTGTTTTTTAGTTTTTAGTTTTTTTTTTTTTTTTTTTTTTTTATCAGGTACAGCTCTTTTAAGGTCTGTCTTTATCATCTGCAAAATTACAGGTGTTTTTGGACATTAATTTTGCAAGATGAAAGCAAGTTATACCTATTCTAACCTCACCGCTGTACCAACAAAAAATGTGGACATCATTTTGACTTTGCTTTTTGAACTTTTAAAACTCAATAGAGAAATTGGTTGCTGTCCCATTTTAAAAAGACACATAATTGTATTCCTTAAAGAGGGGTTATTTTACTTTTATGGGGTATTAACTGCTAACACATAACATATTAAGATCACCATGTTCCCTTTTATTGTGTTGAAAATGTTGTATTTGCTGTGAACGTTTCAACATGTTATTTATAAGTTTCACTTTCATTATTGACACTCTCTTTTCTCTCTGTGCTAAGTCACTCCCCCTTCAGAGCACTATCTGAACACAATCAACTTCGATCTCACTAATGAAACTACTGCACATCGCAACAGATTTGTGAAGTTGTTGTCTACAGTTTTGTATCATGTTTTTGTGTATTTATGGAGAACTGTCGTGTGGGAGCATAGCCCAGAATGTTACTGCTAACCGTAAGTGCCCAGGAAAGATCGCTAAATTACTCAAACATGCATGGAATGACATCTGAAACTCTTCAGGCATGTTCTTGATGAGGAATCAACGTTATAACATGACAGAAAACGACGTATTTGGCATAATACCCCCTCTTTAAAAACAACAATTCATTTTACCACGATTTTCTGTATCTATTCACCAAGCCTAAAACGTTTTTGCACTATCCCACCAAACCTGGACGCTCGGTTGCTTACCCACAGTTCCCTGTAAAACCAGAACATTGCGCCTTAGCAGTGCAGGGGTGCTAACTCTGACGACCACAGCTGCTACGCACATTAGCCACATTTGGTCCATTCATTTTGAAGCGTTTTACCCAAATTACTTCCACATGGACAAATACAGGTAAGAAGTCCAACACTCACAATCCAAGCACTGGGAAAAGGAGATTCATAATTTGTCAAAGTAATGCTTTCCTGCTCACCAAATTGATGTAGTTAGAGGCGCTGTACTTGATTTTTACTGTCTTAATAACTCGAAAAGTAGAACTAGTTAATTTTAGACAATGAGTTTCAACTTTCAGAGGCCAGAATGAAGTTTTGCCATCACGGTAATGCTAGTTCATGTACAGACTGGTAATGGGGTCAGTGAAGAAAAAGAAGAGATAGATGCTGTAAGTAAGTAGTAGCAGTAGTATAGTAGTAGCAGTAATAGGATCTTTAAAATATGAGTGAGTAGTAGTCATAGTATTTTTGTTTCGTTAAGTAAGATTCACAGTGTAGTCGCCATTTCAGTAAAAAAAAAAACACAAACACTATTACAAGTGATGGTAGTAGTAGAGGTAGTAAACGGTAGTGACTAGTAGTAGCAGTAGTAGTAGTATAGTAACAGCAGTAACAGATAGTACTAGTAGTATTTGTAGTAGCATAGTAGTCCCAGCAGAAGTAGTAGTTGTTGTAATACTAGTTGTTTAGGAGTATAATAGCAGTAGTAGCAGCGTAGTAGTGTAGACTTATTAGTAGTAGTAGTAGTAGTAGTAGTCCCCAGTCCCCTTAGGAACAACTGCAGGGTTCATTCCAGACACCACAACAAACAAACATTTACTGCTTTAAAGAGCTGCCACTAAACACTTTAACAGCTCCATTCATTAGTCCCACAAACCCTCCCTCTGCGTAAAACTCAAATGAGCCAGGACTAAACCGGGGTCTGAACCGGGGTCTGAACCAGGGTTTACACCAAGAAGAAACAACGACTAAACCAGGACTAAACTAGGATTAAACCACAATCCTCCACTCCCACCAACCATACTCCATGTAAAAGTCAAATGAGCCTGGACTAAACCAAGGTTTGAACCAGGACATGAACTAATCCAGAACTAAACCATGAGGAAACAAAGACTAAACTGGGATTTAAGAGCTCTCACCAAACCCCGCAAAACTGAACAGGAAAGAGTCTGAAATGTGGACGAAGCCAGAACAAAACTAGGGTAGCACTAAAACGGATTAAATGATCGGTGAACTGGAAGTAGTACGAAGCAGGTCTAAATCAGAACCTGGACTAAAACCAAGACTCCACGACTGCTGAACGACTGCGATTTCTGTCTTAATAATAGGATTACACTGACACTAATCCAAGAATCACAGTTCAGAACATGTTTGTACAGATCTAAACTACAGTGTTAGCAGTTTTTACGCAGAATAAGACAGGATATGTTGTTGTTTTTTTCTTGTGGCGTCCATTTTGCTTCCATTCAAATTTCGATCGCGATTAATCTTGCGGCCCTTAGGTCCACCAAACTGAACTCATCTGACTATCGAGCAATATTCCAACTGTTCTGCGCACTTCCTTGAGATCAAAAGAAGACTCGTAGATGTCTCCTCTGGCCCAAGACGCCAACGGGGTGGACCAGACAAGTCAGTATCATATTAACATTACACAGAGCTCATCCACTCAGCGGTAGATAAAGATGAGAGGAAATATGTGTCTGTAAAACGGCCTTATATGGTCACAGAGAGAAGAATGGTGTGATCAATCATGCTTATCTGAAAGACAGGATTCAACCAGGCCTCAAAATGCACATGTTGAACTAAGAAACAAAAATTCTGTTCTTTAGTATGCAAAATGTAAACTAGGGACTCATTTTAAAGGTGTACTATGTAACTTTGTCTGCCACTGGAGTGTTTCCGTGGATATGTTCTTGCTATGCCTTGAATATCCTACAGTATGGCATTAAACTATATATCTAGAAAAAAAAAAAAAATGTGAAAAGTAAGCAGTTCAAATGAGGTGGTAGCTTCAAAGTTGATACACAGTTTAGTGAAGGTGATTTGAAATTAGGGGTAGTACGTCCTGGATTATCACCTAATGATGTTACAAACGGAAATTTTGAGCTCTGGTGAGGGAAAACATGGAGGATTACGCATTAAAGTGCCCATATTATTCTATTTTCTGATCTATGTTATAATGTTGTTTCCTCATCACAAACATACCCAGAGTTGTGTTGTTTCATTCTCACATGTTTAACACACAAATCCTGCATATTTAGGTCAAGTTCTTCTCTCAAACTGAAAACACTCTATTCCACCTTGTGATGTCATGTAGTAATACAGGAAGTGCTCCACTGTGTTTTTTAAACTCCATACACCTTCGCTAGAATCATGTGGATGATTTCAGCCCAGGAAATGCCCATCGCTAACTTGAAAGCTATTACTACATGACATCACAATGTGGAACAGAGCATTTTGAGCTTTGTTTCTTTCAAGTGCGAATGAAACAAAACACAACTCCAGGTATGTTTCTGAGGAGGCAGCAACATTATAACATGGCTTAAAGCTCACAAGAGTCAGTTTTGTGTAATATAGGAGCTTTAATGCAATGAAAAAAACAAAACTCCCGCTTTCATAACTCAAATAAGTTGATTTAGTATGATATATAGGACCTTTAATCCCAAGCCACCAATAGGGAACCTATAAGATACTTACCGAATTCACTGGCACACATATGCTCCAGAATGGTGTCCGTCTTCATCTCGTTATCACAGGGAGGGCAGATCGGCGAGTAATCTGAAACATACAAATACATAGAATTTAACCGATTTTCCATTTACCAAAATCGCTTGAACGATCATTAAATTACTAAGGTTTGGTGGTTCCGTCACAGCTCAGACCAGTGCATACCGCTCTTCTGTCCCTGAGCAAGTGACTTCACACAATATGTTCGAATATGTGATGTTTAAAGATATTTTCTGCAACTGGTCTGCTTGTGATGGTCCGGAAAACGGTGACACATCGATCCTGTTTTCCGCTTCCAGGTGGCGTAGGGCCTTTCTCTGTGGAGTTTGCATGTTCTCCTAATGTCTGCTCTGTTTCCTGTGTGCTGTGGTTTCCCCTACTACTAAAAACACGCTCAGTAGGCCTATCCTGGTCGATAAATAAATAGACTCAAGATAAGATGAAAAATTTTTATGGAGACTGTCATATTGCATTTGGGTTTTTTTTTTTGGTTTTTTTGATTTTCCAGAGATATTCCACAGTATGGCGTTAAAATCCACATACCCGATTGTTTTCCATGAGCAAAATTTGTCTTGTCCCAGTACAGATATATTGTATAAGCACCTCTTGAGGTTAAAAAGCGGTTCACTGTCAGATAATCAGGAAGTGTGTGTTAGCATGCTAGTTACTGCTCGCTTTACCATCGCTGCAAAACCTCACACTGGCCTCTGAGAGTTACGGAAAGCGCTTGTAAACTCATCTTGGTGAATCGTGAGGATGCTCTGAATGTAAAAGGTAAGTGAGTAACGACTCTGGACCACTGCAAACCGTTTAAAATGAACTAGTTCTGTTTTTCATATTTTTAAGATGGTAAAAATCAGGTATTGCGTCTCTTACAGTTATTGAAAATGATATCTCCCCACCGCCCCACGTTAAACCCTTTAGCCTCCCCAGCGGTAGACTGCGCTGACCTGACCTCATGCAGGAATTTGTGTTTTTATAGCCAGCTGCGTTTCGACCGCAGTAAACATCCATCGCTCCCTGCGTATGCGCAAGCCAACGAAGTCCGCATAAAAACCCCCGTATGCACGCACAAAGTATGAAATGGTGCACCTTATAAATGATAATGACAGGTAATGCAAGCCAAGAGGAATGTTCTGGCCTTCTCCGGTAGCACTTTGGAAGCTAAAGGAGCCAAAAGTGTCCGGTGCCAATTTCAAGCTACGGAGCAGTGGTGAGACGTGATATGGAAGTTCTGAAAGTGATAAAGATTTATGTGGTGAAAAAATGCGCTACTCTAGAAACATGATTTGGATTAACAGACAGTATATGCTATAAAATAACATTGTGAATGAATCAGTAGACTTGTTCAGATTTAGGGCTGATGATACAATAAAAGTCGAATTTGAAAGTAACAAGGAAGCAAAAACTACTCCTATTAGAAGGTTTCCCAGTCAGTAGATAGTGCTGACAGTATTTTATGATAATGTGAGTAGATGGCAAGAATGACCTATTTATGATTGGCACAGCAGTGTTAATAGTTCAGGTAGTAGTACTAGTAGTAGTAGTGTAGTAGTGTTTTTTCTTCAATACATTGTAGATTTTTGCATACAAAGACACTCTGAACAACCTCCCCTCTCTCCTTCATTTTGTCTTTATCTCTCCTTTCTCTTCTCCACCCCTTTCATGATTCTCTCTCTCCCTCTTTCTCACTCCATTTTCTCTGTATCTTTAACTTTCTCTCTCTCCTCCTTCTCTCTCGCTCTCTCCCACTTTTGTTCTTGTTTTTTTCTCTCTGTATGTTTATCTTTCTCTCTTTCCTCCTTCGTGCTCTCTCTTTCCATTCTCTCTCCCAGTATCTTTATCTCTCCTTTCTCTTCTTCCCTCTCTCATGTCTCTCTCCATGTTCTCTCTCTCCCTCTTTCTGTATCTTTAACTTTCTCTCTCTCCTCCTTCTCTCTCACTCTCACCCACTTTTGTTCTTTTCTCTCTCCCTTATGTTTTTTTTTCTCTTTCCTCCCTCGTGCTCTCTCTTTCCATTTTCTCTCCCGATATCTTTATCTCTCCTTTCTCTTCTCCCCCTCTCTCGCGTCTCTCTCTCTCCCTCGCTCTCACTCCAGTCTCTCTGTGCCTTTAATTTTCTCTCTCTCCTTCTCTTCTCTCTCACTTTCGTTCTTCCCCTCTCCCTGCATGTTTACCTTTCTCTATTTCCTCCTTCGTGCTCTCTTTCCATCTCTATCTCCCTTTATCTTTATCTCTCTCCTCTTTCCTCTCTTCTTTCTTTATTTCTTTGCACTTCTCTCTCTCTGTCTCTTCTATCATTTTTTTCTCCTCCTCATCCTTACCCCCCTCTTTTCCTCTCTTCTCTCTCTCTGTATGTTTATCCTTCTCTTTCCTCCTTCTCTCTCACTTTCATTCTTCTTTTCTCTCCCTGTATGTTTATCTTTCTCTTTTTCCTCTTTCATGCTCTCTCTTTCCATTCTCTCTCCCTGTTTCTTTATCTCTCCCCTTCTTTCTCTCTTCTTTATTTATTTACACTTCTCTCTCTCCCTCTGTTCTATCTTTTTTCTCCTCCTCTTCCTTCTCTCCCCTCTTTCTCTCTCTCTCTGTATGTTTCTCCTCTGTCTTTATCCCCTCTTTCTCTCTCTCCTCCTTTTCTCGCTGTCTCCCACTTTCATTCTTCTTTTCTCTCCCTGTATGTTTATCTTTCTCTCTTTTCTCCTTCACGCTCTCTCTTTCCATTCTCTCTCCCTCTTCTCTCTTCGTATCTTTATCTCTCTCTTTCTCTCCTCTTTTCTATTTATTTACCTTCTTCTCTCCCCTTCTCTGTTCTATCTTATCCTTCTCCTCCTCCTCCTTCTCTCTCTCTCCCTCTTTCTCTCTTCTGTTCTCTCTGTATGTTTATATTTCCTCTGTTCTATGCTTTTTTTTCCTCCTAATTCTCCCTTCTCTCTTCTCTCCCTCTTTACTGTATGTTTATCCCCTCTTTCTTGTCCCCCTCCTTCTCTTCGCTCTCTCTCCCACTTTCATTCTTCTTTCCCTCTTTCTCTCTCTTCTCTCGCTTCTCTTTCTTTCATTCTTCTTTTCTCTCCTTCTCTCTCTCTTTTTCCATTCTCTCTCCCTGGTATCTTCATCTGTCTCCTTCTTTCTCTTTTCTTTCTTCTTTCATTTCTCTCTACACGTTCTCTCTCTCTCTCCCTCTGTTCTCTCCTCTTTTTCTCCTCTCTTTTTTCCTTTCTCTCTCTCCCCTCTGTCTATCTCTCTCTGTATGTTTATCCCTCTTTCTCCTCCTCCTTCTCTCGCTCTCTCCCACTTTCATTCTTCTTTTCTCTTTTTCTCTCTGTATGTTTATCTTTCCTTCTTCCTGCTCTCTCTTTCCATTCTCTCTGCCTGTATCTTCATCTGTCTCTTTACACTTCTCTCTCTCCCTCTGTTCTATCTTGTTTCTCCTCATCTTCCTTCTCTCTTCTCTCTCTCCCTCTCTGTATGCTTATCCCTCTTTCTCCTCCTCCTTCTCTCCCTCTCCCAGGTCCGTAGTCCCAGTTGTCCGTTCCATATGTTTGGGAGCTGCTGTTAAAGTTTGGCCCAGGTGTGAAGAGCTTAACAAAACACTGGCTGTTTACTGAGCCACTGAAGTCACTGTTTTTCCAATACGCACTTAAACCTATTATCACTGGGACCGGGCTCGCGGCTGTGGGGATTAACGCTGTTAGCTCAACTCATTAGCAACATTAGCTTAGAATAAACCCGCCTGATAAGTTTTGTTTGAGGACATTATAGCAGATTTTATGTTACCTGTTACGCAAGGCTCGGGATTAGCTTTGGAATGCCTGCAAACACTAACCGATTGTTGCTCAATAGTTAAATTGCTACATAGTGGGTTTGTCCAAAAGGCACATTATAACCAAACTAGCACAAAAAAAATATAGGCCTATTGTTGGCTTAAGATACGTACATTTATTGTCTTTTTTTAATTAAAATTGTCCCACCGGAGAAGCTGAAGGACGTGTCTGGGGTGAGGGAAGTCTGGGATTCCTTGCTCAGACTGCTGCCCCCGTGACCCGGCCCCGGATAAGTGGAAGAAAATGTATGGATGGATATATACAAAAATGGTAAAAATGAGCAAAAATCTACAAATATTTGCATTAACAAGATCAGAATACCTCTTGGAAGGTTTTTTGGAGATCCCAGATGAACCAACACGTTCCAAAGTTAATATGTGTAGTTAATAACTCATTTACTACTGTAGCGTTCATAAAGCATGAACAGAGACTTAAAATAGTTTATTAAGACAGGCCTAGAGAAACCACTTAATTAAATGTTCCACAGTGCGGCATTAACTATATAACTATTTTTTATTGCTTAACAACTATCTTGTTAAACCTCTCCACAGATCTGACCTGTGTCTTGGTTTGGCAGCGTCCATGCAGATAGACACATTAAGTGCTATTCTGAAGAACATTTCGGGCAAAGCTATAGCATCTCCATGGAGACGAGCATGATGGACCTTCCTCCAAAGAAGTTAATAGTGCACTTTAAATTAAGTAGTTAAGCCTAACAAACTATTTGATCATGATGAAAGACATTTTTGTTCATGCTTTCTCGAGGCCCTGCAGCAGATTAGTCCATATATTTCAGATTTGCCTTACCCCAGTTTATTGTATAAGCCGCTCTTGAGGTCAGAATAAGTCTGTTCTGATCTAATTACAAATGTCCTATAATCAGGAAGTGTGCGTTAGCATGCTAGTTATTCTTAGCTTCATTGTGATGGCAAAACTCTGGGTTGTGAAAAGTGTTTATGAATTAGTTCTGTTTATCCACATTTTATGTATAGCTATTATATTGTGGTACCAAAATGTCCACAAAATTTGGCCACATACACTCTACTTTACATTAACATACCCTCTCCTGCATATGCATACTCTATATACGCTAAGGCCGACTATAATGTAAGCCTTCTTTGTGCTTCCATAGGTCTCCACCACTACCCCCCGCTGGGCCCGCTCCCGTCCGCCCAAACCCCACGTGAACAGCTGATGTCTGCAGTCTCCCCACTCAGGCCTGTGTGGTCCTCCAAGAAAAGAGTCTCTTTCTCAGCCAAGCCAAGCCCAGAGCCAAGTGCACATACTGGCCTGTCACTCATTGCGTGCGCCCCCTCCTATCCTAACCCCCATCCACCAACCATTTCCATACATAAACATTCGGATACTGTACCCTTATCCCAATGGAGACCACCAACTGCTCAGGCATATAAGGTTTGACTGAAAAGAGGAAAAAACGTGGAAATTCCCAGCTATTGCAAAAAAAACAATTCAATCAAAAATGTTAAGGTTTAGAAGTTTACTGTGGCCTATGTTCTTGTGAAAATTACACAAAGTTATTATTGACAGAATTAAGGCCATGAAAAGGGTTCAGTAGTGTGCGTTGGAATATGAATATGTACTTGTAGTAGTAGAAGTGATGGTAGTATACTTTACATAGTATCAAGACTAAGTTGTAGAAGTTAAAATGAGTAGACTTCAAACCCAGTTCTCCCCACAGCATACAGTTGTTGTGCCATTGGGCAAGACACTTAACACTCGCAAAACCTTTTTGAATAGTAACTAGTACAGTCAGGAATAATCTGGTTGTAGAAAATGTATGAATGGACCTTCAAAATGTAGTAGTAGTAGTAGTAGTACTACTAGTCGTAGTAGTAGTAGTAGTAGTAGTAGTAGTAGTAGTAGTAGTAGCAGCTGTACCAGCTGTAATAAGGGTAAATAGTATCAGTACTAATAGAAGTTTATGTTAAAGTGGTATAACCCTTAATTCCTCCACATGTATCAGTTAGTACTGCTAGTACTAATAGCCAACTTTATGTGACTGCAGTATTAGTATTGTTAATAGTTGCAGTAGTAGTAATAGCAGTAGTAGTATTAGTAGCAGTAGCAGTAGTAGTAGATATCAGTTAGTACTGCTAGTACTAATAGCCAACTTTATGTGACTGCAGTATTAGTATTGGTAATAGTTGCAGTAGTAGTAATAGCAGCATAGTAGTAGTAGCATAGTAATAGTAGCAGTATGTAGATATCTGTATGTATAAGTATTTCGTATACTAATACTGTATCAATTAGTATACTAATACTAACAAATATCAAATCTAGTATAAAAACTTATTCAAGTATCAAAATTGAAAAATGTCACAAAAATTGGAAATTTGCTGAATAATTTTAAAAAGGCCTTGCTCTATATGTAAACTAGTGGTAAGTAAAACCATGCACACACACACACATCACACACACACCACACACACACATATATATATATATATATATATATATATATATATATATATAGATAGATAGATAGATATAGATATATATATAGATATCTGTATATATATATATATATATATATATATATATATATATAATATATATATATATATTATATATATGTATATATATGTATATATATATATATATATATATATTATATATATATATATATATATATATATATATATATATTTTTTTTTTTTTTTTTTTTTTTTTTTTTTTTTTTTTTTTTACTTTTTGTAACAGCCTTTTCCATTTGTCAAAATCTAATTCAAAAGTGATTTTACATTTTTACTATTAAGTGAGGACAATCTCAACTCTCTGATCCAAGTTCTCCTCCAAAGAAAAGTCTAACCAAAACTATTCTAGCCAGGTCGAAGGACTCTGTGAACGTGATTGTTGCTTTCTCGTGGTTTGGGCCATATCCGTCAGTTTGTCCCTCCAGACCGATTCCTCTTTCTCCCCTCTCTCTTCCTCTTTTCTCTCTTACAACATCACTCTTCTTCCTCCAAAGTTTTCTGTTTGTTTTCCCAATGCTCTCTCCTCCATGTCGGTCCCCACAGGTTTGAAGAATCTACAGCTCCATTTGGTGATAGACGACCGCGAAGCCTACTCTGGTGAACTTGAGAAACAAGAATGCATGTTTCTACAATTTGTTTGCAAAAAAGAGTTGCCAACATGTATTAAATTAAAAACAGAAGTTGGTAACCAGTTACTTTCACTCAAATACATTAGTTGATAATTGTTCATTCAGGCCATATTTTATTGCCTGGCTTGTGAGTCTGGGTGTGATTGACAGGAGGATTAGCCAATCAGGAACAGGCATGGCCTGTCCGTATCAAAACAAATATGGCTACTTACAAGGAAAAAAGAAAAAAGTCACAGGGGGCTGAACATCAACAGATTTCTGCAAAATCAATGAGCAAAGCAATAAACTCGTTTGATCTGAGTTGAGAGAAATGTCATTCTGTTCAAAATTACAAGTGACCAATGAACTGGCTCAACATGTGACAGAGGGAGTGGTGACCAGACTTGTCTGTATAAAAACTCCAGACAGATATTGTTCTGAGTTCAGGAAACTCACTCAGTGGTAAGCTAGTATTGTAGCCACAACTGCCCTGGGGTAAACTGACAGAAGCGAGGCTGCCAATCAATGGCATCAAGAGGGACCACCACCAAAACTCACAACTCACATTCATACTAGGCAAGGTGGGTGAAGTGTCTTGCCTAAGGACACAACAACAATTTCCAAAAGAAGAGTCTCCCATCCAGGCACTAACCAGGCCTCACTCAGCTTCCAAGATAAGGCACTGATAGGCTGACATGGCCAAGTGTGGCACCATCTACTCGTCTCCATAAAGAGACATGTGTTTAATGCCACACTGCTGGACATTCCAGACAAATAACATCTGCATGAAGACAAGCACGGTGACAGGGCCTCCATCAGAACAGTGACATAATGCACCATTAATGGGACAAGTAAGTATAAGTATATTTTACTTAACTCAGAGTACTGTTACTTCCAAATATTGTTACTCGAGAGTAAAGTAGAGTGTGAAAACTAAAAAGTACAAAAAAAAAAAAGTAATATTGACTGATGTAGTTACAAACTCAAATCCTTACTGGACTCGCTCCCAGTGTTGTCCTTAGGCTCCACAAACACCTTGGAGTAAATGATTACCATATGTGTCTGCATTTTCAAAGACATTCAGTATATTGACAGCATTATATTTACTGTAAACTGAGGTTGAGAACCAGACATAAAGAGATGATCCACTCAAAGTCTTAAGCTCAAGATTTCAGGAAAGAATTTGAAAATAACCAAACCAATGAAAGGTGAAAACCAGCCATAAAAATATTGGGAAAAAAGGTTGAATTTTTCTGGCACATGTTGCAAAATCAGGATTTAGTTTGGAGTACTATTATTCAAAGTAATTGTAAGAGTAACTAGATGCAACATCTAATGTAACCTTAAGGGCAAAAATAAATAATTTACTGTCATGCGATGGGTAAAACATTTTATAATGCAAAATATGAGAAAATGAGCCAAACTAAATCATATCTGATGGAGCGCTGCAAGAAACACAAACGTTCAAATCATTTCATATTGGCATCATAAAGCTTTTGTCACTTACAGACTTACTCTCAATGGGAAGAGGACACACAACTTTTACTTTTTCAGGACGACATTAATTGTTAACTAGGTTGTCATTACTATTACACTGTCAAATATACTCAGAAATCCTTTCAATACTTTTGTCTTAAATTTACTTTCAGAATATAAAATAAAAATGGCTTTCGGTATTGATTTCATGAACATTAACAGCACAGACTAGCACAATTTATCCCTCCAGAGTCTGAGCTCTGGTCCAAACCACATGCTTTTACTGACAGAGGATTGGCTGTGGACCTCTCCATTAAAAAGACCCAAGCTGATCATTGACCATTAGACTTGGCTCAATCTCGATCTTGATAAAACTGAATTAATTGCTCGGACCTACCACAAAAAATGTACCAAATACTTATTCCATGTATCCTCATCTCCTCATCTCCTCATCTCCTCGCCCTACGCGTCCTTCCTTTGACCCGCTTTTGACACCAGGGAAGCAGATCAGATACTCAAGTGTGATTGTGTGGATGGGCAGGACTTTTCACGGCTGGATTTCCTCCCAAAAGGTTCCTCCTGGCTCTTTTTTGTTAGCGTTTTTACCCCTCTGAAACAACACGGCTCGCTCCCACGTATACATCACAGGTGTGGAACTCGACACCCATTAAAAGACACGGCTGTTTGCTTTGCCAAGTCAAATCACTGTGCCGAAAAACCATCAGCTAAAACAACAACTGGTCCAAAAGGGCTACCGTAGCTGGTTGTGTAAACCATGCATGGAAGCCAACAATGCTTTCAACTCAAGACAACTTTGTACAAATGATAAAAAAGACTCAAAAATGAATGATCTACTTGTCTTCATTAATGTATATTGATCCAAAATTAACTATTTGAATCTGATTACCTTAAAAGGTCTATGTTCACTTAACATAAATCACTCAAATAGAAAAAAAAGATGACATTTATATAAAAATCTACACTATGGAAATACTTTAGTTTCGGGATTACATGTTAATTGTTAACTAAGTGGAAAATTAATTTATAAGTTGCTAGTTATTTAGCTAGTGAGCGTAATATGGGCAGAAAAAATAATGGCTAATAACTCCAAATGCATTAATAAATACTTCAGTGAAACAACTTAGTAGGCCGTGCATGAACATTAACTCAAATACATTTGTGATTTGAAATGATTTAACTTGTTCTTTCTGCTCAGTAAAATGTGTTTCTCTTAGGACCAAAACTGTGCAGGCACTATGGCACGGTCCTATTTTAAAACAGTGTATTGTATTAGTTAAAATGGTCTTAAACTGTAACCTAGTAATTCACTTTATTCAATTTAATCCATTAACTTAATCTTATTTTGGCAAATATCTGTCAAAATCAAAGACAGTCTCAACATCGAAAGTTAAAAACTGGCAAACATACTTCAGCACTATCGCACAATAACCATTTTGGATCACAAGACTGACAATTAGCAAACGTGAAATTGTTGGCAGCCTCAGTTTAGTTATGCAACATTTGATACGCAGACAACATCTCTCAAACTGTAGTATTTTCATTTGCTGCAAGTACTTATTTGGTACCATCAGCTGGCTAATTTTTGGCAGAGTTCCCAATCCTGTATTTATGTAAGCAAAGCAAAAAAAAATAAAAAATCAATAAATAAAGATAAGAAATGATCCATAATGGCTACAAAAAATAAATAAATATAAAAATATAAAAATAAATAAATAAATAAAGATAAGAAAGGATACAAAATGGCAACCCCCCCCAAAAAAAAAAAAATAATAAATCACCAGGCTAAAATAATGTTTACTAGTTCGTGTTACGGGTAAACTGTATAAAAGTAACAATGTTTTCAACTAATGACAGCAAATGCAAAGTACAAGCTAAACATGAATTATTTAAAACCATTATTTAAATGCATATTATATTAAGCCATCAAATAATAATTTAGATTTTAATTCACTAAACGTGCTGGTTTGGTACTTATCATCTCACTCATTTATGGCAAATTTCCCAATGCAGAACAATAAGCCAACGCAGCTATTTATCCAAACCAATCCGAAAATAAATAAATAAAAATCACCTGTAGTAAAACAAAATAAAATAAAAATCCTTCAGCTAGAGTCTGCCCTGAACAAAAGCCTTAGCTCTGCAGTCTTGCACACTTTTGAATGGGTCCTTTCTTTAACACTGGTCTCTAATGGGCCTCATTGACCCCAATAAAAACTCACTCTCCACAGCTCCCAATGGCCATAATACTCCACCGTTATATTTACTGCCGCTCTTATAATGGCAATACTATACCACCATTGACACCTTTTCACACATAGTTGCAATAAAAGAGGATTACTTACATTTTTCAGTGATTTTAAAGTTACTATTTGTGCAGTGAGGATGCATTTGTATGTAGTTGGTGATAGAAGATGAGAACTCTAACTTTAAGTAATAAGTCAGCAAACAAACAAACAACTTTTCCTCTTTCGGCTCATACTTGTGACTTTCAGCGTCGTTTTGCTACCGTTTGATGCACTCCGCTCCACTTTGTACTGCAGTATTTACTTCAGAAATATATTTTTTCTCATTTTAAGTTGCAAGTTTAGATTTTGTTTCGTCCTTGGTGTCAGACTAGCTTAATATTTCCAATCTTTTTTATCTTTTTTCCGTCACGGTTGATACAGCTGGGGGCATTGTTGTACTAGCTGGCTTCAAAGCTAGCCCAGTGTTGCAAAATCATATTTGTTCTAGTTATTAACCACATACACGCATTTCCAACTACCCAACTGCATTTGCAAAAGTGTGCCAACTAAAGGTTAAAAAAACATCGCTTGTTGCACAGTGTGTTGGTTTTAAATCGCACACTGTATACTTAAGTCGCAAACTGTGTGAAAGTGTGTCAGATCTTACCAGTCTAATTATTGACTATGACTATACATTCAAACCGCACATTTCTTTACTTGTTGCTAGTTATTTAGCTATTGAGGAGTAGTTAAGAGCATAATTACAGAAAACAAATAGTAAATGTCTAATAACTTCAAATGTATTAATAAATATTTTACAAATGCTAACAAGTATCAAATAACTTAGTAGGCCATGCATGAAAATACATAAATGCATTTGTAATTTTAATGCATCTGTTAAAGCGTGCCTACTAAAATTATAGATTTGAAAAACATTGTTGTCTTACAAGGCAAATTTCAAAATGTGCAACCTACAATATGTTTCGCCTAGCAGTCTAATGTGCCAGAATGAAAAGCCTATTTATATTCCACGTTCTATTAACCACATACAAACTAAAGATTAACAACATTCCAATTTACTATTAGGCTAAAAAGTGCTAACAACAATTACATCTTTAAAAAAACTTGCTGTCAAAGTGCATTTTCATAATTTCACAAAACTGCAATAGTCCCCCCTCATCGGTTCCCCCTCTTTGTCCCTCCACCCCTGCCCTGGTCACTATAGTATACTGTAATTGCCAACTAAAATTATAGCTTTAAAAAAAAAAACTTGCTGTTAAGTCCATTTTCATAATTTCACAAAAAAATGGTGCCCCCCCCCTTCGGTTTGACCTCTCTCTACCTCCACCCCTGTCCCGGTCACTGCAGTATGCCAACTAAATTTATAGCTTAAAAAAACACACAAAACCCTAAAAACGTGGTGTTAAAGTGCATTTTCATAATTTCACAAAACTACCATGGTGGTGCCCCCCCTTCGGTTGACCTCTCTCTACCCCCGCCCCTGTCCCTGCCATTGTCACTGCAGTATACCGTTATTGTCAAGTAAAATTATAGCTTAAAAAAAAACAAAAAAAACTTGCTTTAAAGTCCATTTTCATAATTTCACAAAACTGCAATAGTCCCCCCTCATCGGTTCCCCCTCTTTGTCCCTCCACCCCTGCCCTGGTCACTATAGTATACTGTAATTGCCAACTAAAATTATAGCTTTAAAAAAAAAACTTGCTGTTAAGTCCATTTTCATAATTTCACAAAACTACAATGGTGCCCCCCCCTTCGGTTTGACCTCTCTCTACCTCCACCCCTGTCCCGGTCACTGCAGTATTGCCAACTAAATTTATAGCTTAAAAAAAACAAACAAAACCCTAAAAACTTGGTGTTAAAGTGCATTTTCATAATTTCACAAAACCACCATGGTGCCCCCCCTTCGGTTTGACCTCTCTCTACCTCCGCCCCTGTCCCTGCCATTGTCACTGCAGTATACCGTTATTGTCAAGTAAAATTATAGCTTAAAAAAAACAAAAAAAACTTGCTGTTAAAGTCCATTTTCCTAATTTCACAAAACTGCAGTGGTGCCCCGTCTTCGGTCCCCCCTCTCTCTACCTCCGCCCCTGTCCCGGTCGCTGAGGTACCCCGTAATCGCCGCTCACCTGTCGGTCTGGTGGCCTCGGTGGCGTTGGGCTGCGTCATGGCGATGCACACTTCTCCCTGAGGAAACTTGTCGCACGTGAGCATCTCGGGCCAGGGGAAACCAAACGCCTCCATGATCGGGGTACAGCCGTCCCGCACCGCCTCGCACAGCCACCGGCACGGGTAGATGGGTCTGTCCAGGCACACGGGGGCGAACAGCGAGCAGAGGAACACTTGGGTCCCCGGGTGGCAGTTCTTGTGCACCAGCGGCACCCAGCTGCTCGCCTGCTGCTTCACCTCCGCCATGCTCTCGTGCTCCAGCAGGTTGGGCAGCAGCATCTGGTTGTAGCCGACGGTGTGGCACAGGCGCAGGTCGTCCGGGATGTCCACGCACTGAGGGGGCTTCCCGTAACCGCGACCCCCGTTGTACGCGTCCGATCTCCAGCTCAGGTACTCGTACTCGGACGCTGCGCAGGACGAAACCAGCGCTAGTGTCACCAAACTCCCGAGAAAGCTCATTTTGTTGGAAGAAAAAAAAATGAAACTTCACTCTAACAAACAAAAAACTATAACTAAAAAGATACAAAGAAGTCTTCCTTGGTAACTCCAATCCTCTCCAGTGCGCGCTCTCTCTCACTCCGGTGCGTCTCTGCTCTGAGTGGAGAGTGAATGCAAGCGCAGAGGAACAAGAGCGGGTTGTAAAGTGCGCAGTGGCCAATGGGAGCCGTCTGCGCCATTTGGGCCAGCGCTGTCACTCAAAGCGCTTAATTACCAGTGTGTAAAACTCTGCAGGAGCCCGCGCGGCCCCTCCTTTCACTGCCCCCACTTGTACTTCCTTTGTCAAAACAAAACATTCACCAACTCAAATGAGCCTGCACCTAAAGGAAAGAGGCTGCGTGAGCGCTGCGCAATGGATCACTTTTGGCTTTTTTGGACACGACAAAGGAGGGCAAGAAGTGTGTCTAATCTTGAAAACACTGTGGTGGCTTACATTTTTTGCATAATAGAAGCATTTGTTGAAATAATTTAAGGTGTTTAAGGTGCAAAGTAGGCTACAGAACTAGATTTTATGGAACACTTGTAACTCCAGTAGAAGTGAAAAGTGTGCCACTGTGGTATGGGTTGACAAAACTGTAGAAAATCAGATACTAATCGATACTAAAACTAGTATAGAGACTAGATACTCATTTTAGCAGGTATCTATACTAAAAGAGACATTCACAGGACAGAAATGAACCTTTTCTGAATAGTGTTACAATGAAAAGACTGTATCAGAACAAGAATAAAACCACATAGACTAGTATACTCACATGGACCCCTATGGAACCCACATGGACGCCTGGGGGATTACATAGATATAAGGCCACATGGGAATATAAAAAAAAAAATCACATTCTATTGTCTATTCTATTATTATTATCTTGGCACCAGTATTGAGTCTACTCCTTAGCATCAAAAAATCAAATCTGAAATTGTATTGTGACATCACCATACTCTGGGAATAACTTGGCATTTCTGATTTAGATTAAGCGTATAAGAAATCATATCTTTCAGTGACTAGCAAAAACCTACCAGCATGTGCAAAGAGGGTAAACGTCTGTGTAATCCCTCAGGTCGTCCAGCAAAAGACGAAGTTTGGTCAGATTGCTGGTGGACACTGCCTTATATCTATTTGAAGAGGGTAAATGTTTTTGGTCAGCATAAAGCTACTACAAAGTCATATTACTCAAACATGTCATACACAAGTGCACAAATGAACTGACTCTGGTAATGCAACAGGGCGACAAGTGTGTAACTCAATACTACCCACCTGTGGTTATGTTAGGACATAGACACTTTTTCTTTTTTTTTTCATTTTTTATCAAGCCAATGTAACTGTTATGAAATCATCTTGCTTTAATCATAACTTATAACTTTGTGGTTGCAACATTTTCAAATTCTGTCTCAAAACACAGGCATTTTATCCCATGTACTTATAGATATGTGCTTTTTCAAGATCTTCAGTATTTCTCAGTGTCATTTCGTGAATGAGATAAAACAATTTGAACTATTTACAGTACATTTAAGCTTTGGAATTTTGTATTTTACTGTGTCAAAACTCTAATAAGTGTAGTTCAACAAAAGCAGCAGCGCAAATGAGGCTAAAAATAATATCTACTAACTTCAAAGTTGAGGTTAATCTTGTAGTGAATGCCTTTTGAGCACTGGAACGATCACAAGAATTCTCCGGTGTGGCATGCACTTTAAAAACATGGAGGAGCACTTATTTGATAATCTCTTGAGAAAATAAAGTTTGGAGATTTGGAGAGGGACACGGCAAATACATGTAGCGTTACGCAAACACGATGTGAAGCAAAAAATAGCTTCGACATTGTCTAAACTCCAAAGAGTTTTTTTTTTTTGTTTTTTTTTTAACCTTTATTTAACCAGGAAAAGTCCCATTGAGAAAAGCCAAGAGACTCCAACACACATCAATAATCAATAAAAAAAATTAATAAATAAAATAAATTAAAATTAAATTAAAAAAATAATTAATTAAATAAATTAAAATAAAAAAAATTAAATACAAAATAAAAAATAAAAAAATAAAAAACAAAAAAATTAAATAAAAAATAAAAAGTGCACAAACTAAATTAAAAACAACAACAGTTTGCGCGTAGAGATGAAGATATTTCAAAATAAACATTCTTTTTGTCCAAGTTTAGGCATCCAATTGCAAATAAGTATAGGGAATAAAACACACAAAGGCACAGTAAATCAAACCAAAGATTTCAACATTTATAATTCCAATATTTTATATGCATATGTATTTTTAATAATGGAAAGATAATGCAAAATTGTCATTATCATTTCATCTGGTTAAGCAAAATATTCACATTTGAATAAAACTAAGTCACAAACTTACAACAAAACGTGTGTTCCAATTGGACCACCCCTACAGTACTACAACCTATTTGTGTATTGGCTCTGTAATTACTCATTAATTACCTCTTAACTACACATTAAACGACTTTGCCACATCTCCGGCGACAATACACATTTGGGGCTTAATTGAACTAACATTTATAGACCATCTCGGGACGTCCTCACTGCGCAGGTAAACATGGGGCGTGTGAGAGGAGATGGAGGGGTACGGTTAGGGGGGGGACGAGGACCTAAACACACCCCCTTCAAAGAGCCCCCCCCGAGCTAGGCCTGATGGATGTGATCTCCAGGTGTGAAGTCCCCTTTCAAACAGCAGTCCATTTGCATGTCATTGTCCCGTGAAGAGCTCTACGGGGAAGCAGGAAAAACAAAGAGGCTAATTTGATTGTAGCTGTGCCCGCAGCAAAGCCAGACCATTTCAGAATGTTGAATGTCCATGGACTTGTTTATCAAATCAATGAGCGAGGTTGAGCTCAATTTGAATGTCTTTCCGGGGTTTAAAACATGCAAATTAACAACCGCAGAATGGACAGGAGTTTTGAAACTCTCTGGAAAATATTTGCTTAGGACCCAAAATATGCCCATCTCCAATACTTTACAAAGATGTGAGTCTGGTCACATGAGTACAGATGGGCATGATTGACAGGTGGATTAGCCAAACGAGAGCGCGCATGGTCCATATGAAAACAAAAATGTGGAAAAAGAAATCACAGTGGACTGAAAAACAGCTAATCTCTGTTAATCTGAGATGAGAAAGAATGATGAGTGACGCCAAAACCTGTCAAACCGATCTTGTCCCAGTCTACAGCAGGTCAAAGAACGAAATATGTGCGAACAAGAGGCTACGAGACATTACGAAAGGTGCTTGTAGTAAGTTAGCTTTAGGCATTAAAACTTTGCAGCTATAATTACGGGTAAATCATATATATCCCTACTTTTGGCAGAAATAGATGAGAAATTTCTCATTTACACTGAGTATTTGATGTTAAAACATGCTACAAGTAATTTGCTCTCTGCAGCACAAATAGGCCTATATATATATCGAAGCTCTGGTAAGTTTCATGTTCCCTTTAACAAAGCGGAGTCAAGCGGACAAAACCATAACAACATGTACTCAGTGGGTGTCGTAGTTAGTAGGCTGTAGTTTGTCATCGCTGCTGATCAAAAACGAGTGAGTACACTTCCAAACACATGTCTAATATTTGCCTGGCTGTTTTTAGCCTGTGCATCACCGTCAGCTAATCTGCGCTTACTGTAAAGGCAAGGCAAGTTTATTTGTATAGCACAATTTGTACACAAAGTAATTCAAATGCTTTACAGAATAAACATGAAAATCACACAAGTTTTTCAGAGCCACAGCTGGATTTTTGAACATTGTCACAGTAAAGTAGAGGCCTGTCTCACATCTTCAGGGAGACTGTTCCAGGTTTTAGCTGCATAAAACTGAAACGCTGATTCTCCATGTTTAGTCCTGACTCTGGGCACCAGCAGGAGGCCGGTCCCTGAAGTCCTCAGAGTGTGAGATGGTTCACACGGCACTAACATGTGGGAGATGTACTTTGCTGCTTGGCCATGAAGAGACTTGTTCACAAGCAGAGCTGCTTTAAAGTCTATTCTCTGAGCCACAGGAGCCAGTGCAGAGACCTGAGCACAGGACTTATGTGCTCGTACTTCCTGATTCTAGTTAGGACCCGAGCAGCAGTGTTCTGGATGTACTGCAGTTGTCTTAATGCTTGTTTGGAGAGGTCAGTGAGCAGGCCGTTACAGTAGTCTAACCTACAGGAGACAAATGCATGGATAGGTCTCTCTTAAACAGGACTACGCAGTTATATGTTGCAGGTATCCGAGTCTTCTCCAAATGTGTCATCGGTATCTTTGAGATTTGATTCACGACACCTCCATTGTACTTCCTGGGCTTAAAACAAAAAGGTTTAAATTGAACATTGACAGTTATCCGGTTTTCCTGGTGTGCATGTGAAAGTAGTGTCTTCCACCATGCCGCAGCCTGTTGCAAACCCTTTCACCTGGAAACCCCCAGATCGTACATTAACCAACTTGAACAGGTCCAGTTATAGACTTTAAAATGCCCCGAACATAACATCAAAATATGCCTTTCCCAGCTGTTACTATACCCCCTCTTTCTCTCCTTGAATCAAATCCAACGCACGCAGCTCTCAAATGTAAAACGCATTAAACTAAATGGAACGATGGTGACAGACGGCATCGTAATGTCAAAAATGGCTATAATTTCCCGGAGTGCAAAAGTTTAAACGCGTTATAAAAGTGTCAAAAATACCGCCGTAGATCACGAGCTACCTTTAATTAAATTAGAAATAACAGAACGGTACCCTGGCTCTTAATTACGACAGAGTTAGACGAGAATTAACGGTGAAAAAGTTTGCCAAAGATGTGAAAGCGTAGCCACTAGCGTCTGCAGATAACAGTGATGTTTGCTTTTCTAATGATACTATAATGGGCTTGTTTTGAGAGACAAACTTTATGGGTTAGTAGCATCCAACAACAAATGCGTATTGCCTGGGACGGTTGCTAAAACAAACGTCATATCCAAGAAACATGCGAGAACTTTTTTTTTTTCTTCTCAATAGACGTGTCCTGGTTTAGCTCAAACTGTATGAAGACAGGCAAAGCACAGCAGATACAACATTTGGTTTGAATAGTTTTTCATAATATAAGATTTCAAAAAGGTCGCAACCTGTTTTCAGAATCAAACTTGTCCTTAAAAGACAAAAAAAAATCCTGGAAATTCCAAAAACAGATTTCCAGTAATGAGACTTATCGAGGAATTTGTGAACTCATGTAGGAGAAGAGGAGGAAAGAGGTCCAGCTTTGTCAATTTTGTTTTGTTTGCACTAACTTTTTGTAACTTTTCCTGTGAAGGGTCCAGCACCTACTTGTCTCCATGGAGATGTTAGCGCTTTGCTTTGAATGTTCCGAAGCATGGCATTGAATGTATCTATCTCCATGTAGAAAAGTGATGCCACCAGGCCAAGTTACAGGTCAGATCTGTGGAGAGGGAAGCTTGCAAATGTTTTTCAAGCACTGCTTTGTGAATTTGAATCATCTTTTACTGATTCTGATTAAACAAAAAACTTGCCCAGGGAGTTAGGGGCAGTTAAACATTAGAAGAATGTTATGATTATGATTTCAAGTTCCAAAATGTGGATGTAGTATAATTGGTAGCATAACTACGGCTCCACTGTGGTTTTAAATTCCATTTCAGCCCTGAAATTTCCAGTCTCCACTAGACAAAAGATAAGAGGTAGCTGTTAACTTGAAAACTACATCATGACATCACAAGGTGGAACAGAGCATTTTGAGATTTGGAGATTTAGATAGACAAATAATTTAAACCAGACATGTCAAACTCAGGCCCACGGGCCAAATTTGGCCCTCAATATACATATATTTAGCCCACGAGATCATATTAAATATGTATTAGAGCTGGCTCGCCGGTCACCACACCAGTATAGCACATCCACCTCTAATACTATGAATCCCAGAATGCATTGCAGATGTGTTGGCGCTGGCCCCCATCACTTCTGTTGACACTTATTTGCATCTACTACCTGTCGCCTCACTCAAATTAAATCCACCCTTCTTAAAAACATGCAGTTTTTTTTTTTAATTCTCAATAAATATTTAGTTTGGCCCACGACTTAATCCCAGCTTTTAATTTTGTCTCTCGGTGAAGTTGAGTTTGACACTCCTGATTTAAAGGAACACATGTGAATGAAACACACACACAACTCCAGATATGTTTTTGATGAGGAAAAATCATTTTAACATGGCTTCAATCGCACAAGAATCCATTTCTGTGTAATATAGGACCATGTGCAGTGGTTTCATAAGCGGGGTGCTGAGTGTGTTGTTATAGCGCTCTGAAGGGGGAGCGACTAGTGGAGAGCGAAGGTCAGAAGGGTTCAGAGCGTGAAAAACTAAAGTGAAACATGTTAATATGTTGTTTTCGCCAAATATAGCAAAACAATAAAAGGTAACATGGTGATCTAAATACCAATTAATACCCCATAGAAATAAAATCCTCCCTCTTTAAGAAGCACAACTCTCCCCAGTCCACTTACTTTCTGAAATGTTTATCATCCCGTTTAACGCTACAAAGCTAACGCCACTTACACTAACCCTCCACACGTTGTTATTCTGGGACGAACAAAAGCAAGACTAAATATTTAGCTTGGGCTCTGTGGCATTTCACAGTTTCCCATCGGCCGCACCATCCATTCTATATCTGCATGTACACAGACGGACTAATGCCTGGCATATGTTCCCTTGTACGGCTGTGGGGGGGGGGGGCAGTCAGGTTTGGGTTTGTCATTTAGCATTATGTCTGTAGCGGCTCTGGCTAAACACTGCTAGCCGCCGCTGTGAGAAGTTGGTGATTTGAGTGATGATCCTAGCTCTAGTTTGACATATAGAAATAACAGCTGCTTTCTGTCACGGGGCGTCATTCCCACGCTATACACTGCTACATTTGTATATGGGCTTAAGTAGACTAGAACTAGAGTATTGTGTTCTAGTTTTGAGAGTTTCGTACCTAGTGACTTACTGAAGGAACCGTATTTAAGATTTTGATTTTAAATTTCATAAGCTTCACTTCGACCTCATAAACATTTTCAAATCAAATAAAGCTTTTACTGATGCTGATGTATTCGTACTTACAAAAACATTAGACACGATGTTCCATTTAATTACGTTATAATTTGGTGGTTTTGGTTATCCGGTCAGAAGGCAGTTTCTCCTTTGGGTTGCCAGTTATAATGCTGAAATCCAGTTTAAACCTGAAATGACTCTCTGACTCTCTCACTACCTAAACCCCAGCTCCTGCAGCCAATCTTGAGTCAGAGCTAGTGCAGCCTCTGCAGCTCAGTGAGTGAATTCTGGAGGTTCTGAGCTTTCACATGAGGCCTGTCCATATATTGAGAAGGAGAAAAACTTGTAGGTGTCCTCTATCCACAGCGTAAACCTTTTAAGAGGCTACATGTCATTCCTTTCAGCCTAGATTGTTCCATTTGCGATTGGTTTAAGTCTATTTATAAGTTAACTCTGTAGTTTATCTAACCTCAAAGCCACAGTACAAAACTTTTTAGCAAAAAAATAGACTACAATAGAAGCAAGTTTTTCCATTGTGGTTGTTTTACATGTGTCCTTACTTTGCGTGAGCTTGCATCTCCACAAACCTGGACGGCCTTCTCCTGCTTGTTTACAGTGGTCCAAAGTTATTCTCCACTTACCTTATGCAGTCTGGACATTCTAATTATTCCCCGTGATGAGCTTTTAAGCGCAATATTTAGAGACAAGAGTGGAGTTTACCGTGGTGGTAAAAGCAACAATTTCCTTCCTGATTATCAGACAATAATATGGTTTATAATTGGATGTAGACAGAACGCACCTGACTTATTTGACCTTAAGAGCTGCTTATACAATATATCTGAACTGGGGCAAGACATTATGCTCAAACACATGGAAAAATATCAGATACTACAGGTCCTCTAATTGTACTAATGCACATATTCTTTTTTTTTTTTTTTTTTTCTTTTGGCGCCGTACAGCTAGTTCTCATTATATGTTTCCAGTGTGCCCTCTTTTGAACAGTTATAGAGACAGGTGTAAGGACTTGGACTTTTCATGTTGAGAGAATGTTGTGATGGAAAAATATAATTGTAAAAATGCATTGTGGTTGATTGGGTCCAGGCAGAACAAAACATGAGCATCATTTTCAGTAACAGGAGTAACAAGTCATATTGGAGCAATGATTAGATTTAGATGTGAGTGAAACTCCTCAATTCCCGAATGTGTTCATAGACTTTTTTGTCCAATATTATGACTTTAATATTAATATGATGTAATATGTTTTTGTTTTTTTATGTGAGTGCTTTGGTTTGCTGAAGTTTTTGTTAAATGTGCCATATAAATAAACTTGAATTGAACAGAATAGAGTTAGTAGTAAATGTGTGTTTGGTATGGAAACCCGGTGTAAACATGACAAGAGAGTGACGTATGAACAATGTGTGAGGAGGATGATGGAGATTCCCATTTAATAACCCCTGTGTGGCAGACGTCATTGTCAGTGAATGAGAGGCGGGTTACACTGATGATTACATGAGTCAACGTAGAGGACCAACAAAAGGTGAAGGAGGCTCCAGAATATGCAATTATTTTTTATGTACACGTTTATTTCATTTTTAGAAGGTATATTGTTTGTGCTTTTGTATTAGTTCTGCATACTATGACCTTTAAGGGATTATAATGTAATTATAATCACGTTATAATGGTTCTTCATTAGAAACACACCTGAAATTATGTTTTGTTTTGACAGTGCATTGGGTGGTAATCCAGAAAGTGCTCTCCTGTGTTTGTTCAAGCAAAGTTTATCTCTGATTTAGACCGAGTTAAGGCCTGGTTCACATTTAGGACAGTTTTTGCAGGGTGTACTCAGTCTGCAGGAATCAGACAGATACCCAATATCAGCATTTCTTGATCCAAACTGATCCAGATGTGTTATGTAGCTGTTGTCTATCCCTCAAGTAAACATTCAAACATTATGAGACTTTGTGGGCCAACTATAACCAGTAAAGAGTCTCACTTTATAGACCCAACCATATCGACTGAACCGATATTTGGAAGCCATTAACTGATCCAGCTGTATCGGATCGGAGCATCCCTAGTTTAGTCCTGAATAGGTCCTGTGTTAGTTCAGAGATGCTTTAGACCTGATTTAGTCCTGGTTTAATCCTGATTTTGGTCACAGTCACAGTAGATGCTTGTTGGGCGTGAGGTTGATCTGTGTGGGACTACTGTTGCCCAAATTACTGTAGAAGTCTATTACTATAACTCATACTCTTGTGACTGTTACAATGGATCAGCCGTTTACTCTGATTGTTAGCTGCAGAGTCAAAAAGGGTGGTTCCTGAAGTTCATGAGCGATTATCAGGGCGTGCATTTTATATCTCTCCATAAAATTACCACAATTATGTTTTATATCTTTTATGGTTCCTAAATTAGTACCATGCATTAAGTTGGGACAGCCCTGTCTCCTGTCGTCTTTTGCATTATCTTCAAGACAATACTGGCTTGTGCCCTGCGTAACTTGTGATGTAATCCACAAGGGTGATTTAAACACCCAAGCCCAAGTGTTCACCCAGTAATCTGAAGGTTGGAGGTTTGATCGAAGCTCAGACCAGTACATTCTTGTTGTTTTGTCCTTAGGCAAGATACTTCATCCACCTCGCCACCACTCTGTGTTTCTGCAGATGTATTTGTGAGTATAAAAAGTTTCACAATGAAAAGGTATTAGTCCTTTAATGGGCACATGTCCCAACTAATAACTTAAAGAGGCTGTACCCAATTTTTACAGTTTTCAAACTGTGACAAAGCTAAGTCTAGTTAATCTTAAACTGTTAGCCGTTAAACTGCTATTAACCAATTCCTAATCGTGCACCGTTCACAACTTCGAGGACTCAGATAATATTATTGTCACAGAAAATACTAACTCCCTAGCACGCTAACAGCTCATCACATCCGGAATAACAATTGATCAAAACAGCTTTATAATTGGATCCAGACAGCACACATTGGTCTTATTATTGCCACAACATACTGTGCAAAGTTTATTTTAGTACCAGACCAAAAAAAAAAATAAATTAAAATAAGCTATTTAAATATATATATGTTGTAGTATATTTATAGTATATATATATATATATATATATATATATATATATATATATATATATATATATATATATATATATATATATATATATATATATGTGTGTGTGTGTGTGTGTGTGTATATATATATGTATATATATATATATATATACATATATATATATACATTTATTTATATACATATATATATATTTATATATATATATATATATATATATATATATATATATATATATATATATATATATATATATATATATATATATATATATATATATATAGCATTTTAATGGTTCCCTCTTAGCCAGTTTTAAGACGAGAGTGGAGTTTTTTTTTAACACTCATCATTCAAATTTCACATTTGTCTCCCCTCCCTTGTCAAACCCAGTCACCACAAATGTCTTCACTTCTGGGGTGATAAAAAGAGGTGTTTCTTGACGGTTAAGTATGGCCTGTGACGACTTGTGTCTCCCTCTCCATGACTAACAGGTGCTTTGGGACTTTTGAAGGAGGAAAACCCCACTGCATATCATTTTGGTTAATGATTTTTTACTGTAGAGGTGAAAAGACCAGTGCAAAAACGTCAGTTTTATTACTTGAGCTCATTTTGGACTAAAGAGCAGCTTAACACAGTGCTGTGAATTGTATTTAAGGGAGTAAATTGGATATACATTTTACAGGAGGAATGAAATAGAAATAAAATGTTTATAGGACATTTTATTTCTACTTCGCTTTTTATTTGTTATTTAACATAGCAAATTTTGAACTGGATTAAAGTTAGTTTTTTTGTTTTTGATTTTATTTTTGGGTGAATTCATCCATCCATTTCCTTCCGCTTATCCATGGCCGGGTCATGGGGGCAGCAGTCTAAGCAGGGACTCCCAGACTTCCCTCCCCCAAGACACGTCCTCCAGCTCCTCCGGTGGGACCCCAAGGCATTCCCAAGCCAGCTGAGAAACACAGTCCCACGAGCATGTCCTGGGTCTTCCTCGGGGATGCCTGGAACACCTCCCTAGGGAGGCATCCAGGAGGTATTCTAAACAGATGCCCGAGCTACTTCAGTTGGCTCCTCTCGACATGGAGGAGCAGTGGCTCTACTCCGAGCTCCTCCCATGTGACCGAGCTCCTCACCCTATCTCTAAGAGTGCGCTCAACCACCCTGCGGAGGAAACCCATTTTGACCATTTGTATCCACGATCTTGTCCTTTTGGTCATTACCCAGAACTTATGTCCATAGGTGAGGGTAGGAACGTAGACTGACCAGTAAATTCAGAACTTTGACTTTTGGCTCAGCTCCTTCTTTACCACAACAGACTGATACAGCAACTGCATCACTGAAGACGCTGCACCAATCCACCTGTGAATCTTATGCTCCAACCTTCCCTCACTTGTGAACAAGACCCCGAGATACTTGAACTCCTCTACTTGAGGCAAGGACTCTCCGCCCACCTGGAGAGGGCAAACCACCTTTTTCTGGTTGAGAACCATGGCTTTGGCTTTGGAGGAGCTGATTTTCATCCCAGGCGCTTCACCCTCGGCTGCAAACTGCCCCAGTGCCTGCAGCAGGTCCTGGTTCAATGAAGCCATCAGGACAACATCATTTGCAAACAGCAGAGATGAGATCCTGTGGTTCCCAAACAGGACCCCCTCCGGCCCCTGGCTGGGCCTACAAATTTTGGCCATAAATATAATGAACAGAATCAGTGACAAAAGGCAGCCCTGCCTGAGTCCAACATACACCGGGAACAGGTCTGAGTTACCGGCAATGCGAACACAAGTCCTGCTCCAGAAATACAGGGACTGGGCAGCCCTTACCAAAGGGCCCCAGACCTCATACTCCCGGAGTACCTCCCAAAGGACATCACGAGGGACACGGTTAAATGCCTAGTCCAGATCAACAAAACACATGTGGACTGGTTGGGCAAACTCCCATGAACCCTCGAGGGCCAGATGGAGAGTATAGAGGTGGTCCAGTGATCCACGACTGAGACGAAAACCGACTGACTGAATCCGAGGTTTGACTATCAGTTGGATTCTCCTCTCCAGTACCCGGGAGTAGCTCTTACTGGGAAGGCTGAGTGGTTTGATTCCCCAGTAATTGGAACAATTACCCTGGAGCCTTGCCACTGAGGAGCTTGCCAATCACCTCAGTGACTTCAGCCAGGGTGATGGACGAGTCCACCTCCGCCTCCGGGTCCCCAGTCTCCACTTCCTCCTCAGAGGATGGGGAGATTGCTGGAAGGAATACCTCAAAGTATTCCTTCCACCAATCTATTCCACTGTCGGACAACATCCCCAGTCGAGGTCAGCAACTGTCCGCCCGCACTGTAAAAAGTGTTGGTGAAGCACTACTTCCCCCTCCTGAGGTGTCTGGCTTTTTGCCAGAATCTTTTTGAGGCCATCCAATAGTCCTTCTCTATGGCCTCCTCGAAACTCCTCCCAACCCTGAGTTTTTGCCTTGATGGCCGCATGAGCTGCGGCACACTTTGCCCGCCGGTACTCATCAGCTGCTTTAGGTGACCCACAAGTAAACAAGGCTCGATAGGACTCCTTCTTCAGCCTGATGGCATCCCTTACTTCTGGTGTCCATCACCGGGTTCGGGGATAACCACCATGTCAAGCACCACAGACCTTGCGACCACAGCTACAAGCAGCTACATCGACAATAGAGGCGCACTCAGAATCCATGTCCCCAGCCTCCCCCAGGATCTGGGAGAAGCTCTCCGGGAGGTATGAGTTGAAAACCCCCTGACAGAGGACTCCGCCAGACATTCCCAACAGACCCTCACAGTGCACTTTGGTCTGCCAGGTCTGTCTGGCTTCCTCCTCCACCAGCGGATCCAACTCACAACGTGGTGTTGATCGGTTGACAGCTCTGCTCCATTTTCACCTGTGTCCAAGACACGTGGCCGGAGGTTAGACGACACGACAACAAAGTTGATCATCGACCTCCAACTTAGGGTGTCCTGGTGCCATGTGCAATGATGGACACCCTTGTGCTCG
Organism: Periophthalmus modestus; assembly: GCA_019594935.1. Classification (NCBI taxonomy): domain Eukaryota; kingdom Metazoa; phylum Chordata; class Actinopteri; order Gobiiformes; family Gobiidae; genus Periophthalmus; species Periophthalmus modestus. Next base: position 24,799,480 of record JAIEZT010000012.1, on the reverse strand, counting down.
AACATGGAGGTCGTTATAGACAAACTGTGACTGGCACAGAAGTCCAATAACAGACCACCACTCGGGTTCAGATGAGGAAGGCCGTTCCTCCTGATCACGCCCCTCCAGGTATCACTGTTGTTGACCATGTGCCACCTCTCCTTCAGGCTGTGCCCGACCAGGCCACGTGGGGAAAGGCCCGGCCAACAGGCGCTTGCTGTCGAGCACCCACCCCAGGCCTAGCTCCAGGGTGGGGCTTCTGAACCGCTCTTAGTCTGACCCATACCCCAGGACCTGCTCAGATGGGAGATCCTACCTGGGGCATAAAGCCCCTGGCAACATAGCTCCTAGGATCATTCGGGTGCTCAAACCCCTCCACCATGTTAAGGTGGCAGTTCAAAGAGTATATCATAATTAGTTTAGTTATAGTTTCAGATCTGCTTTAGACTTGATATAGACCTGGTTTAGTCTTGGTTTCAGATCTGGTTTAGATTTGATTTAGACCTGGTTTAGCCCTGGTTTCAGACCTGGTTCAGACTTGATTTAGAGCTGGTTTAGTCCTGGTTTCGGATCTGGTTTAGTCTTGATATAGACCTGGTTTAGTCCTAGTTTCAGATCGGGGTTGGACATGACCTGGTTTATTCCTGATATAGACATGGTTTATTCCTGTTTCAAATCTGGTTTAGACTTGATTTAGATCTAGTTTAGTACTAGTTTCTGGTATACTTGGATTTATAGGATCTATTTTTTTAGGTTTTAGATCTGATTTAGGCTTAATTTCGACTATGTTTAATCCTCGTTTGATAACATTAGCTCAATTCAAAATAAAAAATATACATCCAAATCCAAATCACTTGTGCTGCACAGGGACCATAAAAAGACAACAATAAAAGGTATAATTGCAAAAAAAAAAAAAAATGTGACTGTATTAGTCCAAAAAAGAAAAAAAAAAAGGGTTTGCCTTTTACACAGAAGTAAACGTAAAAAGATATTACTAAAAAACACAAATACAAAGTTACCTCTACAAGTTCATCAATTATCAGGTGTTCCACTATACCTCAATGTTTACCTGACTCAGGAGTACACCCAATGCAAGAACACTGAATTTAATTTTCTTTCCCCCTCATGCTGGGACGTCCCTATGGGGGTCCAAGTGCTCCTTATCTGGCCTTCTTAGACTTCAAAGCCCCCTGACTGTGTGTTTGCTCAGATAAAAATGCTAATCGGCTTCCCCTGTATCATTGTTTGCTTAAAGATGGCGGCTTAACTTGGTGTAATTGAGATGCAATGTACTTAAGCCGAGGTGAGGGGTTGGAGATAGCATCAGCCACCCCCCCAAGCAGGTAAAACTGTAAACAGCATCTATTATTCAAACCAAACCATTCGTATTAAAAAGGATGCCCAAAGGTAATGATGGCTGTCAAAACACACCATTATGGGATGTGATATTAGCATTATCATTAGCATATTTGGGGGAAATTTGAGTTTAAAGTTAGATTTGGAGATGTGATAAGACTTTTTTTTTTTTTCTAGGAAGTTGGGTTTTTTTTTAGGTTCGAGTCAAGCAAAGGTTAGGAGTTTGCGCAACGGGCCGAATGGAAAATTTCTGTTAGCAATTATTTTTGTTTCCATTTCAAATTGACAGCTTGGAAACTGCAAACTGGCTTGCAGATCCATTGTGGTAAAAATATTTTGAAGGGGCAAATTGAAGATGTCTAAACTGAAATGTTAATGTTAATGTTAAAATACTTTTGGACATCTTATGGTTTAAAATATATGCATGGATGAATCTAATTCAACGGTAATCTGTGCCGACTATTGTTGTTTAGCGTGAATTATGGACTTGGTTTCATTTTTCTGTTACGTAACTATCTGGGGGAAATTGAGATGAAATTGAGTGATTTCTGAGAAGACAACCACAAAAGTAGGATTAATGAAACAAGCTTGCATTAAACAAAACTCAGTACAACTCAAGGCATGTTTGGTGAAAGCCAATTTTGCATGACCTCAGTACTTAGCATGATTAGCTGATTTGTAGTGCTAACAAATTGGGTGTTCTTAAGCTCTGAAGATCAACATAAGTGGGTGCTGCATCTAAAGTGTTTGTATATATTGCCCCATAATCAGGAAGTGAGTGCGTTAAGATAAGCTTAAGGTAAACTTTACTGTCCCTATAGTGAAATTTGTCCTCTGCATTTAACCCACCCTTGGGGACCCACCTCTGTGGTCTTGTTGCTAGTCTTGGTCAGGACTACCTTAGTTGGAGGATTTTACCTATTGTGCATGTTTTGGGGTGATGGGAGAAACCAGTATGTCCAGTGGAAACCCCCTCCAGAAACGGAGACAACATACAAACTCCACACAAAAAGTCCGGACGACCCACCCGGGGATCCAACTTGGAACCTTTTTGCTATGAAGCGTGAGTGCTAGCCACTAAGCCACCGTGCTACTTGTTGTGGCTTTATCTTTTAAAGGTGCACTTTGAAATAATTCAGCTAAAGGGTTTGCCATCTGCTTGTCTCGTTGACATGTTACTGCTTTGCCAGGAATATTCCACTGTATGGCATTAAAGTTATCTATCTCTCATCATATTATTATTATTTTTTTTTTTTTTTAAGTTGCTTTTATTGCTCAGAAATTAATTGAAAACATGCATTGTTAGTGTGAGTGGGGGGGTCACCTCTCCACAGATCTGACCTGTTACTTGGCTTCTCTCTATGGAGATACATACATGTGTTTAAGACCATATTGTGGAACATCTCAATAGAGACATGTGGGAGGCAGGCAGATCTTCCAGTAGAAAAGAAAACTTACATAAACTGTCAGTCACTTCAGATATCTCAGACTCACACAAGACAATAAACTTACTTTTGAACATGTTCCAAACAGACTCCACATCCTTTGTAAGCTCCGTGCCTTCTCTGTCACCCTATCTATCTATCTATCTATCTATCTATATCTATCTATCTATCTATCTATCTATCACTCAATCACTCAATCTATCCATTTACCTATCTATCTATCAATCAATCTATCTATCCATCTACCTATCTATCTATCAATCTATCTATCCATCTACCTATTGATCAATCAATCAATCTATCTATCCATTTACCTATCTATATATCAATCAATCAATCAATCAATCAATCAATCAATCAATCAATCAATCAATCAATCAATCTATCTATCTATCTATCTATCTATCAATCTATCAATCAATCAATCTATCTATCTATCCATCTACCTATCTATCAATCGATCAATCAATCTCTCTATCTATCCATCTACCTATCTATCAATCAATCAATCAATCAATCAGTCAATCAATCTATCTTTCTACCCATTTACCTATCAATCAATCAATCAATCTGTTATCTACTATCTATCTATCTATCTATCTATCTATCTATCTATCTATCTATCTATCTATCTGTCTATCTATCAATCAATTTATCTATCTATCCATCTACCTATCAATCAATCAATCTATCTATCCATCTACCTATCTATCTATCTATCTATCTATCTATCTATCTATCTATCTATCTATCTATCTATTTATCTATCTATCTATCTATCTATCTATCTATCTATCTACCTTATTTTAATACATGCCCTTAATTATATATATTTTTAATTTATATTTCAGATATGTTATTTATATTGTACATTGTTTATCTTATTATTCTTTGTTTTATGTTGCCAAAGCATGTATTTGGTTAGTGAATTGTGCTCACTGGCAAGAAAAAACTTTTTGTGAATCTTTAAGTTCCAAAATTTGGAAACTTAATAAAAGGACGAAAAAACATAATTTTAAGGAAAATACTAAATTCCCTCACTACTTATTATCCCTTTCACTATTGTTTTGTATGTAATAATATTGCAACAACTTACAATCTCCCCTTTAAAATCAACAATAACCTGCATAGTTTCCCATTGCTCCACATGTAACTGTTTCTGAGGCTTATCTGTTCTGTTGTGTTGAGACCAGACCAAGGACGGGTCTGCTTCTCATCAGTCCAGATCCGAACCAGAGCCAGGACTATAACCAGACTTCTATGGGACCTGGAGACGTCCGAAGCACTTATGTTTCTGCCCCTCTCTGAAACGCTCAGATCACTGTGAAATTTGGGCTCTGAAACGTGGCCAAAAATCCCCCCCAAGCTATCATTTAGAATCATTCTGAAGGACATTGTGGAATAGATGCTAGGATATGGCAATCATGTGGTCGCTAACTGGTAGGTAAAGGTTTGTCTTCTGTGCCATTGGATTTATTTGATAATAATTTATTGGGAAGAAAATTAGACCCATTATTTTCTGCTCATATGAACCAAAGTGGTTTTCAAGGCCCAACTGTCCTTGACAAATATGGGGTTTTGGAGCGTTTAAATGGCACTCAAAACAACAAATGGAAACACATTGTAGATTCTTCTTGCAAATGTTAGCAGAAGATATTAAAATCATATTGTGGCTACTTCTGCTGGTGGTTCTACTAGTTTGTGTAGTTTATGTGTAAAACAGCAACATTATAGTCCAGTGTAATTCTTAGGCACAAGTTATGGTCCATCCCTAGCCCCTCCTGTAGGTCTTGAGACATAGGACCATAGAGCAAACAAAAATGTCAGTTCCTTACTAAACTGCAATAGGTAGAATCCTCCAACTAAGGTAGTACTGACCAAACCTAGCTCAAGATCTGTAGATGGGCACATTTCTCTACCGGGACAAATTGTATCTTACCTTACAAATAACTACGACTCAGCCAGTGTTTTCTTTATGGACCCTGACTATAATATACAGCCTTTTGAGATCACAGATTTCAGTTTACATCTTGATCTCAAAAGGCTTAATAAAAAAAAAACAGGTCTCGTGATTTCCTGCTCAAAACCGTAGAACATAAACCCACCTCTTCATAGTGGCATTTCACTGGAATAAGCCACAAATTTTCATTAGCATGTTTTAATAATTAAACAGTGTCTATACATCATTTTTGTACTGTAAAGGTATGAGGAGAGGTGAGGATAGGAATTCAACAGAGATTTTCTGAGCACTCAAACCACAAATGTAGGGCAACATGTTACTGAAAATGCAAAATTCAAATAGTGGTCGAACTTGATATTACATATGTTCCACTTAAAGGCCCATTACTCTATTTTGATCTATGTATAATGTTGTTGTAATCACAAACCTACCTCATTTGTGTTTTCATTCACAAACCGTGTAGATTTCGGTTCTTCTTCAAAACAGAAAACACAGTGTTCCACCTTGTGATGTCATGTAGTAATACAGGAAGTGCTTTTTTTAAACTACATACACCTTCACAAGAATAATTTGGATAATTTAACCCTGGAATTGCCTATCTCTTCTGAATTAAAGGTAAAAGGTAACTTGTTAACTTGAAATCTACCACTACATGACCTTTTTTAAATGTCTTTTGTATTTATTTATTTATTTGATTGGACAATGGATGTTAATGACACTGGATTATGGTCAAAGGCTGATTTCCAACCGTTGTGCCATAGAGCTGGGGTCACAAAAGGGTAATTTTTTTTTTTAAAATGCACAGTTCCCATAGTTGCACATTCCGCTCTTTGCACAGTTCCCACTATTGCACCATACAAAATATTGCACAGTCCATTCATTGCACAGTCTCCATTATTTCAGTCAGTTTGGCCAATTCAAGACAATTACATTCTATACCCACCCCCTTCATATTTTCCCCATACATGCAAATATGTCTATATACATCACAAGGTGGGACAGAGTATTTTGAGCTTTGGAGATGTGGACTTATAATAAATGATGACTCAAACATGTGTGAATGAAACAAACACAATTGATGTTTTTTGTTTTAATCCAGAACCATAAATGTTGCCATGTTCTGACCTCCGCGCTCCTTGTCTCTATGGGAACGGGCAGGCGGAGCGCAGGCTTGTCTCCTCTGGTGCTCCTGTCAGAAAACACACTTCCTCTGAGTGTGTCCATCACAGCTGCAGAGTCCTGGCACCGCGGCTGGAAAAGACATTACTCTCAGCATGGATCACTACAGGACCCTCGCAGAGTTTGCAACTATTCTAACTCATTTTTCTCTGTTATGTCTTTCAGTTTAATAGTTTTATGCAATACGAGATTATAATCGGATTTAAAGTAGGCTATCGATATTTTATGAAATGGAAAAATAATCTAATCGAAAAAGAAGCAGGAAGAGGCCCTCCTCCAGACCAAATGAGAGTCAGGTTTATGGAGATGCAAACCCGCTCAGAGTAATGATGCATTTTTTTTTCATGTTTTTCAGTACAATAAAAATATCCAAAATGAAAAATGCTTTCACTTTATTTTATTTTATTATAGTCTGTTTTCTGGCAAAAATGTTACACACTGTTGCTTTAAAGTAGATGTAAATCCTATTAAAACCACCAATATGTTTTGTCCAATTTAGTAATTAACTGTGGGGGGAAACAGTAGCCTCATTTTTTTTCATCCTGGTCACAAAGGTTAAGATAAGTGTTCCAAATTCATTCAAATTGAAATATTAATATCTAAGGACCAAAAAAGAAAAAGAAAAAAAGGGGAAAAAAAAAGAAATCTGTCAACTGGACAAAAAGTTGTAGGAGTGAAGACGTTTTGCTGCTCATCCAAGCCGCTTCTTCAGTTCTGGTCAGATTACTCATGGACTCTGCCTTATATCTATCTTTCAGACGGATTTAACATTTTTCTTTTAACTTGTATAACGAGTACGGGTGGACACTGTCTTATAACTCTGTTTCAGATAGACGTTGTTACTCCTACAACTTTTTGTCCAGTTGACGGATAAATTTTTTTTCTTTTACTACGGATCATACTTGGACGACTGAGAGATTACACAGACATTATACAAGTTGTAAAAGAAAATTGAATTGTAAGTCAGTTCTACAGGCAAACAGGACCAGCCAGTGGTCTGAGCATGCACCCCCAAACCCAAAGGTACGTAGTTCAATCCCAGCTTGGAACAGTGCATGTCATTGTATCACTGTATCCTAAGGCAAGACACTTAACCTCCCTTTCCTGTGTATGACTGTAGTGCATCGTACATGGATTTCCATTACAGAACCCAGAGGAAACATGCTAATTCCAAATAGCCTGAAATGTCCCCTAGTAAGTAAACTTAACAATCTCCATGGAGACAAGGTATAATACCACCGAGCTAGGTTATGAAGATCCATGTATGTATGCTCACAGTTTTATTATCACCCACAGCTGCAAAACTATCCTAGTTTTAGTGTTTTTCATTCTAAAAGCCATAATGCTTTTTATTATCAGACAGCTCAATTTTGTGTTAATTCTAAATAACCAGTCAATGCTCCGTAACTTGCTCCCTTTGACCTGCAGTCAGACTGGGAAAAGAGTGGTTCTGACAGATTTTGGGGCAAATACAATTTGAATTTTGTTGTCTAGCACACTCAAAGTTCTCTGTAAATGTAAATCTACTGAGTAAGTACTAATGTCCCAAGAATGCATGTTTGTAGCAAAAAAAAAAAAAAACCTGTATTTTAATATATGTAAGCTAAGTTTTATGCCATACTGTGGAGTATTCCAGGAAAACATATTCACCTTCCACAAGTTACCATGGGAATCACCATTGTCATTTGAGTTGTATTATTTTGCATGGGGCTGCTGATCTTGACAAGAAATAAGTTCTATATGGACTATAGAGCCGTTTTAAACCCTCCCAGAGAATTGGTGAAGTGCTGACTTGTAGTTCACATGAACATTGAACATTTTACACAAATCAACATACTTTATATCAGGTTTTAGTAGTTAAACTTTTCTCATATTCTCCATTGAAATGAATGGGATTCCCACACTTCCATGGAGAAGTGCATGGAGCCTTCTACAGAAAAGTTACCAAGTGCACCTTTAAATTTAACATTTTTCCCACAATGTTTCCCATCCGCATCTTACTGGTAACCAATCAAACGTCAACTCCTCGCCCTCCACTTGAGAACCATTCACTGTCTTGCCTTCTCTCCACTTCTCAGCCTGTCATTGTCAGAAGGTGCATTCAGAACCTTTCTTTAAAAAAAAAAAAAAAAAAACAACCCACAACTGACATTTAAATTCACCAGGTGGCCCATATAGCATAAGACTCGCGTGAGAGCAACCATAGCCGCTACGCATTTGACATAGAAGACACTGGTCCAATTCTTCGACTCTTTCTGGGAGCTAAAACGTAGGGTCAGGCGCACAGCACGACCTTCGACCCCACTTACCTTTGCGCATCCACCCCCATCCAAAGACAATGCCACAATTTGTCTTTACGATTGTGTGTCAGTCAGTCTTTTCAGTGGGCGGCCATTGGCTTCTCTTCCCATTTGTATTTATTTATTTATCCTGCTGGTAGGAGGTGGGAGGAGGTTGGAGGAGGTTGGGGGGTTGTCTGGCCTCTGGAACAGGAGGTCTTTGTTTGGCCCTGGTTTCACATGGAGCTCTCCAAGCGTCATTGTACAGGCCATTTCCATACGCATTGGTCCACGCGGGGAGGTGCTTCGAAAAGTGCTGACAGGGAAGGTGCTGCTGCTACTGCTGCTACCGCGACTGCTGCTGTGTGGCTCAACTTTGGCCTAGATTTGAATTTGTTCCAAGCCAAATGTTTATGAGGTGCATTGGACGTCCATTGATTGACAGCAAGCAGCTATGTATATAGAGTTACATTTATTTACTTATTTATTAGTTTATTTTACAGCAACAATATACTTAAAAAACATTTCAGAAAACATACCAGAATTAGCCTAAACTATTTTATTTTACTATTTTTCATTTGCTATTTCTGGAGAGATATTAAAAAGTCACCTTTGAAACCAATGTACACAGATATATACACTGCCAGTCAAAAATTTGGACACTCGACTTATACTACTTTGTTGTTTGTTTTTTCTCACTATCTGACATGAAATCAGACAAAACTTTTCTGGTTTTAGGTCAATTAGTATTACGACAATGATTTGCTAAATGTCAGAATAATGAGAAAGGATTTTTTAAAAGACAATTTTTCATTACTTTCTTCAAAGTTTGAAGTTTACATTTGTACATGTAGTAAGATTAGTATGCCTTGAAACAATTTGGAAAAACCCAGATGATGTCAAGTCTTTGGAAGCTTCTGATAGGCTTATTGATAGTATTTGAGTTAATTAGAGACATATCTGTAGATGTATTTGAAGCACACCTGAAACACACTGCTTCTTTGTGTAACATCATGGGAAAGTCAAAGGAAATCAGTCAAGACATCAGGAAGAAAACTGAGGACTTGCACAAGTCTGGTTCATCCTTGGGTGCAATTTCCAGATGCCTGAAGGTGCCATGTTCATCTGATCAAACAATTATACACAAGTATAAACACCATGGGAATGTTCAGCCATCATACCGCTCAGGAAGGAGACAGGTTTTGTGTCCCAGAGATGAACGTGCTTTGGTCTGAAGCTGGTAAGAGTGTGTCACTATCCACAGTGAAACAAGTACTTTACTGACATGGGCTGAAAGGCCACACTGCCAGGAAGAAGCCATTACTCCATTATATAATCAAACATAAAAAGCCAGATTACAGTTTGTAAATGCACACAGGAATTAAAGACCTTGGCGCAGGAGGGTTTCCTATGGTCAATGAACCTAAAATTGAACTGTTTGTCCTTAATTAACATTGTTACATTTGAAAGTAAAGGGGGGAAGCTTGCAAGCCTGAGGAGTGGCCAACTGTGAAAAAGGGGGTTGGCAGCATCATGTTGTCAGGTTGTTTTGCTGCAGGACTACAAAACAAATAGATGGCATCATGAGGAAAGAACATTATGTGGAAATAATGAAGCAACATCAAGAAGACATCAGCCAGAGAAGTTAAAGCTTGTGCGCAAATGGGTTTTCCAAATGGACAATGACCTGAAGCATACTGCCAAACTGGTTACAAAGTGACTTAAAGATAACAAAGTCAATGTTTTGGAGTGGCCATCTCAAAGCCCCGATCTCCGATTCAAATGTATGAGCAGACCTGAAAAGGTATGTGCGAGAAAGGTGGCCACAAACTTGGCTCACTTACACCAGTTCTTTCAGGAGGAATGACAACTATTGTGAGAAGCTTGTGGAAGGATATCCAAGAAAAACATAAATCACTATTTGGGATTTAAAATAAGTAAATTAAAAAAGTAGTTGTTCAAATTATTTAATTTTTTTTTTTTTGTTTCTTTGCTGCATAATTCCATATATGATCATATATGTGATGTCTTCTATATGTATATACAATGTAGAAAGTAGTAAAAAAAAAAAAAAAAAAAAAAAAAAAAAAATTGAAAAATATATATATATATATATATATATATATATATATATATATAAATTGTGAGATGGTGTGTCCAAACATTTTGACAGGTGGTGTATATGGGAATAAAGAACATTATAAAAAGCATTTTAGAAAACACATAACGAAACAAACAAGGCATTGCATCTCTTGGTTGCAAGCAATTAACATGAGCGTCTTAATGAGCTAGCATGAAACTGCTCAGTCGAAGCTGCAGCAGACTTAACTGTTTGGGACAGTGAGTTTTGTTTCCCTCATAGAGAAGCTGTCACGTGTTGTCTGCATCATATAATAGCATGTCATAAGAGTAGTAGTTGGGGTTACATGTTATCAGTCTGCTTATTGCGTGCGGTTACATTGTACTTCATGAGGTACATGTTATTCAGTTCGGGGTACCTGATTTTTGCCGTGTAGGAAGGAGGAAAGTAGGTCCCTAGCTCTCACAACCCCTTTGGCGCATTGCCTGTGGTTATATGCACAGTCAAAATATGATTATTGACAGATATTTTTTGAGTTATAAGATTATTAAAATGACATGCAAACAGTAAAATCATCTTTTTTTTTTTTTTTGTCTGGCCGTGGTTTTACATGTTATTTAAGTAAACTTCCAGAGGTCCAGAACAGAACAGCGTTTTTCTGATGATGAAATGAAAATGGAGTGAACTGCCCACGCACATACAATCAGAGTGCTGCTTTTGGCGCTGACTTCCGGATTGACAAACAATAAAAAGTTACCACCAATCAATGGCCATTATAAGCTCATCAAAATCTGATTAACATCTGATTTGCAGGACACGCAAACTGCACAATTTAATGGGAGTAATCAGACGGACCATGATCAGAAAGAAATCAGATAATTGTGCAGTGTAAATTTAATGCAATTTATTTATTTTTTAATTAATAATCTTTTAGCTCCAAAAATCTGATAATAATGAGATTTTGAGTGTGCATGTAACCGCAGCCATTGCCTTGCATGCGTCACCTCTAGAAAGCAGTTGAGCTAGACTACACACTTCTTCAATGCTTTATGAACATGTGTGTAAATTTGGTCTGGTGCCCTGTTTTCAAATGGATGTGATTGACAGGTGGATTAGCCAATCAGAGACATGAATGCATGTGTTGAGAGTGGAACCTTCTAGACAGCGCAATAGCATCTCCATACAGACCCCCAACAGAAAACTTACATTTTGCACCTTTCAACTATATTTCTGTTTTTAAACCTACATTTAGTAGCTTTATCACCCTGTACTTCTGGAAATCATTATCATAAGTCAGAAATGGCAATAGCACATAATAATTCTGAACTTTTGTCCAAAGATTTAAAATTAAGATTCCCATTTTGTATTTCATTTTAAGGACTAAATGAAATTGAATCACTAAAACTGCTGGAAAACTTTAAGCGTGGTTTTCTGTCCAAATCCACAAATGGACTGCAAAACTCCAGACCTGGTTTAGTACCTCATCATGGCTCTGGGCCTGTCAACGCCTCGGATGCTGCCCCACAAGTCCATTTTTTATTTCCATGTCTAGGCCAAAATGTGAGTGGACAATTTGCTGTGAATTACGTTTTTCTGACAGTGTTTCCTTTTGTCTTTTAACAGTAAGTATGGGTCTCCTGGACATAGCAGGTCATTATCAGTAGTCATTGTATAGGGTAGGATTAAGCCCGGGGGGTTCACCAGGCAGTCATCTTCCTGTGTAAAGCATGTGTATGCACAAAAAATGTTACATACTTTCATCGACTTTCATCGCTCACATGAAATTTTCTTTGTACAAAAGCAGGAGGAGATCTATGCTTAGAGAGACGAGATGTAAGCGAATTTGAGGAAGCTTGGGTTTTGTCTGTTTACAAATGAGACCCCTGATGGTTTTAGCTGGTATATTGTAACATGGTGACAACAGACTTTCAGTAATCCTTGCCTTGCCTGTTTAAAAGTGTGACTGGGGAAGGTTGAACAGGCAACTGCTACAAACTGACATGTTGATCTTTTTTATTGTGTGGTTAGAGGTAACCCACCACTGTAACTTTAACTAATGAGACATTGTTATGTGCACTTTTACAACTAAAGGGGATATATTATGTAAAATAGACTTTTATGACCTTCTACCCATGTTATAACAGAGTTCCCTCATCATAAACTTACTAAGTTTTATTTCTATTTATTCATTGATTCATGCATATTTGTTGTTCAGGTAGGGTTCAAAAAAGAAATGGTAGTTTATCGAGCACGGCTGCCAACTTGAAAGTTGTTTGATCCGACATGGACAGTGAATGTTTGTGGGGTTATTTTTTTTTGTTTAATTAAGAATATACATTTTTATCGTTCATGTCTCTTGTCCATTCTGCCCTTGTTACGTGTGAGTCTCATCTTGGTGTTGGTAAATCTTAGAGCTGGGTTCCCTGAATCCTTATCCAGGGTGGCGTATGAGGTTTTATTGTATTGGAGCCACGCCTTGCTCAGAGGTCCAACTGCGACCCCTGTGTTGGAGTGGTTTGTCGCTGTGTGACACTCAGAGTGGTGCTCTGCTGTGCTGTTGCGGTCACTGCTTTTCAAGCTACAGGAGCAAAACCACATTTTCACGTGATAATTATTCATTTATTATGGGAAAAGGTTTGCATTTGGCTCCAGCGTCTGACTCCCTGTGGACTTAATATAGAGCGCCATGGTACCTCCACCAGCACCTCCACCAGCACCTCCTCCAGCACCTCCACCAGCACCTCCGACAGCACCACCAAAAGCACCACCTCGCTGTGTGGTCTGAGCTTCTTTTAAGTGTATGAGACACTCGCAGTCTCTGAACAGGAGCTGCACCACATGGGGTTATAATTAGTTTCCAAACTTCTTGTAGACCCCAGCTCTCAGCTACTACAATATATAAACAGAATGTATACAAGTTTGTATCCATGTGTCCATATTCACAAACCCTCTGCATTGGGATGTTGAGCAACTTTTACTTTGCATTTCTTCTGTGATTGTGAATATTTTCTATTGAAAACCATTGCCGAAAAGAAGACCCAATTTGTCCCGTGCGGTTTTGCAGACATAAACACCATCCGTCATCCTGACAGCTCCGATTGTTTAACCCACTCCTCATGTCACTCTTGCAGCCCGTAATCACAACAGTGTTGGGCTAGAACACTAACAACGACTGTGGTTAGCTTTGATCGCGCTAATTTTTGCTTTTTCAGACCAGCCGCGGATGAACTTTGTGAGAATTTTGTTGCTAGAAACATTGGCAAGGAGTTACAACAACAAAATGCAATTAGCTAAAGAAAAGTAGCTAACTGATATATACATGTATGAACAGTTAGATCGAGGTGAAGTGAGGAGATAAGAAAGTCCTGGAATACTTGGGGCAGAGGCAACGTTAAAACTCAAAAGTCCCTTAAGTCAAATATAGTTCTAAGGTATATAGGTTTAAAGGGAATGTATGGTGTGAACTATAGTAGAGAGTTTGTCATGCTTTAGTTATGGTTTCAAGGGGCATTTCCATTATACTCCTAAATGTTATTAATTATGCTTTATTGATACTTTGAACCAAGCCTTGGCATTTTATGTACTATTACTTGAAATTATGTTTTAGTCTTGGAGATATCACAAAGCCTATTTTGTTGGAGCTGCCATTATGAAAAACCGTTTGCCAATTTGAATATTATTCACAAGAGTCCTGGTTTTGCTCTTCTTTCTTGGCAAATTCTGCGTGATATCCCCTTGTATTTTTTATACAGAGCGATATCAGTTTGGTTCTCACACTCTCTGTCTCACCTGAAGCCAGGCTCAAACACGACTGTGCAATCAGATTTGTTTATTTCAGTGACCTCCGTGAAATGAAAGGAACTCATTGGTCACCCGTCATTTTGAATACAATGACATTTCTCTCACCCCAGATTAATAGAGTTTAGTTCGCTGCAGCCATGTTTTTCAGTCCACTGTGATATTTTCATCTTTACAAAAGTACTGGAGAAGGGTGTATTCTGGATCCCAGGAAAAGTCCTCTTCTAATACTGGTTTAGCTCCAAGTTTTGTCCCAGTTTAGTCCTAGTTTGGATGTGCTGTGAATGAACGTTGCACCGAAGAGACGATATCTTACTTTGTGTCAGTTTTTGTCTCATATGGACAGGCCAATTATTCACAGAGATTTTCGTAAAAAATCTGAAAATTTTACTGAAAATTCTACAATGTAATACTTTGTACTTAGTCTCACCACAAATTTCAAACTAGGAGCTCTTGTTTTAGTCTTTTACAGCATCATAAAAACAGTCTGTGTCTCCTGTCTTTTGACACGAGACACATTTTAATCAATTGTTTAAATCAATATAAATGTTTCTTCAATATAAAATTACTATTTACTCGTCTTGTCTGTCAAGAGCTTCTTATTAGACTATTTCATTAACATTCGCATGAACTTTCAATCCAGAATGTTTTGGTACATTTTACAGAGATCCGTTTATGACATCAACAGTTAGTTATTGTTGAGTGATTGTGGGATATTTACTTCTTCTTTCAAACATACAAGATTGTCTGTCAGGAGCTCATTATTATTTTTGGTCAGTTTTGGAGTGGGTTGAATAACTTTCTTAAACACATGACATCAGGGGCATTGGCTGATTTCACCCTATGTAAATGTCACTGTGATGAAGAGTCAGGTCCAGTATGTGAAGCGTGGGTGAGCTGCTAAGTGAATACAACAATACATTAGGTTGTTTTAATATAAATTACACACATCAAAGGAGCAGTATGCAGCATGTGCTTATACCTTTTAAAAAGAAGTACCACAGTCGCAACTGAACCTCGGGTTGAAGGTTGAAGTTCTTTTAATTGTTTGTATTTGTACACTATGTTTTGTGTGGGTGTCCCTGAATTTGTCTACCTTTCCTGTTTTCCAGCCTGGCCAGTCATGGGGCCTAACTTCAGCCATCTCCCACCAGTTTAAGAAGAGTCGGGACACCTGTTCGGGGCTGCTGGCCTGGAGTGGCCACTATGCCCATTCGTGTGTCTCTCTTGTGGACAAGTCACTACATAGTGACTGTGTTGTGAGACACTTCGTCATACTGACTCTGTCAAGATTTTGTTTTGTTGCTGTAAAATTTGTGTTTTAGTTACCTTTACTTGTTGTTTTGGTTTAAACCCTTGCAAGGTACCAATATGTTTCAATATTTTTAGACCCCTTTTGTTTAGTTTACCCTTAATATCCCTGTTAATTAATTAATTAATTAAATTCTTACTTTACCGTTTTCTATCTTGGTTATCTTTTGTTACTTCCTTGTCCCCCTCTGTCGTAACAAGGATCTTAACCCATTTTTTTTCCTAAACCCATTTTTCTCCTTCTCCAGAATTCACTCATTGAGCTGCAGAGGCTGCACTAGCACTGATTAAAGTTTGGCTGTTGGTGCTAACTAAGAAGACCTTGGTATTACAATTTTTATCAGTAAAAGCTCTGTTTGATTTGAACTTGTCTAACTCGTACCAGGGGACAAAGATAAGTCATATTAATGTAATTTAAAATAAAACAAAATCTTACTGTTCATTTAAATATATAGTTTGAAGAGCAGCGTAATGTGTTTCTACCTTAAACACGCACAATCGTGATGAGTGATACCACATTATTCACTGTTACCAAATCAAAGCTGAGGTACCTTTTTTCTATTATTCATATTTTATTAACTGTAAATCTACATTATGGCGAAACTGTGCTGGAACAGGATTCGCCATCCACCACTGTGCTACCTACTTTACCTTTTTGAGAAGAATTTCAGTTTGTGCCAAGAGCATTACTTTTCCAAAACTGGCTTTAGCTCTAACAAAAACACACAGTTTATCCACACGACATTTGAGTCCAAGAGTTCACCAAAGCCTTGTTGCAGTCCAAATGTCAGCCTGCTCTTTCAGATAATTTGCTTTTAAATTACGTCGCCATTGCATTTCATTCAAATAAATTCCCAGGATTAGGGTAATGCATGAACCCTTCTTCAGATCCGGAGCCAGCGTCTTGGTCAGGAGTACTTAGCAGGGGGGTCATTATTGGGACTTTGAGAAGAATCATAATCGAATTGAAATCGCAGTTTCAGTGGACACAAATCACACAAGGCTGCAGTTTCCCCCAAAACAATAAAATCTTCTGTCTTATTTGACATTAAACAAAAAAAAATGGTAACCGTGTTCTGAAATGTGATTCTTGGATTACTTTGTCAGTTTTGTCAGTCTTTTCCTCACTTCTTCTGGACCAGTTTAAAAACTCTGTGAACTCTGAAAAGAATAGAGTCACTTTATTAAAGCATCAATCACAAATCTTTTTTTTTTTTTTAGAATGATATTAGAGACAATACAAACAGTAAAAGATATTAGACATTTTGACTTGAGGGAAGTCAAAATGTGTTATCTTCTTCCTTCCCTCTCCTCCCATTGCCTCATTTCTTTTGTGAATTGTTTTTTTTTTTTTTTTTTTTTGTTTTTTTTTTTGGGGTTTTTTTTTTTTTTTTTGCCAGATAGAGACTGCTTTCTTCCTGGTCTTCCCTTGACCCTGAGGGGAGAGGCTGATCAGTATGGCTTGATTGAGGCAGTTGCCATCAATGTCAAATCTAAATGTATCATAGTGTTTGTCAGAAAAATATAATTCATACATTTGGTCCACTGCAAATCATAAAATAGTTTTGAACCTGGGTTACCAGATTCAGTTGTTCAGTCAGTAAGAGCTATATTTTATTTGAACATGTCAGCCTCATATCTGGGGTGAACTTCATGGATTTTAAAAACAATATGTTCTTTTAATGCATAATTTCTCCAAAAACATTAGAGTTCGCCAAAGCACTGTTGCAGTCCAAAATGTCAGCATGCTCTTTCATATAATTTACTTTTTAATGACCTCACCAATATATTTAATCCAGATCCATTCTTTGGATCGTCCTTGGACAGTCGACAGAGGTTGTCGCGACACGCTGCGATTTGCAAAATGACTCATTCATTTGGAGCAGAGACGCGATGAAATAAATCAGCCGAAGAAGACACTGCCGTCAATGGCTGTAGAGTACACATGTTTACCGTAAGCCCCGTCGCCCGTGGCAACACAGTTCTCAGCACTCCGAACAAATCTAATTGGACAAACAGGTTTAAATCATGAGCTGACAGCTCATGTTTTTTCTATTAAACCTTTGATCAGAACAGAAAGTAGAGAAATGTGGATTGGATTTCAGATATTCCCTTAGGCAGGTACATGTCTGAGTCAGGTTATGCAAAGAGCTGCAGAGGTAGTCCGGACAGAATCTGGGCTGGCAGCAATACTGAATCTGTTATTTGGAATGAGATTTGAACACTGGAACAAGACTCTGCAAAACACATTTACTCATGCCTATAGTCTACTTACCTTTGACCCCAGCTGGATGATTAGACCAATATGTAGGTTATAGATACATGTGAGGGAGTGGAGTGTGCATATACAGTTTTAGTAAAGTAGTTCTGATCAGTAAAGAAAGAAATGGAGCTAGCATAAAATCAGGCAGGAAGACCTAACTGCGCTCCCGTCCACTCACTGCTTCTACAGAGCTGACCTGCTCCTCAGACCTTCATCACCTCACTCCTGTTACTCCTCCACGCTGCTCCCCGCACCTCCTCTTTGTCCAATTAGAGGCCAGTCTGTCCAATTTAAATCTCTGTCGCAGATGCATGGCCACTTCCCATCATCTTCTCATCTTCTTCTCTCACCTCAGCCTCTCCTCTTCTACCTCTAGTGTCCAGACCCTGGGGAAAGACCTCTCCTAAACGTCATAGAAATGGCCATCATCACGATGTCTTCTGCTGGGATCTGAGCGTCAAAGATAACTCATTCAATAAGGCTTACTAATACTTTTCTTTTGTGTCTGAGTCTTTCCAGTTTGAAATGTAGTTAA
This sequence comes from Periophthalmus modestus, assembly GCA_019594935.1. NCBI lineage: Eukaryota > Metazoa > Chordata > Actinopteri > Gobiiformes > Gobiidae > Periophthalmus > Periophthalmus modestus. The sequence continues at coordinate 24,781,295 of JAIEZT010000012.1, read as the reverse complement.
AACCAACTTTAGAGTTAAAAGTGCACCAGCCTTTCAGTTGAAGGCAGCTGGAGAGAGTAACCAAAAATTTGTGTCACAAAATTTTTACTCATGTAAGAGTAGTGCTGCTTCAATAAATATATTACTCAAGTAGGAGTAAACATATGCTGCTAGAAAAAAACTCTGAAAAGTACAATTTCTGTTAAAAAATTATTCAAGTACTGTTCTGGTTGGAGGGCCTCCACCTGCTTGTGAAACAAATATGTGAAATGTCAGGAGTAGTACAAAATCCCAAGGGCCAGTTTTGATTGTAATTTCCATCCATTTCGGGCTTATCCGGGGCCAGGTCGTGGGGGCAGCAGTCTAAGCAGGGACTCCCAGACCTCCCTCACCCCAGATACTTCCTCCAGCTCCTCCGGTGGGACCCCAAGGCGTTCCCAGGCCAGCCGAGAGACATAGTCCCTCCAGCGTGTCCTGGGTCTCCCCGGGGCCTCCTCCCGGTGGGACATGCCCAGAACACCTCCCTAGGGAGGCGTCCAGGAGGCATCCTGAGCAGATGCCCAAGCCACCTCAGCTGGTTCCTCTCGACGTGAAGGAGCAGCGGGCTCTACTCCAAGCTCCTCCCGTGTGACTGAGCTCCTCACCCTATCTCTAAGGGTGCGCCCCCAGCCACTCTTCAGAGGAAACTCATTTCGGCCGCTTGTATCCGCGATCTTGTCCTTTCGGTCATGACCCAGAGCTCATGACCATATGTGAGGGTAGGAAACGTAGATTGACCGGTAAATCGAGAGCTTTGCCTTTCGACTCAGGTCCTTCTTTACCACAACAGACTGATACAGCGACCGCATCACTGCAGACGCTGCGAGATTGACACTGATCCGCATGTCAATCTCACGTTCCATCCTTCCCTCACTCGTGAACAAGACCCCGAGATACTTGAACTCCTCCACTTGAGGCAGGGGCTCACCACCCACCCGGAGAGGGCAAACCACCTTTTTCCGGTCGAGAACCATGGCCTCAGATTTGGAAGAGCTGATTCTCATCCCAGCCGCTTCATCGGCTGCAAACCGCCCCAGTCAGGACCTGGCTCGAAGAAGCCATCAGGACAACATCATCTGCAAACAGCAGAGATGAGATCCCTGTGGTTCCCGAACCAGACCCCCTCCAGCCCCTGACTGCGCCTAGAAATTCTGTCCATAAATATAATGAACAGAACGATCAGGTTCATTACTTCTTTTTCCGCCTATGCATTTTAAAAAGCAATCTGGATGAGAACCAGTAGGAAGCAACTGGCAGTGACAGGCAGTTTTGTCTGATCAGAAATGATGTTGGATGAAAACCATGAAGAAACAACATCAGATGGAGAGATCAGACTAAGCGGGGAGGGCTAGGAGTTCATTTATGGTCCAGAATTGTGTGCAGGCCCTTAAATGATCACATTTGACCCTCAGTAGTTCATCCTAGATGTAGTAGTACTACGTCCTAGATCTTTAACTTGGCCTGGTGGCGTCACTAACTTGTCTCTACGGCAGGGGTGTCCAAACTCTTTTCACAGAGGGCCATATCTTGAAAAAATATTTGACACTGAGAGCCACGGACCAGTGGTCAAAGCAAGAGATTATTCAGACGGGTGCATGAAGTCATAATTTTGACTTCATACTTTAAATAAGGTTTGAAATATTAATATTAGCTCTGTATGACAACGCAAAGTGATGTTATTTAAGTTATATTGGTAGGATTACTCAAATTAGCCATAAAAAGTACTGATTAATCAATTGGGCCAGTTCAACTGAAGGCTTGAGGGCCAATAAAAATTGGTCTGACGACCACATTTGGCCCCCGGGACATAGTTTGGACACCCCTGCTCTATGGAGATACATTTCATGCCATACAGTGGGACATTTCAGGCAAAACACTCACACCATTCAACAGAAAAGTTACGTAGTGCACATTTAAAGGCCCCATATCTGATTTTTCACACTTATTAGAGCAGAATATCAACCTGAAAGATTTGTCCCAGTACAATTGTATAACCAGTTATTGAGGTCAAAATAGGTCCACTGCGTGCTGTCTGCATCTAATTAAACATAATTTTATTGTCCAATAATCAGGAAGTGCACGGTTACCATGCTATTTGTTGTTAACTTTACTGTGACTGCAAAACTCCTTGTGCTGAGTAATTCATATGGTAAGTAAGGAGTAACTTCAAACCATTTAATTAAGTAGTTCTGTTTGTCACATTTTTAAGACAATAAAAAAATGAGGTACAGCACTTTTAATATTCTCTTCGAACCTTAAAGAACACCGTATGTAATTTCCTACTCGCAAACCTTAACTTCAAATGATAAGTATTGAGTAAGGCTTTTAAACACTTACATCCTACATTCTTATAATACTCCAGTGCAGATGCCTTTCAACTTGATTTAGCGCACAGCCCTTTGAATATCGTGTTTAGTATCTTGGCCTCACACATGGTCGACACCCAACCAGCTACAGCCATTATTCTTCATTATTTTACACTATTCATGTCCCAATCAAACTATTAGGAACATTTTGGTCAGTGCGAGTGTGAAGGAATGCTGCAGTAAAGAAATTGCGTTGGACAAAGGCGTTTTTAGTACTCTTTTTCCTACCACACATAAATGCTGTAAAACTGTCCAAATGTAATTCGATGATTAATGGTTTTATGAGTGAAATATGACACCAAGTCCCAGTGGAAACGTGCCAAATGTGTAGTCTTTGAAAAAATAAAAATGGGAATGTAGGAAGGAGGAGTTGTGGTAGGAAATAGCGACGAAATGTGATTTGTCAAAGGAGCATTAAACAGCTCATAAAAATGTAGAGTCATGTATGTTCAACGGTTAAATCCTCACCGGGAGATTTCTACTGTGGTTGAGATTCCATGTGAAAACGCACTTATAGCTAAAACTCATATATCTTCTGGTTAGTTTTAAGCTTTGTACAGGAAAGGGGTATTTTTGGAGCCTCCTACCAGGGGCATTGGACTGGGGGGGGGTAAAGGGCCCAGCACCCAGTGCAAGGAGAGGCCCCTCACAAAGTCTGTAATATGCGTTTGTGAACTCAAATATCACGTAAATTCATCTTGCTGGCCAGGTTACATGGGATATACAGATGACCAGAATAAGAGAAAATCAAAAACAATGTGTACCTTTTTGGGAAAGATCATACTGAAAACTGGATGCTTTGTCTGCATCCCATTATCCAGCATTCTATCGACTGCAAACCCGGAAGAAAGAGCCTGGTACGTTGCCAAGTTATGTTTTAGGATGAGAGGGCATTGACCCATCCTGTTTCACTTCTCCATCTGAAAAGGAGGCTCTAAAGTTGTGCATGTGCCTGATAATTTAGGTGAATTTTAGTGATGTGCTAAAAAGTTAGTAAGACACAAGTCTGACCTATGTCCTCCAACTTCAACATCTGATAGGATAATATCCCAGATATGGGGCAAGGCTATTGATTACACTGTATCCCAGGCCAGCTGATCATTTTTATTTGTAAAAAGCTGCATAACAATATTCCTTTTACCTGCCCACAATCCTATCCATTCATCAATTTTCTTCCGCTTACCTGAGCCAGTTCACAGGGTCTTCCCTCAAGGCCTTTCCACACCCCAGATATGTCCTCCAGCTCCCCTCTGAGGGAAAGGCGTTCCCAGGAAGCCGAGAGCTTCCTAGGGGGTCTTCCCCAGGCCTCCTCCCAGGGGAGGCTTCCTGAAGCCACCAGGAGGCTCCTGAAGCTGGCTGGCGCTCTCGACGTGGAGGAGCAGTGGCCCTACTCCAAGCTCCTACCATGTGACTGAGCTCCTCACCCTATCTCCAAGGGAGTTCCCAACCACCCTGTGGAGGAAACCCGTTTTGACCACTTGTCTCCGTGATCTTGTCTTTTCGGTTATTACCCAGAGCTCATGGCCATAGGTGAGAGTAGAAACGCAGATTGACCGGTAAATTGAGAGCTTTGCCTTTTGGCTCAGCTCCTTCTTTACCACAACGGACCAAAACAGCGACCGCATCACTCCATCCTTCCCTCACTCATGAACAAGACCCCGAGATGTTACCTGCTCACAATCTATGTTAAATATTATTGGCCTACAGTTTCTTATGAACAGCTTTTTTTTCTTTTTTTTAATCATACCTTGACAGCTTGTACCCCACCCTGCCGCCCGTTGCTGTGACTACTTGGAGCAATAAAACAACAACACTATCTTCAGTCTTTAGCCTTCATCAGAACTGCACGTATGAGATAGTTGGTATGCCCCCTTATCTTGATTCATAGTCTGGTGGGCGAGTTTTTGGATCTTGATGGGCTCCCTGATCCAACCATGCTACTATGATGGTACTTGTTGCTCTCTGTGCATATGACCTTTGCATTTTTCTAGTCCATGAGATATTACTTGAGCTGTTCCTGATGGGCTTGCCGCATAGTGGCTCGGGTGCATGCATAGCTCATAGGCTGCTCATTGTTCATAAAAATAATTATATTCGAAAACCCTATGACCCTAATCGGATTAGATGATTTTGTGTTGTTATGGTAATTGCACCAGTAACAAACATGAGCAAATCAAAACAATATTGAGATTTTAATTCAGACCATAAGACCACATTCTCCATCCCTCTTTAGGCATGCTTTTCAGTGATCCAAGTTGTTGACAGTCACTTCTTTTTGATTATAAGCGTAAAAATTAGGTGATGACAAAAGCAGCAACTTTGAAATCAATGCAACTAAACGAGAATGGCAAACCTAGAATTTATTTCATTTTAAAGCTCAACTGCGTAACTCTTCAGACAATGAATAGACTAAAATAAAAGCATTAACCAAGCAACACTCCCAACACTGGAAATGTTACACATTAGGGCTTTAATATAATTAGTAAAAAGGCTATAGTGTCTTAAACATTAATACGATTTATGATTTAATACCATTTTGCTGGCCTACTTTTTAAATAAACCTTCAACAGAACTGAGCAACAAAAATATCTGGATTTATTCAGAATGTAACCAGGTCTTAATGAGACCAAACCAGATTTAAGATTCTGAGATCCAGTCCTGATTGACCTGTGCTTTTATTACAATACTCCTGTATAAGGTGCATTTGACAGGTTTTTATGTCTTTTTTCTCAAATGAGTGGCATAATACTACTTAATCATAGTTGTATACCAGTCAAGTGGAAGGTGACACAAGAAGAGGGTCTAATTATGGTAAAATCTTAAAGAGGATGTACTTGATTGTTACTGTCTTAAAAAGGTGAAAACAGGAGTAGTTCATTTTAAACAGTTTGCAGTGGTCCAGAGTTATTCCTCACTCACCTTATGTATTTCGAGCATCATGTACATAGCATATTGCAATATTTGTGGGGTTCAGCTTAATGTTACAGTATGCAACATTTTTAGGATTTTTTCCCATTAAAAAGATACAATATTTTGTTTTCAATTGTGTATCACTATGGCAACATTTATACCCATTTTTTTCCCCCCGTATTAACAAAATTTTCCCCAGTGCAGATATATTGTATAAGCAACTCTTGAGGTCAAAATAAGTCAGCTGTGTTCTGTCTGCATCTAAATAGAATGCATTTTATTGTAACTCCACGCTGATTTTTGTTGTGAAAAACACTTATAAACTAATATTTAAGTCTATAACTATTAACTTTTATTTTTTTTAATTGCACATTTGTATTAACTCTGCTGTTCTTTGCGTTGCAACCTTGGAATTTTGACATTGTGGGACACCTAAGGGTACAGTTATCTTATTTTTTTCTGTTTGTTTTCTGTTTGTAAGTGTCGGAGAACGATATCATACAAATCAGACAAAAGTTTCTATTCCAAATGTGATAGACGTTTGAGTTCACATTTTGCTTAGACCTACAGCAGACAGACACACTTAATGTTACTGATTTTTAAAAAGAAACAAGGCTTTAAAGCTTCTTTCATATTAATACAGATGAGAGGTGAGGTAGTACCCGCAATTCTATGTATTTTATGAGCACTTAACCAAATACTTCTAGAAATGTTGACAGCTTTTTCAAGTAAACCTAATGATTTCAAGTGAATATGAACATTTGCAGTTAGTTATACGTAGCTATTCACTTACACATTTATTTTTGAGGGAAAAACACTTTTACTAGATTGAATTTTAAAGTTGAAAGTTGTAGGTTTTTAAGTTATGGACAGAAATGTAGTTAAATTATTGCTTAGCTGTATTAGTACTTGTAGTATTCATAATTGTTGGCCCACATTAGTAAGAAAATACATGAGTAGTGTGGTGATATGTGCAGGGGCTGGTAGTACTCAGCTACTTTACCTTTTTGAAGAAAATGTACTAATGTGGTTTTCAGACACCGCATTTACTCGTACTTGTGTAATATATTTGACAATGTAAAAGTACTTTTGTAAGGAAAACAACAGGGTTAGTCAGTATGCGAATAGGAGTCAGAGCACCCATTAGGGGCCTGAATTATTATGCTAAATATGACTCAGGCACAGGTCACGCTTAAGGTAGCTCATTATACCTCATTAACAAACAGAAACTTTAAATAATAGGTGTGTTAGTTTCAGCATAGTTAGCGCCTCCCTTCAGATAAATATAAGGTGGTGAATTTTCTTTTACTATAGTACTTTTGTAAGACAAGTGACAAAAGCTTTGTTGCGTTTCTTGCACCACTCCTTCAGGTATAATTTAGTTTGTCAAATTTGTTGTGGTCTTTCCTTTGAAACACAAACAGGACGAAGACACACAGGTAGCGCCACGGTGAGACAAACAGCACGAAGACAAACAAACGATCTGGCCCAGAGTGCTGGGTCCTGGCTCCTCTTATTCTGTTCAGGTGGTGTTGATTGCACTGATGGAGTCCAGGCGCACATAGGAGGAGCCAGGACTCCTCCCAGCTCCAGGCTCAGACAGGTGAGGGAGGGGCAGGGCACACACAGGAGGCAGGGACAGAACAGGGATCATGACACACGATGAAGTTCTTTGGATAGTAGGCCACTCCTCTGGGGAGTGCCTTTGTCTCTGAAATGCTCGACATGAGTTTGTATGAGTACATGGTTAAGCATAAGCTAATGGGCTTCTCAGACATCCACATCATTGCACAACAGGGACATAGTATTAGCGTGGACAACAGCTCTACATTAAAGGTGCACAGTGAAACCTTTCTGGTGGTGGGTCAATATACAACTTTTATGTTTGTCTCCATGGAGATGTTATTGTCTGGCTGGGCCAGTTTTAAACTTATGGGTCAACTTATGGGCCAGCTCTGTGGAGTGGAGACCCTGCTTACAGTGAGACTGCATATATTTCAAGGCTTTTTATAGCAGCAACACCTGCAACTGCATACATATGCCTTACTGGGGACCATTCAGAGCATGGCAACAACATCCATGGAGACAAATAAATGAGGACTCTAGACACGAAAGTTACATAGTGCACCTTTAAAGCGTTATTCATGAACAATATTGTACTGTTCTAAATGTCTTACTTTGTCATGCAGACGATCATGGCTTTAAAGTGTCTGAAGATCCACATGGACCTCAAACTGGACCATGCTGAACATGAGTTCACTGCAAGTCAAAGTTATTGACTTTGGATTGGCCACAAAAACAGAGGAGGTCAGACCAGAAAGGACATTCCATCATGTGCTATTATCATGTGCTACAGGTGAGTTTTTGGACTCATGTGATTATACTGGAAGTAGTTGCAATGTGGTTGTGGGCAGAATTTAGGTGTTTAGTCCCACTTATTTTTACCTGTCAGTCTAACACGTCTGACACATATTTACCTCTCCAGGCCTCCGGAAAACATTTTGGGTTTGCTGCTGGACGAGGTTGCAGATGTCTGGTGTCTGGGGAACATCATGACAATCCTCCTACTTTGATTTGAAATATTCCCAAACCGAACCGAAAATGGGGCAGTAAGTCACACTTCAGAGATCTGTAATTTTATCTTTGGTTTGTTATTAGAGCTTGTCTAACGTCTCAATGTATTCACTTTGCTGCAGTTGAAAGTCATGCTGAAGCTGAAGAAATTGAACTGAAATCCAAATTCAAATGTATTGTAATGTATTCTAAACTTTCCATACCTTTTTAAGTGGAGATGGTAAAGAAAGGTTGGGTTGTCATGACTCACTCTGTCAAATGGTACAGTTCAGTCCAGGAACTTGTGCAGGTACCGACATACACCGAACATAAATATGATGGAACCACTGTATATCTGGACATGCTAATACTAATCTATCCACTTATTCCTAGGATCAGTTTCAATTAAGAGCCCTGTAAGTTGATAAGCAGTTACTAGCGACCGCAGACTTGATAACTCAGATGCTTGAAGTAAATGCACCCACCAGGATCACCCCAGAAGGAATCCTCATGCATCCCTTTATCCAACCACTGAGGTATGTTGCTATAGTAGACAAGCAGGGTCAAAGCTTTTAGTGGACCTGAGCTCTCCTTGAGGTTTCCGTGTTGAGTTTTTCCTCTTCCCCGATGCCCACATTTACACAGTGGACAGACAGACCCAGGCTCATCTTCGCAGACAGAGGCAGACATGGTTAAAAGCTCATTAAAGTTGGTTTAGCATAAAAGTGTGCATTTTATAGGTGCACTATGTACCTTTTACTTTCTGATGGAGGATCTATTACCTGTTTGTCTGCATAGAGATGTTGTTGCTTTTCCTCGAATGATCTACAGAATGGCATTAAACATATTTATCTTACCTTTATTCAATTACAGAGTTTTTTATTGCCTTAAAAATACCTTGAGAAACATATATTACTTCTGTGAGTGAGATTACTTCACCACAGCTCTGACCTGTAACCAGCCCGATGGTGTCACCTGCTTGTCGGATAGGTTTGACTCTCTTCTCTATATTTTTTTATACAGAGGGACATCAATCTAATCCCCACTTCAGTCGCGTGTTAAGTCTGACCAAGCATGATCGTGCAATCAGATTTATTTATTTCAGTGACACATGTGAAATGAAGGAGCTCATTGGTCGCCTATCATTTACAAACAAATGACATTTCACTCATCTCAAAGTTTAGTGCTTTGCTCATTGATTCTAGAGAAATCCACAGTCGTAAACAGCTATATTTGTTTCAATACCTACGGACTATGCCTGTCGCTGATTGGCTAATCCACCTGCCAATCACACCCATCTGAAAATGGGGAGATACACTGGGATCCAGACTCACATCTTTGTAAAGTATTGGAGAAATGTGTAAAATTACATGCTGTGGAACGTTCTTGTCAAAGCAATAGCATCTCCATGGAGACAAGTCGATAGCTCCACCAGAAAGTCAGTGCACCTTTAAGTGGTATACTATATCTCTTCTTTTCTTACAACACATTTGATGAGTAACCACATTTTTGCCTTACACTTTTCTCTCAGCTCCCAGCATGCTTTAGTCTTCCCACACCAACAAATTAACACTACACCCACACGATGACATTTTCTTATGACTAAAACACGGTACAGTACATTCCCTCTGTGTTATCCAACAGTTTCTATCCTCTCACAGCTCCAGTCCACATGCAGTCATCAAGTTCAGACCATTTAAATTCTTGTAATTCCTGTGCGCTGCCAAAAGAGGTCACTAAATGTCACAGCTTCTTAATTTCAAACAGTGTAAGTGCATTAAAGCTTTTTGTCCATCCAGGCTTCTGTCAGAAAGGCTCTGCACTTGGCTCATTTAGGTTTACAAAGAGATGAACGGTTTTAATCTAGTCCAGGAGTAACATTTAAGGGATAGAGGAGATTAGACTGGGACTTTATGGTGTTGCATTGCGAGTATGAAAGTTCAGGCTTCTTAGCTTTTGGGCAATCCGTAAATCTCTGATAAAAAGAAATCATTTAGAATTTTGAATTATCATATCATTCATTTCAAATATAGATTTTACAGATAACAGTTGTAATGCTGATTTATTCTTAACTACAAAAAACATTGGACATTATGTGAGGCTGTAATTTGGTGTTTTGGTTCTCAGGACAATTATCCAATCTGAACGCAGAATGGACCTCACACCAGTCTCTCATTTGGTTTGCCAGTTTCAATGCTGAAATCCAGTTGGTTTAAACCTAGAATGACTCTCCTCACTACCTAAACCCCAGCACCTGCAGCCAATCATGAATCAGTGCTAGTGCAGCCTCTTCAGTGAATTCTGGAGGTTCTGAGCTTTCACATGAGGCCTGTCCATATACTGAGGATGAGAGAAATTGTATGTGTCCTATATATGCAGTGGCGCTGGCATATATTCATTCATTCATTCATTGAGCTGTCTCAAACACAGACACACCCACTCCTTCTATTGGTTAGCAATAACACTCAGAGTGAGAGAGAGTTGGATTTAACCAATCACTTTGAAGCATTTTCAGAAGAAGCAGATGACGTGATTTTATTCTTAAGACAAGCTTTTTAAAAAATGTTTTATTTTTTTAATTTTACCAGCTAATGTCACGCACGACAGGCAGCACAGAAACTGCATGGATATGGATGGACAGTTCGTGCCATGTTTCTATCAAATGTTTTTTTCTATGGCTTTTCACTGACTTAAACAAGAAGGAACAGTGATTAATGTATAGAACGGAAAGCTCAAAATTACCTAAAAACTGATTTAAAACTGGTACTTTGGTATTTAATGCATGTTTCCTACATTTGCTTACATTAACAACTGGAACCAATATGAGGTTCCAGTTGCTAACTATACGGCAGGTGGCAAAAAATGACAAAATTCCAAGAAATATGTAGGTGAATGTGTGAAGTGTCTTACCCAAGAACACATCAATAATGTGCACTGGGTCAAGGGGAGGTCCACTCACCATTTATTGCCATAGATGAATAACACAACACAGAAAAAAAATAAAAATCAGCTACATGCTCTACAGTTTTGAAAATTAAGTCAATAAATCTTTTTCTATTATGTGTTTTAGATTATTATTGCAATTTAAAAAATGTAAAAATGTGAGCTACATATGTTGTTTCACCAGTTAGTATCAGGGAAAAAAAGAAACACTACATAACGTCTTTAATACAAATGTGTTTGTGAACGAGTCGGCTCTTTTTCTTTCTAACTTTCTACATATTTACTTTGAAACTGAAAAATCAACACAGAAGAAAAGTATATTAGGGTATTAATAATAGTCTATTTTAATTAATAGTGCAACGTTTTATTTAAATTGTGCATCATTTCAAAAGGTAGGCACACTTCCAATTTGAACCATTTCAAATCTTGTCATACAAATACATTTAAAGAGCCTTAATATTATTATATTTTTTTTTGTGATGGCTCAGATCTCATAAAAGAGCTGAAAGTCCCATAACTAGTTTAAACAAAAGACTTCAAGGGTGAAAACAGTAGGTCATTAGTTTTCTGCATAGGTCTATTATTATCATTTTTACTATCATTTCACAATAACTCCTGCGTAGAACAAAACAATGACTGTAATGTCTACTGTAACTCCCTGGTATTAAAGCAGAGCCCCATGAGTCATAACACAGTGAGTCATGGAGTTCAGAAGAATCCATTAGATCCCTCTTTCAGTCCCAGCATGTGTTGTGAATATGGCTCCAAACGGTGTTCATTAGTGGAGTTCCCCCTGACCACCTCACAGCAGGACCGCACCACTGCCAAGGCATTCTCCTTACCCGCAACAATATAAATTAGATAGTTTTACATATATCTTAACTGCCCCATTGCTTCCTCCGCATGCTAGTTGCCAATCACACCATAAAATTGCCATAAAATAAAGCTGATATAGCCTATACAATTATACTTTCAGCATCTCTTCTCCTTACTTTGGTTTGCAATGCCTGTGTTGAATATGTTTTGGTTTTGCAGGGAACATTTTGACTACTATGATTCACTGTTTGTGGAAATCCAACTCTTATTTGATTTATTGTTGTCCCTGGGGTGTGTTTTCAACCAAACATCTGAACGCCATAAAATACACATTGTGTTTGCAAACATGTTACCACAAGAACAAAGCATCAATGGTTTTCATCAATTTTAGAGACAAGAACTTTCTCATGTTTTACTTTGGCTAGTAGTAATTGTGGCTTATATTATGAAGAATGTAGTAAATATTCATTACATAATTCTTTGACTAGCGAGGACGTAAAAGCAGATGGTCTGAATTAATAAAAGAACAAAACTTTTTTTTTTTTTTTTTTTTCAATTGAACTCAAAAGCGGAACCTTTGTCATGCAGATGCGTCGTTTCTTACGGACGAAATAAAGCGCAGTGCATGCTAACAGCGGCGGCTAACAAATAAACAGAAAGGTGTTTCGCCATGGCAGAGGTATGTTTTTGGGCTTAAATTGTTGTTTTTTGCCAGGTTATCACACAGTTAGCCCCCGGAATCGAATTATTATCATGTCACTATTACCGGACGCTGTTAATTTAAAAATGTATGATAAAAATGACAGAACAATAACCCGGTTTAGCATCGAAGCTAGGTCATTAACAGGTTATAACGTCTGTTGGTTTTACTAAACATTCAAACAGGTTTTTGATTTCCTCGATAAACAAAGTGATTTAATTATTAAAGGCAGCTGTAAATGTATATAATTACATTTTATACCGAAACAGATGACGAAAACTAGCGAATTAGTGAAATGTCATTATAAAAAGGCTAACCAATAAGATAAAGCTGCGTTGCCTTATGGGTATTTTAGTTTTCCTAGTTTAATATAATCCATGAATGATGAATAATATCAGATAAGATCATAGTTAAGGAAGATTGTTATTGTATACTGTTTGTTTATACTCCTGTTATTAAGAACATACAGAGTTTGTGTACTTCACAAGTAGCTACTCGGTATACGTAGTACCAACAGTAGTAGCAGCAGCAAGTTGACTTGTGTTGGTCAACAAACAAAATTAATTACAAAATAATTATATATAAAAAAAAAAAATCTCCACCATATCACATCTAAAACAAATAATTTTGCATGAATATAAGTATCACAGTATTGATTATCACACACTTTTTCAATATTGTGGACCCCTACTAAATACTAAACTTAGTGTTCATTCTAGGGCTGCAATGATTAATCATTTAGTCATGACTAGGTGACTATAAATATAATTATAGTCGTATTTTGATCATCACTATCTGCATTAGACAAACTCATAAAACACTATAGACCTTTTTAATTACAAAGATAGAAAATGTCAAGAGAAAAAAATAAAAAGATTCCTGATTTTCATAAGTAATACACTGTCACTTTTCATTTTTTGTATTTGTAAGTATTTTCTATTTAGAAGGCTAAAGTCACAATATTTTGATCTTTATTTGGTTAAAAATGTGTTTTGAAGATGAAAAAAGTATAGTATAGAATAGTCAAGTACTAAAATTATCGTTTGCTGCAGCCCTAGTTCATTCAAAAGTGTGTCAGATTTTGCTAATAACAGTCTCTTTGTGACATTTGATTTAGAGGTTTATTATTACTTACTACATTACTACAACTAGTATATGTAAATGAAACCTTAATGTGTATTATTCCAGACTCACAGCCTGCAGGATATGAGGCAGCAGGCAGCCATCGCCTCCAAAGTGTTCATCCAAAGAGATTACACCAGCGGGACCATGTGCCAGTTCCAGACCAAGCTGCCATCTGAGCTTGAGGCCCGGGTGAGTGTTCCGTCTCTGGGCCACTGTCTGAAGAGGAGTCCTTTTATTACAAGGAGAAGGGCTGCGTATAGGCCTGTCACGATAACAAAGTTCGATACATTGCTGCAGTAAATATAGACCATAAATGATAATACTGAGAAAAATGTATGCTACTGACCCATTAACCCAAGAGCACAAAAAACACAAAAACTATTCTAAATGTACAATATTATAATATGAGCTGTAATCTATAAACAGCAGAACCCTTTAGTACTTCATTTGCATCTGTAATGATTCATGATAGAAATCTTATCATACAGGAAAAAAAATATCAAAAATGCCCGGGTAGTGCAAGATAAATATTACCCCCAAAAATATATTGTTCCAGCTTTGATACTTTGAACGATAAGTCAATAGTAATTATAGGCCTAGCTGTGTACATAGTGATGAATACATGTTTCTTTGAGTGAGCAATTCTCCGTGATCATGTAGTGTAATTCATCATTTATTGTTATGTAAATGACCATGAGATGCAAAAAGATACAATGATTATTTCTATCTATCTATCTATCTATCTATCTATCTATCTAATATATATATATATATATATATATATATATATATATATATATATATATATATATATATATATATATATATATATATATATATATATATATATATATATAATATATATATATATATATATATATATATATATATATATATATATATATATATATATATATTATATATATATATATATAATTATATATATATAATTATATATATATATATATATATGTATATATATATATATATATATATATATATATATATATATATATATATATATATATATACATATATACATATAAGAAATAGCTGTTTTGCTGTGACATAAAATGTCAAACTCAACAACACACTACCATTATAGAGAACGTTTAATGCAGGAAAAATAAAATTAACCCCAGTCAAACCATATGTATTTGAGGCAGGAATGCCTTAAAATGAATTGTTTGTCACAAAATATCATCATAATCCCAAAAAATCAAAGGGTTTGTAATCTAGTAACCTTAAATTTGTGTTTATAATTTGAAATCTAGTTTTACTGTTGGCTCCATATCTGCTTTATTTACATAAATATAATGTTTTTGATTTGCTTGCACTTTACATGGTACCCAAATTAATTTACATTACATATTGAAGCTTGTAAGGGGAGTATCTTACCCAAGGACACTGTATTCACTGATTGGAGCTGGAATCAAAGTACGTACTGCACAGGACAAACCATATATAGAATACCACTGATTTCAGAAGTGCTGTATAGCCTTGTATTTAATGGTTGTTGAACTTACCTCACCTTGCCTTACAGCAGTTGAAATGCATTTGTGGTGAAGAAAGAGAATTCTGTGGCTCTAAAGTGACTCTAGCCACATGAAACTATGTCTGGAGTCTGCAGCAGTAAAAAAACACTCCACTAGTTTCACACGTCTCATCACTTCCCCTCTGGTTAGACACATTAAACCAAGACCATGATTCTGTGTTCTTTTTGTAGCATGTGAATTTATTCCCCCAAACATATGCAATGTATGGTGTGTAATTATTATAGCCCTAGACTAGTTGTCCAAGCCCCATTGACTTGCAGAGATTGTACAGATGGCGAAATGTACAAAATTAAAATGGCTGTTTTTGAAGATGAGTAAAAGTTTCAGTTGGCCATCCATTACAATAAAAAAAAAAAAATGTCAGTTCAAAATATTAGTTTTGAAATTGCGCACCCCTGCCATAGTTTTTTAAAGAGTACTGTCGAGTGTAATGATAAGAAAACATATAGGTAGTGGCTGTGCAATAAATCAAACTTTAACTAATATCAAGATTCAGTCATTGCTAATCGTCAAATATAATCTTGGGTCTTTTGAATCAAGGAAACTACAGCCAGTCCTCTGTCAGTAAAAGCATGTGGTTTGGAGCATTCAAACTTTTGAGGAAAAAATAACAATTGTATTGTTAATGTTCAGAAAATTAAGATTGAAAACCATTTGTTTTTAATAAGACAAAACAAAACTTGACCAAAAATAGTGATTGATCAATGAGGAAAATAAATGTGATCTGTAATATAATATTGCCTTGGCCTAATTATGTGCACAATGTGTGCCTTGCTGAAGGACAATAGCAGTATGTCTTGCTAGTAGCGAGAATCTAATGCCAACCCTTCACTAAACTGCGTCTGCCCACTGCACTTTGGTCCCACTCTGGTTAACAGTCCAAGCAGTTTGTTTCAGTACATTCCTTTTTATATTGTATTAGCCCTAGCTTTAGCCAACTCCTCTCCCCTGAGGTCCTGTTTTACTGTCTAACCATCTTGTTTTACACAGGTTTTCATGTCGGAACATCTCACCCCCTCAAACCATTTCACCCGAGTGCAGATTTATTCTTTTTGGTCACATTGTCGGCTTTAAATTCTCTGGGTTGTTCCAGGAAACTGCAGAGAAAGCACTGTCTGTTCTGAAAAGGCCTTCGCCTGCCAGAGTCTCACAGTGACCCGTGTCTGATACTTATCACTCCATATAAAAGAAATTACACTACAGTCAAGCCAAGTCAGCACATAATATTTTATTGTTATGTCTTTTAATAACAAATGGATTGAAATAAAAAGTTATGCTTTCTTTGACCAAGTGGAAGGTAATTGCTAGCCAGAGGTGGGTAGACTAGCCAAAATTGTACTCAAGTAAGAATATTGTTAATTTATTTTATACCAATATTAAAGGGCCTGTACCTGATTTTAAAGAGGGGGTATTATGCAAAATATATATATGTATATTTTTTTAGCTTTCTATCATGTTATAATGTTGTTCCCTCATTAAAAACTTGTATGTAGAGGTCATATGTCACCCATGCCGTTTTCGAACCCTCCTCAGGTTTAGCAGTATAATGCTCAGCCCACAAGTCTGTCATCCATTCTACACGACACATGACAATTTTCCATGAATATATATACACAAAAGCATGATACAAAACTGTACACAACAACTTCACAAACCTGATACGATGTGCAGTAGTTTCATTAGCGGAACACTCACTGATTGTAATATGTTATTGCTCTGAATGGGGAGTGTCAAAAACGAAAGTGAACCATTAAACATGTAGGTGCTTTGTTTTGAGCCAATATAGCATTTTCAAAACTATAAAAGGTAACATGGTGAACTAAATATGTGTTAATACCCCATAGAAGTAAAATACCCTTTCTTTTAATGTATTCTTGTTGAGATAAATATCCTTTACATGCATTTTATAATGAAAACCTAGAAAATATAATCTATTAATTTTACATAGCTTTTTCTCAGCACATAGTCCACGTAGAATCCAGGGCATCCAACTGCCTGATTCTATCCCAGTTGTTTCTGTGTCACAACATCTGTGTGCAACATCACAGTGGTACAAACTAAGCCCTTTACCTAATGAAATTACTTAAGTAAAGAGCACTTGGGGAAACTACTGCTCAACTAAGAGTAATTGTAAGAGTAACTGTATGTAACATGATTTAAAATTTGAAAAGCAAAACATTAAATAATGCACTGAATCTGTTTTTTCAGAGGATAGAAAAATCTAATTTGAAGGAGCAGCGCAAGAAACACAAAATGTTCAAATCCTTTAATTTGTCAACATAAAGTTTTTGTCACTTACTCACAATGGCAAGAAAAACCAAAACTTTTACTGAAGTAAGAGTACGCTGTCAAGTATATTCCTCAAATAAATTCAAAGCTACACAGAGATGTACAGTTTTATTAGGAACTTACAATTAAAGGCTAAAAGAGCAGAAGATTGGAACATTTCAAAGATACATTTGAGTGGGTAATTTGGACGTTGACTGAAAATGAGTCAAATTCTTGATCAGTGCAGTTTGAGGATCCAGCTCACATCTGCCCTGATTTCACAGTTCAGACTGAGTAAGCCAAAAATCTGTTCTCACAAATTGTCCAATCAAAGTTCAAAGACAGCTAAAACTCAGAATAAAGTGAACTCATTTTCTAGTCTTAAGGAATGTTTTTATGAGTAGAAGATCCACACAAGATGTCCCTTAAAGGACTTAGCAATATATCGCACTTAAAAATGTGTTTTTGTGACAGGCCTAACTTGGTGTGATAAGTCTGAGCAATAAACAAATAGACTGTATAATTTAAATACTGTTTGTATGGAAAACAAAGTGAAAGATGTCCAAAAGGAGTTTAAAGGTTAAGGTACTTTCAACTAAGGAAGGATTAAGGAAGTTTGTCGCCTTCATTTGACTCATCTTCTGCTGGAGGATTTTACCTAAAAATGTATAATGTAAAATGCATAATAAAGCCCTTTAGTGTTAATATCTAATGCTTTGTCCTGTAACTTTTCTGTGTGTAGATTGATAAGCAGCAGTTTGAGGAAACGGTGAGGACGCTGAATAACCTTTATGCTGAAGCAGAGAAGCTTGGGAGCCAGTCATTTATCGAGGGCTGTTTGGCCTGTCTCACTGCCTATACCGTCTTTCTGTGCATGGAGACGCACTACGAAAAGGTGATGTTTTTTGTTTTTTATAGAAAATTACTCTTTTAACATTTTGTGGTTCCAATAAATTAAGCCTGTTTTATGTGTTTTAGGTTTTAAAGAAGATTGCCAAGTTCATCCAGGAGCAGAATGACAAGATCTACGCCCCACGTGGCCTGCTTCTCACCGACCCCATCGAAAGAGGCCTCAGAGTTGTATCCTTTTCTATCCAAGCCAATACTTCTTAAACTGTGGTTTGACAAGCAAATTCTGGGGACACACAAAGTAATGAATTTATAGTCAATAACCTTTGGGTTAGTCCTTGTTTAGTACTACTATAGCAACAGTGAAGTCCGATTTTTAGATCTGGTTTGGTCCTTATTTAGACATGATGAGGCAAAAAATGTGATGAACGAGATAAGACTTAAGGAGTTAGAACTTATAGCAATAGCTCAATGGTCCTATATTACACAAAATTGACTCTTCAGAACCTTAAGCCATGTTAGAATGTTGTTATCTCATCAAAATCATACCTGGAGTTGTGTTTTCTTTCATTAACTGTGTTTCCACCAATACAAAAAGGGTATATTTCAAAAACTCATCACTGCTCATTAACTGAGCACATAAAAATGCCAGTGTATCCCTGTTTCCATCAAAGCATTCAAACACATATCTGAGTGTTGGTTACTTGGTTACTGGAGCTGCTGTCTTCTGTGTCACAGACATTTGTGTCCTGTCCAAAACTTGGCAGGTTCTTTAAATGTTAATAATGCTATAGATATGTTTTGCCACAAAGTTAAAGCCTGCTGCCTCAGTCTTTGCCAAAGTACTGCAAAGAAGTTGAAAAAGAATGACTGCTGAAGTCCTGCTACACATATCCATGGTGCTGGACCATCATAAACCTTCCCTGAGTGTCTCACTAATGAAGATTAGAATGAGAGATTATGTGTCTCTGGGCAAGTTATTAGTTGGCCACCATCGTTTGTTTTTTAGCTCAAACCTTAAAAATTGTGTGGTGCAACAAAGTTTGTTTAGCTTTGCTCCTCTCGAACATTTTGGGCCAACAACAACCACCACGATAGGATTATTTTAGCTTTATTCATAACCTGTGTCCACTGTACCTGTGTCTGGTGCAGGTATGTAGTCCAACCGTCATGTGGGTTTTTATATTTGCTTCATGAGTTTATGCGACTAAATGCATTTCCACTTTCCAAAATGTACTTTAACAGTTCTGTGCTTAAATCAAATCCACCTGAAGCAAGCAAATAAACTAAATGCGATTGTTACGACCCAGCTCAGCTAGGGAAAAGGGGAAGTAACAAAACCAGATGTAAAATGGTTAAACTAAAGTTATAATTTATTTAAAAGGAATGTTTAAGCAAAAACTAACAAAAAGAGGCTCTGAACTGAGTAAATTTCAATGTGTAACTTAAAATTCAGCTAACAAAACAAAAGTACTTAAATTGCGAGAACACAAACACGAACAAGTCTCAGGGTCAAAATTTCAAAGTCCAATTGCACAAAAATCAAAGTTTCCAAGTTTTCCAAGTTTTCCAAGTTTTCAAAGTTTTCAAAGTTTTCAAAGTTTTCAAAGTTTTCAAAGTTCCAACGGTCCAAAGTTCCAACGGTCCAAAGTTCCAACGGTCCAAAGTTCCAATGGTCCACAGTCCCACAGTCCCACAGTTCCACACAGTCCCACAGTTCCACACAGTCTTGGAGGGGCAGGGGGCGGGTCTTTTAAAGTGTTGTTGCCACAGGTCTTGATTGGCCAGGCCTCTTGATTGTTGGTCCAATCAGACGCAGGACTCTGCTGTCAATCAGCCACCAGCTGGAGCAAACCAGGAGAGGTCCAGGGAGGAGGAGCTGGGGGCATGGGGCCGTAACAGCGATATGTGTTCGTTTCCACTTCCCGTTACTTATGGGAATCATCAAAATGCACAATAAAAACAGGGTGATAGAAACACATCTTTTCATTACATGTTTGAGTAATCATTTATGATTAGTCTGTCTACATCTCCACCTTGTGATGTCATGCAGTCATATTTTTGAAGTTAACAGCTACTTTCTACCTTTAGTTCAGTAGAAAGAGACAATTCCAGGGCTGAAATCATCCAGATGATTCTTGTGAAGGTGTATGGACTTTAAAAACAGTTGAGCACTTGCTGTATGTTTTCCGTTTTAGAGAGGGACTCTAAATATGCAGGATTTGTCTGTTATACCTAGAGATGTGTTTTGTTTCATTCACACGTCTGTTTGTGATGAGGAAACAACATTATTTATTATATTATTACTTAGTTCTGCTTTAATGGCACATCTGTAAGATCGAATATATTGTAATTTATTTGTCTCTTAAATTATTTCAGTCTTTCCCATTTTGATTTAGATTGTATTGCAAATAACCCTGCAGTCCAAATTTGCCGGAAATCCACTTTTTATTGATGCATGTTGCCTTGTTAAAAATCCCAAATAAAAGTGCATATGTAATCCATAGCATGTGTATAAAATCGACAGGACCGCCCCTTCCTGGCTGCCCCTGGACAGCTCTACATTTGTGGGCTGACTCAACATCCCAACTAATCCAACCACACTCCAACACAACATTTAGAAACAACCAAATATGACGGAAATTGTTAACAGACCCGCACTTTTGGTCTCCACTCATTGGGCTATGATTTTGATTTTATAGCGATCTGCAAAACCTCTCCCTCACTGTAGCATAGTTAAGTGGGGTAGTCCGGACCACACTGGCTGGCATGTATGGAGAAATGAATAGACTTAGGAGGAAAGCTTCATGTAAAATTTTAACGAGGGTTTTTTCCAGTAAAAATTTGATGATGAATTTCAGGGTTGTAGTAAGGTTAAGGTGGATTTTATTGGGAACTGTATAGGGAAATCTGTCCTGCATTTGACCCATCTTTGAATGAGGGGCTTAAACCTATTAAACCTGGGGCGGTGGGTGATAATAGTGTAGAGCTAATACTTGAAACTTAATGCAATAACATGATTTTTCCAAAGTTGTGAATTGAACTTAACAAAAGCGCTTCAGATTGAAGTCACCATTTTTGAAGACAGAAGCCTGACCAGATAAAAGCAGCCAAAGTGAGTCATGTGATACATGTTTACAAGTCTTTGAGTCTATTATTCACTCATACACAGTGTGCATCGCAGCACAGTTATTTCTATGGGGAACACGTATCTTGGCTAGTCCAATGTTTCCACGTTTCAAGTGTTCAGGTGGTGCGTCTTGAGCGTTCACACACGAGACATCAAACGCCCTCTAATGCAAAGCCGTCCAGTTAGAGATGTTTGGCACGATTTGGAATAGCAGACTGAACATTGCATTAGAGTTAAGAGAACAAAAAGATGAAAAGAAAATGGCAAAAATGTATAGATTGCAAACTGTTATTATGCATATGCATAGAACACATTTTAGAGTCACTGTAAATAGTTTTTTTGTTTTTTTTCTCAATTGTGTAATTTTTATAATTATTGGGTGTAATAATCCCAATTAATTAATTTGTTTAATTAATTGCTCAGCTCTGTGAAGTGAAAATGAGCACAACTAAACCTCCACATCCTCCAGAACAAAGCAGTACAGTAGTAGATTTGGGCCCTAAGTACATAGTTGCGTTTGGCTGACGCAGACTCGCCCTCTCCCCTGTGGCTGGTCCGAGCAGTCAGAGGTGCCTCCAGGAGCAGAGTCCATCAGGAGCACACTCTTTGTCCTGCGCTGGAATGTAAATGTAAACTCAGTTTTATAAGGAGCTGTGGATAGACAAGCGGCTGGAGCCCAGCCTGGAGCCTGGCCCGGGAGAACAGGAGAACAGAACATAGGCAGCACAGTCACTTCTTCATGCACTGAGGAGTTTGTCTAAGGGATAGTTACACAGGAAGTTAAACATGTGGACCTAAACACACAAATCTGACATGTGGGCTGACAAGCCACTAGAGTACCCTCCTGGAAAAGTTGCATAGTGCATCTTTAAGTGAAATGAAAAAATGTCAATGACTGTTTTTATTGTGACACATTTAAGTAGGTTTAAAAAGTCCCCACCAGGATCTGGAATACATTTTGAAGTGTATGCATATTGAACATTTTTCAAAAACAAACTAGATATTTGTCCATATAGTCATTTTTTACTATATATTTCAATTCCTTCTGCCAAAAACACCAACTTTAAATATCAAGAAGTTCTCTGGGGTATCTAATTTGGCTTGTGAAGGGATGTTGATTTTGTCTTTCTAATAATTTGCCCATTAAAGCTATTATTTGTAATTTAAACTGGCTGACCCACCCCTGTTGTATTCTCACATAAAACCACTAAATGCTATTTACATTATTTCTGTCTGATAGTGTGCCAGTTTTAGCCTGACAGAAGCAGAGCAGAGAGCACAGGCAAGTCTGAAGAAAGGCCAGGCGAGGGGAGGTGGGAACAGGTTCAGATCTGCCATTTATGTGTAGAAAAAAATAAAATTCACTTAACCACTCAACAGCTGGTAGCTTTAAGACACAAACAAAAACAAAACATGTATAAATATGTATTAGAAGACTGCAATTTGTAATATTCAAAACACACACTGTGTTTTTTGCATTTGGGAATTTTCCATGAGAATTCTTTATATCCAGACCTTAAACCATACTTTTTTCATCTGAATGAACGAATCTTCTGGAGCACTCGGTGGCTTTCAGTGGCTCATTTCTCTTGTTTGAGTAAAGCCAGTCTTCAGTCTTGGCTCAAGTTTAGAGTCTGGATCTGGTCTGGTCCAGGTGAAGGTTGCAGTGACTAGACCACACTCACTAGTTTGAACCTAACCAGAGACCGCCCACTCACAACCAATCACTCATCATGCAGGATCAGAATGAGCGGTAACACGCTAGGAGAAGTTATATATTGTTAAAGAGGACATATGCAAAAAAGAAGTTGTTTTTCCCCTCTCATTTACCCAATCAAAGTTCTTTTTAGCGTGAGTCATGCATGTTTGAGCAATCTTTATACTCCTGCCCCCATACACACCCACTTCTTTGTACTTACTTCTTTTCTTATGTTTTATTTCTCTTAAATGGTGAAACACGTAGGGATTTTTAGTCCTGTAGTTATTTTTACTCAAAGGGAAAAAAAAATCTGCTGTTTGCTAATGTGAACCGTAGCGAGGCCGTGATTACGTTTACAGTGGGACTTTTTTCTTTTATTAAGTTGTTTTAAATCAATATTGCGTTTTAAAATGTCCAAAATATAATGATTATTATTTTTTTCTTAATTTTAATCAATCTTGATCCAATTTTATTTTCAGAATTAAAATAGCTTTTAATATTGATTTTACATGTCATTTAAAACATTTAGACATGACTGAAAATTCAATTATAACTATATAACAGACAAAACCATATGTTCAAATTGGAAAACCAACAGGCACCAATAGCAGCGTTGCATTGCGTAGGGTTACATGTGGACTTAAAAAATCTGCAGTTACACGTGGTTTCACATGTCTTCGTCAAAGTGCTTTCTGATGAGCTGTCATTGACTGTGGTCGTGTAGTCTAGACACCGGGGAGGATCCTGAGTCAAAGATTAAAATGATATGATGAATGTAGATCTGCTTTGTGTCTAATTTATCAACTCTGCCAAACACAAACTGCATTGTCCAAACTAAGAGTAGGGCCTCCACCCAAAGGACCCAACCCGCAGACCCCCACCAGGCGGACCCTCACGTGACTTGCCTCCATCCACACGTCCCTAAAACTAAACAGACAGTGGCCATGTCTTTCCTGGCCACTGGCTTCTACTTAACATTACAAAAGTTGACATTGTTTTACGCTAAAGACAAGCCCAAACCCTTTTCCTAACCTTAACCATTACAGATTTGTGCCTAATCTTAACCAGACACGGGGCCTGCAGCAACACAATAACAGACAACCTACATCTAAGCTTTTTATGCCATCATAGGCTACAAGTTTGCAGTTACATATCGTTTTTTTGTTGCTTGCTGTGTTTCAAACTGCTAGTAAGCCTACGCAACCTATAAATGAAATCTATTGGTGATTAAATGTTTCTGAAGTAATTTAGAAAGTAAACTAATGAAAAATGAGGGAAAAGTGGGTGGAGGTGCATCCTGGTAGAGGTCTGCGGGGTAGGGTTATTTGGGTCGAGGTCTGCAGCCAGACTCTTAAAACCAAGACATTTTCACTGCCCACACATTTTTTATCTATTACTGCTTTGCGATCAGAATGAAAATAACATTTTGGGAAATAATATTACATGTTTGTGTCTTTTATAGCCTTGTGATTTGTAAGTGCTTTTTAATGTCTTCCGATAATATGAGGCTTTTTGAGACAGTCAAGTCACTTCACAATTTAGTGCATTATTTGTTCACTCCACTCTCAGTGGTGGTATGCTACTATTGTAGCCAGAGGTACCTGGGGCTGACTGGCGGCACTGTGGCACCTGGTATTCCCAGCAGTCTCCCATCCAAGTACTAACCGGCCAACTTCAACCAACTTCACCAACTTCAGAGATCTGACAAGATCAGGCAATGAGGAGCGTTGGCCACATGTTTCTTTACTGTGAACATACTTGACTCCACTGATCTGACCAGATACTCCTGATCAAAAATCCTCACTAGTTGAAGGATTGGTCTCATTTTTGTACTAGAATACTAAAATCTGTTTTACCTTATCTAGCAAAATGTATTTTGAAAGCATTAGCTGTTGTGAATTAAAGAAAGTTACAGTAGTTGGTAAAACATTTATTTTTAATACACTACATAAAAATATCCTCTCAAAATAGACTCTTTCTATTGGTATAACTTTCTCCTCTAATCTCGGATCAAACTATTTCATTAGGCCCGAGCCGGAGACAACGTCCCGGCGAGGGACTCATTAAAACCGCGTCCGAAACGGGGAAAATGGCAAAAATCAAGTGGTTAACACGCCCCGACATGCCAGTGAGTGGTGTCAAAAATTAGAACTCGCCAAGCTCTAATTGTCACCGAAGACCGCGAAAAAAAATAACGAAAGACGACTCGGTAGCGCCACCTCAAACTTTGATTTTCATTGGGCCTATGGGAGCCCGACTCGGAAAAAAGTCGACCGAAAAATCTGAAACTCGCATCAAAAAATAGAACATGTCGGGACATGACAAAAATGATATTATGGCCCCGCCCTAAAATGTACAGGAAGTCGGCCATATTGGATCAAACCCGGTGATGACAAAAGCGCACACCCTCACATTCAGGACATCTCCTCGCACAGTTTTCATCACAAACACTTCAAATTTGGCCAAAACCCACTAAACCCATGTGCGATTAAAGATCATCAATTATATTTGAATATGACTTTGGGTGTGGTCATGGGGAATTTTATACAAAATCGCAATTTTTGGAATATTTCAATAAAATATTTCTCTTTCACACATTTTTTGTTGGGAAAACGCTAATACAGCATTTATGCACATTTGTGAGCTGAACACAATGATAAGCAAATCATGGCTCTATCTCACAAAATGACTCTCTAGCGCCCTCTTCAAATTTCATTTTCAAAAATTCGTAGCAGACAATCGATTTGTCGTGGACTGTGAAAAAATTCACAGGGCCTTATTTCTGATGGGGCACAATGTGAGAAAGTCACATGACTGTAGCTTTTATGGTTTAGGAGGAAAAAAAAAGGGGAAAAAAATGAGTTTCCATTATTATTATTATTCTTTTTATTCTTATTTTCCTTGCGACAATGACTCCATTTTTGACCCCTTGAACGTTAACGAAAACTCAATTTTATTGGACCCAAAATTCAAGTCTGGTGAAAAATTAATTATTTTGATGGGCAAAAAAATTAATGTTTTAAAATGACTCAATAGCGCCACCTCAAAAATAAAAAAAACATTACGGCAATGACAGACCTTTTTCATCGTAGACAAATGAAATTTGGTACAACCATAGAACATGTCAAGACAAGTAAAAAAATATATTATGACCCCACCCTAAACCCTACAGGAAGTCGGCCATTGTGGACAGAACCCCATTTTTTGGAAATTTTAACTCTCACGTTTGGATTTTTTACGCTGTGGATTTTCATTCAAGAAACTTACAAATTGGGCAAAAGGAACTAGACCCATGTGGGATTCCAGTCTCTTACCTTGGATTTTTCTAAGTCATAAATTGTGGGTGTGGCCAGCCTACCAAAAAAAAAGCTCTTTTTTAAAGTATTACATCGAACGTAACTTAAACATGCAGTGTCCTATTTCCCGGCATTAATATACATTTTGCTCAAAATCTGGATCTGAGTGCATAGATATACATTTATAGAGGTTAGACATTACATTGCTCCACAGCGCCCCCTTGAACTTTTGAATGGGACCAAAAAAATTACTTTGTCATAAACATTTGAAATTTGACAGGGACATGTGGCTTGACATACTGAACAAAAAAGCCAATGAGATTATACCTCTATTTGTAACTATGTTACCGTGGTAACCGTGGAAATGGTCATAAATATGTCATTGAAATGAATGGGGTTCAGAGTACTGGACTTTGTTGTCGACTAAATAGATGCTCTGCACTAATCCAACTATGACCCAAAATTCAAGATTGATGAAAAAATCTGTATTTTCATGTGCAAAAAAATTAATGCTTCAAAATGACTCGGTAGCGCCACCTCAAAGTTCAAAATACATTACGGCAATGACAGACCTTTTCCATCGTAGACAAATGACATTTGGTAGAACCATAGAACATGTTAAGACAAGTAAAAAATTATATTATGACCCCACCCTAAACCCTACAGGAAGCCGGCCATTGTGGGCGGAACCCCACTTTTTTTGACATTTTAACTCTCACGTTTGGATTTTTTACGCCATGGATTTTCATTAAAAAAACTTGAAAATTGGTCAAAATGTACTAGGCCCATGTGGGATTAAAGTCGATTCACTTGAATTTTTCTACATCATAAAATGTGGGTGTGGGCAACATGCAAAGAAAAAGTGTTTTTTTCAAGTATTAAATAGCAGCTAAGGCAAACATGCAGTGTCCTGTTAACCGGCATTAATATACATTTTGGTCACAATGTTCATCTGAAGCTAATGATATACAGTTTACATAGATGAGACAATCCATTGCTCCACAGCGCCCCCTTGAAATTTTGAATGGGAGCCAAAAAATTTTACTTTTTCAAAAACATTTGAAATTTGGCATGGACATCCCTATCCCGATACTGAACAAAAAGGCCAATGAGAACATACCTCTATTTGCAAGTGTGTTGCCATGGCAACGACCGACATTTCTCATTGAAATACATGGGTTTTGGTTAACTGGGATGAAAAAATGTACTTTGTCATTGACCATCGAAATTTGGTACACTTGTGAAGACAAGTAAAACATTATATTATGACCCCACCCTAAACCCTATAGGAAGTCGGCCATTGTGGGCGGAAGCCGATTTTTGTCAAAATTGTAACTCTCACTTTTGGATTTTTTACGCTTTGGATTTTCATTCAAAAAACTTTCAAATTTAGCAAAACGAACTGGATCCATTTGGAATTACAGTCTCCTACCTTGGATTTTTCAAAGTCATAAATTGTGGGTGTGGCCAGCATGCCAAAAAAAAGCCATTTTTTGAAGTATTAAATCGTACGTAACTCAAACATGCAGCGTCCTATTTCCCGGCATTAATATACGATTTGTTCAAAATCTTGATCTGAATGCATAGACATACAATTTAAAATTTTTAGACATTATATTGCTCCACAGCGCCCCCTTGAAAATTTGAATGGGACCAAAAAAATTTTACTTTTTCAAAAACATTTGAAATTTGGCATGGACATCCCTATCACCATACTGAACAAAAAAGCCAATGGGAACATACCTCTATTTCCAAGTGTGTTGCCATGGCAACGACAGACATTTCTCATTGAAATACATGGGTTTTGGTTAAATGGGAAGAAAAAATATTTACTTTGTCATAAACCATTGAAATTTGGTACACATATTCCACTCATCACACTGAACAAAAAAGCCAATGAAGACATACCTCTATTTCCAACCTTGCAGGTGTGAAAATGTCATAAATGCTCTCATTGGAATGAATGGAGTAGTATTACTCAGTCGCTGATTTTGGTGGGAGGGGCGATGTAAGCGGGAACGAGAAGCACGAACTCCACGGTCGCGTGAACCCCGCGGTCGCAAGGGTGGCGAGGGCCTTTATCACTGCTTGCAGTTTTAATATTTGTTTTGTTTTTGTTTCACAGTCACTGGAGTCCATCTGTAATGAGTCCGACCATTGAAGTCCAGAGACCGCCACCTTCTGGGCAAACTGCGTATCTACAATCTCCTCTCTTAACTGTAACACTATACTACCTTATGCATGACCCATAGTAATAACATTGTACGTGTAGTCTTTGCTTTTGCCAATTTAATCATAGAGAAGCAAAGACCATGTCAATAGGGTTTAATATAGTTATTTTAAGCATTGCCTTCATGTTGCTATGACATTTTAAGTTCACAGTTGAGAATATTTTTATTATTTATTTTTACTTTGAGATTAAATCAATTTAAGTTTAAATTTTTCTTAATTTTGTTTGCAATATACACCAATCAGGCACTATGTTATGACCACCTGGCTTCAAGCACACAGATTCATAACTGACCACTGCAGACCAGCAACATTGCACAAGAGCTGCAGAGAACTATGTCTAAACCAGAACTAAACCAGGCAGGTCTCAACCAGGAGTCAACCAGGTCTAAACCACAGGTAAACTAGGTCTAAACCACAACTAAACAA
The DNA here is from genome assembly GCA_019594935.1 of Periophthalmus modestus. Classification (NCBI taxonomy): domain Eukaryota; kingdom Metazoa; phylum Chordata; class Actinopteri; order Gobiiformes; family Gobiidae; genus Periophthalmus; species Periophthalmus modestus. The sequence continues at coordinate 24,752,408 of JAIEZT010000012.1, read as the reverse complement.
ATTTAGAACCAGAACTAAACTAGGACTTAACCAGAACTAAACCAGAACCAAGTCTACACTTGGCCAAAACCAAAGCTAAATTAAGACTAAACCAGATCTAAGACACAACTACACCAGGTCTAAACCAGGTCTAAACCAGGTCTAAACTAGGTCCAAACCAGAAACAGCTAGATAGATGGATAGCTTGATAGCTCGATAGCTAGCTAGATAGCTAGATAGCTAGATAGCTAGCTAAATACTTATCCTAAAGGAAATTCAAATAATAGCCCAGTGCTAAAGCAGGATTAAAGCAGGATTAAAGCAGCATTTAAACCGGGACTTGAACCACCTTTGTTTCTGACCTCACCTGCCTGTGGTCGTAATATTATGGCTGATTGGTGTATGTCTGGACACTCCACTTGACTAAACAGACAGGGTAACTAGCTAACCTCATTCATCATACTTCACATATAACTTTATTGAAAAATACCTTATGGTGTGTGGGCTTAAGATGTCCACCATTTAGGAAAATTGTATGCTACTGTCTGTTAATAACATTCCAGTTAGATCATAACACAATGAGATCTATACAGAAAATCGGTTAATTAAAAGAAAAATTATTGTTTATAAATGGAACTTGAGGTAATATTTTCAGTGATTTGTGACAATAACCAGTCTTAGATTAAGAAATATAGTCCAGTATTTTGAGGGATCCATCAAAACAAGGAAGCCTAAAAGGTATTTGGTGTTTTTGATTCATTTTTTGAGTGAAGATGTTTAATATCTCATTCAAAAATAATAATAGTTGTTGAATACTGCAAGCAAGGTTATAAAAACATGATTTGCATTTATCTGATTGGATAATTTCTTGAGAACCAAAACACCAAAAGTAAACATCAAGAACTTGGCCATCGTGCCCGATGTTTTTTGTAAGTAAGAATAAATCAGCTTCACAATAGGTTGTGTTCATATCTTAACATTCAACAGTCCCTAGTTGAACAGTGAGATAGAGGACCGCTCACAATTCTCTGGTGGGATTTGATGTTTGCTGTCAGACTGGGGTAAAACTATAAGCCAGGTCAACAAATCCACATAGACATGATTGTTGTCAGTTGAAAGGAGTTAAAGCCATTGGACCAATATTGCAGGTATGTGAAGCCAATCCCAAACAAATAATAAGGTTTAACGTTTTTGGATTGTTAATTTGGATAACTCTTCCATGGAATTATACAAGTGCTCTCCTTCATTATGTCACCATCAAATACTACAACGTGAACACAACCTTTTGTTATTATCAGTAAATTTGATTTGCATAGACATCTACCCTGTCCACAAATGCACAAAGCACCTACCTTCTGCACATGTTTCACAAACTAAATGGTCCATATTGACGCTTAAATAGTCTTAAGTACGTCTGTCGGCGTTGCCATGTTTGTTTCGGTCGGCTTGGGCGCTTGGCTTTTTGGCTTCTGCACAAACCTCAATGCTGCTCTGTGATTGGTCCGCCCATCCGATATTAACCTTACAGCGGGACTCTCTCAAGATGGATTCTCGTGAGTTTGTGAATTCACAAATATTGTGAGAATCCATCTCGCTGTTACAACAAAATAACATGGTTAAAAAATCTAACAAGTCCATTTTGCGTAATATGTGTTCTTTAAAGTCTGAAACCAGTGCTTGTCCCGTGCTGTGCTCATCCTCTACTCCTGTAGTAGTACTTGTAGTAATATTAGTAGTAGTACTTGAGCTCCAGTGCGTACTTGCCGCTGTCTCGTTCACACTGTGTAGTAGTGGTGGTTCTGCCTTTGACAGCAGTATTCAAAGTGCTCTTGTTTTTATAATGGTGCCTGTTGTGGCTATTCGAATGTTTCAACTGTAAGAATTCTATGAAGGGTCACCTATCCTGCTTGCAAAATGGAGGGCTACATTTTACTATTTGGTGCATAGTGTCACAGTGGTTAGCTTTATAGATACATGACAAGGATTAACATTGTGCTAGCACTTTATCAAAGCTAAATAAGTTGTAGTTATTATAAAGCACAGCAAACAAAGACTTCAAATTGTTAATTATGAATGATTCAGGCTTGCATGCAATGACTTTAATTAGGGAGCTATATTGATGTGAAGTTACTAAGCCCAAGACTAAGAGTGTAGCTTTTATAAAGTGCTACCAAAATTGCTTCTTGTCAATGTGCCATGTAGGGCTGTGAAGAATAAGGCCAATGTAATTGGAAGTGACAATTCAAAACTAAACATTCTATCTTTATAATGTTCAAAAGGCCACAAAATGCTCCCACAACAGAAAGAAGTCAAGAGTAAGGAAGTCCTTGCTCCCTCTGCTGATGTTTTATATTAACTTTTAAGACTCCTATTAAATGGAAACGTCAAAGTCTCAGTCTGGGAATTTTACCCACAACCTTTATGCTCATAGGCAGTACCTCTAACCAATCTCACTTTGTTTACCTCAGTAATATATTACATTTGCTAAATATAGTCAGTTAAAATGTTTTTAAGTTACAGTTTCTGATTCTCAGACAGTAAAACACTTTGGACTTAGATGCAGGCAGCACACAGCAGACTTATTTTGACCTCAAGAGCTGCTTATACAATATATCTGCACTGGGGCAAGAAAAAAAAAAAGTTATAATAAATAATAAAAAAATCTGATCGAGGCAGAATAAGTGACCTTTTAGGACCTGGCATTTTGATTCCTGTATTTCTGAAGTATACTGTCGACTGTTGCATTGGGCTAATAGTAAAACTGTACAAACAACTTTTAAGAATGTCATGTGTTGTGTTTCATGTTTTATTTCAAAACTGTAAATAACTTTTTTTTAATAATAATTTCTGATTGTGTCTCTATATTTATCTTGAGCCTCCTAATGTTTTTGTAATCAGACTTACGCTAAAGAATAAAGTGCTGTCTATACATACCTTGTTGATGTTGATCTATTTTGTGACCAGTTGGTTTGATTGTAGATCTTTGAATCAGGGGCGTCAGAGTTATACAGTCTTTTGCAAATTCAAAAATAATGTAACATATATATAAAAAAAAATAAAAATGCATTTGTTGCTAAAATATTTGGAAAACCATGCATCCTTACTGTGAGCGGGCTCCCCTCTCCATAGATCTTACTTTGTCACTTAGAGCCACCAACTTGTATCCATGGATATGCGTTTAATGTGATACTGTGGAACATTCCAGGCCAAGCAACTGCATCTCCATGGTGACAAGCAGGTGCTGCAAACCTATGCTATTACTTTGCAAGGAAAAAGTTTGAATGCAGCATCCACAGCAGTTAAAAAAAAAAGAGTTTTAACTCATAAGAATTTAGGACATTTTAACATTTCTGGTAAATTTCTGCCAATTTTCTGACCCATTTTAAATGGGTCAGAAATTAACTAACTTTTTCAATAAAACATAGTAGAACATTAATTATATTTGAGATTTTACTAAAAATCTACCTACTTTTCTGTATTGTTATATTTTTTTTAAATTCATATGAAGTTTATTATTTTACTTCCTGGTTGGCCGCGGTCCTCTGCGCAGATATGACATACTTCTAGTTCTGTTACCTAGCAACCATAATTGCACAACAGTTATGATTAGATGAATAAAAATGTTTGGCTACACCTTTATTTTTATTACATAAACATTTCATCTGTCAGAAATGTGCCTTCCTTGTGCATACCGCTGAAACTAGAAGTTTACAGACAAATGCTTTTTTTTTTTTTTTTTTTTTCCTCACTGTCCGACATGGTCAGTCTACACTTTTAATGTTTTAGGTCAATTTGGATTACCAAAATTATTTCTATTTGCTAAATGCCATAATAATGAGAGAAGGCTTGTTTTAGACATTTTTTCATTACTTTCTTCAAAGTCAGAAGTTTATATAAGATTACTATGCATTTAAACAATTTGGGAAAACACAGATGATGATGTCATGTCTTGAAATCTTCTGATATCTGTCTTTTATTGACAACGTTTAAGTTAATTAGAGACACACCTGTGGATGTATCTGAAGCACACCTGAAACACACTACTTCTTTGTGTAACATCATGGGAAAGTCTAAAGAAATCAGCCAAGATATCAGTAAGAGAACTGAGGACTTGCACAAGTCTGATTCATCCTTGGGTGCAATTTCCAGATGCCTGAAGCTGCCGTGTTCATCTGTTCAAACAATTATACACAAGTAAAAACACCATGGGAATGTCCAGCCATCATTCCGCTCAGGAAGGAGACGGGTTCTGTGTCCCAGAGATGAACGTGCTTTGGTCTGAAATGTGCATATCAACCCAAGAACAAAAGCAAAAGACCTTGTGAAGCTGAAACTGGTAAGTGTGTCATTATCCACAGTGAAACGAGAAATGTACCGACATGGGCTGAACGGCCACTCTGCCAGGAAGAAGCGATTACTCCTAAAGAAACATAAATTAAAGTCACAAGCGGCATCGAACAGCCCTCGTGGGCCATGGTTCACACGCGGCTGACCTGGCTGTCCCTGTAGGTGGCTCTGATCTGCCACATGCTTCTGTTTTATTGTGGTATTAGGCTGCACTTGTCACTAAACAAAGTGAAAAGACAGTGGAAGCCTTCATGCACAAAATGCACCAACATAGGTTTTTGAGGCATCGCCATGGCAACACTGTGCAAAATACACACTTGGCCCCTTAGACTTTTTTGACGGGGACGACCTGAAGAATCGGTGTGCCAAATTTCACGTTCTTCCTTGGAGGTAATGAGCCGTTATAAGACTATGAAATGTCCATAAATTTGTAAAATGTCCCTTTAGGACAGGGGTCTCAGACTCGCGACCCGCGGGCCAATTGCAGCCCTCGGGCCAGTAGTTTGCGGCCCCCGCCTTAATATGAAAGTTTAATGTTAATGCGGCCCGCGAGTTTGACATGTGTGGCACTTTACAGTGTTGTGTGCGGAGCTGAACGAACCTACCAATCACGATGGGGTATATGGCCCTCGGGGCGGGACATCGGTTTGATGCAGAGAAACATTTCTCAATGAGTGAAAGTTACAACAGCGATGTCATGGAGTGTTTTCTTCTGTGCCTGGTGCCTCGTTTCTATTGAGCACACGCGGACATTCGTCCGAGCGCGTTGCGTTCACAACACAAACGTGTTTTTAAGTTGCTGTTCAGCGGGATATTACACATATATAAATATACATAAATATATTCATATATTTACACACGCACGTCAATGGCACTTAGAGAGTTCATATGAGGTCTCTCTCTCTGACAAAATAAATCAAAGTGATGGTTATGTGGTGTGATAAAAGAAAAGTAAAGAGCTCAGTGCTCCTCCTGTGTCTGCGTCACATAGTGACACCTGTGCATCTGCAATAACAGTCCCCGGTAACCCGGACCAATTACAGGGTCGCACCGTCATTTTGTCGGTCATTGGCCGTGTCCCAATTCGCCTCATGCACAGTTTCAAAGTACACTTCGAAGTGCTGTTCAAAGTGCTCGGCCAACGAAGGGTGCTCCTCCGCCTTCGTGCTGAAATGGGACGGGTAGTCTGCAGTCACATAGTGGCACCTGTGCATCGGCAATAACAGTCCCCGGTAACCCGGACCAATTATAGGGTCGCTCCGTCAGACAAGCTTTAACATTTTCTCACATTTCTCTCTTTTTTAAACACTCTCAAAGTTCAACCCTTCGTAGATAAAAAAAAAATATATATATAAAAAAGATATAGAAGATATATATCTTCGTATATATATATATATATATATATATATATATATATATATATATATATATATATATATATATATATATATATGTATGTATATATATATATATATATATGTATGTATATATATATATGTATGTATATATATATATATATATATATAATTTGAGTTTGAGACGCCTGATCTAGAGAATAAAAAGGAGAATAAGGAGCTTGTGTACCACCTGTGGTACACGTGCCACAGTTTAAGAAACACTGGTTTAAACGTATGATGAATTACATTATATGTAGAGATGTATGAAGAGGTGAGCCTGCTCACAGTAAGAATGCATGTTTACAACTGTTCATCCAAGCCGCTGGTGGACACACTCAGTGTAGTTAGCTCCTCTTCAGATAGATATAAGGCAGTGTCCACCAGTAATCTGACCAGAACTGAAGAAGGTGCTTGGATGAGCAGCGAAATGTCTTCACTCCTACAACTTTTTTGTCCAGTTGACAGATTTTTACTTTTGGCTTTTACTATAAATAGTGAGCCACTTTCAGGGCTAGTTTGAGTGAAACGGAGGAGTATGATGCAGCGTAATGTAATGTAAAGTTGGTTTACTTTTGGGATTAAAACAAATACTGACGTACGGTCTGGCGGTGCGTCGGTGCCATAGCAACCCCCGCGCACTATATAAACCCTGCGCGCGCTCAGTTCACGCACTCTCACTTGAACGCTCAGCGGACAACTGTACGTAACTTTTGTGTTCATCTCTTATTTACCCTTCGCGGGTTGTAAAACCTAGTCACAACACTAACTAACTCTCTGATATCCCTTTTTTTTTTTAAAAGTGTGAAAACTCTTATCGATTCGACTTGCTGCTTTGACTCGCTGCTTCTCCCGCCGCACCATGGAGCCTGGGATCTTCCCCCTGACGGTAAAATCTATCAAATATCATTCAATTATGATCAGATATGATAACTATTAACAAAATAGCCCAAATACTTAATGAGTTAAGAACAGTTTTGTACACATGCTACAGACCTCCTTAGTGATCTAGTTTTCAGGTTTATGCAAATTGACAGCTACATTCGATAGGTTGAAGATTTCAGTTTGGATAATGACAAATAGTTGGTGAAACTGGTCTAAATATATCTTCACAGTGCGAAGTCAAGAGTTATTGTCACATTTATTGTAAATCAGGTGTGTTTTATTTTCTGGGCGTGTAAATTCATCAGGGCTGCAGTGGCATTTTCTCAAACAAAATGGCGCCGTTCTAAATTGGAATATTTAAAAAATGCTTTGAAAACATGTTTTATTTCCATAGCAACGCTGTTGTTTTGCTTTAAATTGAGCCTCCCATGTGAGGTTTGTTTGTGTTAGATGGGTTTAACATACCATAGACATAGTTGAATTATTATGAATGTCTATGTGGCAGACCCCTGAGAGTTTTGAAGACCTCGTACCTCTTACTGCCACACATTTGATGTCTGTTGACTCTGAACACACGTGCTATTATATAATCGTTGGAATTTTTGTAATAACAGTATATCAAAAGATGTGCATCACTTTTAAATCTTTTGGGCTGATGTAGGAGATCCACATAATCCAAAATCTTACCAAATTAAGACAAGGGGCCCAATCTTGCCACTCCTGATGTGCAAAACGTGCGTAGTATCCATAGATGTAGACGTAGGTGCATTAGGCAGACGGTATATGGAGGTTATAAAGACTGGTTCTGAGCTCCCTCCTTTCTCCCACTGAGCCATGAAGTTATTGCAATATAAGATCATAATAATTACTTAACTTGATTAAATATAAAATAATTCTTAACTGAAAAAAAAACAAAAAACATTACACACATAGACTACATTTGTTACACATCATACCCCACAAGTGTTGAGTTCATCTTTAGATAACAGTCTTGTGTGACCAGTGCCCTTAAACAGAAGAGTAAAGACTTTGGGTCATAAAGGTAGACGCGTTTGTGCCTAAACAATCCACACGATTAGAGCCTGGTCAGGGACACTTGGTTCTGTCACGTGCAAAGAGTCGGAATCCGAGCGAGAGTCGCAGTTCGCGGGACACGCTCCCGTGTGTGCCCCAGCATCGGACCTCAGCGCACACCTGTCCGCTTCGCATGCTCTGCCTCCCCGGCTCGAAGCTTATCTCTCGGCTCGGAGCCTTCTGTCTCCCAGCCTCGGAGCGTATATCTGCGGAGGAAGAACTCTGCATCTTCCGCATCCGGCCGCCTTTGAGTTTACTGGACTATGCCTTTTGTCACAAATGAAACAGAATTACACAGATTGGAGTTTCAGAAGTAGTAGTAGTAGTCATTAGAGCCTGTGTTAGTAATCCTGTGGTAGACTTGTTTTAGCTACAATTTAAAGGGTGTTTAACATTGTCAAACCTGTTGCATAGGCTGTGGACCTTCTGGACCTTCTGCAGAAGGAGCGTCCAGACCTCTACTCCTCGGACGAGGACGAGGATGACCAAGGTCAGTTTGTGGTAGGTGGTTATAGGGTTACACTTTGGTCGTCTGATGAAGAGGACTCCAGTGACGACTCTGGGTCGTCTGATGAAGAGGACTGGAGCGACTCTGGCTTCGGGAGTGACTCTGAGGAGGAAGAAGACACCGAAGAGATGCGCCTCCTTGTCAGAGCCATGGAGTTGTGGTCTGTGAATTGGAGGAGCTTCCTGCTCAAGCTGTGGAGCCAGGGTCATGCCCCGACCCCCTCTCCTCAGCAGCAGCGAGCACCCTGCTCTCCTCCTGCTCCTTGCCCTCCTCCTGTGGTTTCTGCTCCCAGCGGACTCAAGCGCGACAGGGATGAAGACGGAGAAGACCCCAGCTCCAAGAGGCCACGCTTCTCCTCCTGCTCTCCTTCTGCCGGTCTCGCTCTGGACATCGATCCTCACAGCAGACGCAAGCGCGACAGAGGTGAAGACGCTGAAGACACCAGCTCCAAGCGGCCGCGCCTCTCCTCCTCCGACCCTGACCTCTCCCCTGACCCTTGCCCCTCCACCTCTGCTGGGACGTTCTGAGGCTTCAGATGCTACTGGCACCACCACCAAGACTCCGAGTCGGACGAGGACTGAACTCAGCCTCTGAGACTCAGAGCTTGGCTCACTGCGGCGGCATTTACCACCTCCAACGGCCCCACCCCCCCCCCCCCCCCAATCCAATTGATTTCTTGATTTATTGATTTTAAGAGAAATAGTTTGAATTTAAGGAATGCTATGTAGGATTTCATTAAACAACAAAAATTGAAGATAAAAACATAACCTTTTCTTGTTGAGTTAAATGTAATTACTATTCTGAATTGAATCTTAGTGTTGCAGTTTTACCGAAATTCCTGCATAGCACTTCTTGTACTTTCTGGGCGACATTTATTACTTTTAATCACGCCCACCACTCCATTTATTTCTTGAGTGGTTTCTTGATTCATTGATTTTTAAAGCGGAGGTTTTAAGCGAGGCTGCCAGTTTGCGCCATCTGCCCCTCCGACCACCACCAATCATTCACACACACACACACACACACACACACACACACACACACACACACACACACACACACACACACACACACACACACACACACACAAACACACACACACACCACTTTCATGAAGATCACACAATGACAGAACTTGGTCCGAGCAGGACTCGATCCTCCGGCCTCCCCCCTGTTGGGGGAACGACGCTCTAACCACTGAGCCACTGTTGCCCCCAATTGTCTCTCGAGGTCTGGGTGTGTTCACTGACTCGTGGGTCGGTGGGACAGTCCCTGCTTCTCTTCTTTTTGTTGTTTTGTTTAACTTACCTCCAGGAGATGACGCGCAAGAACTCATCACAAAAATTAGGTAAGAAAATAATATTTCCATAGGAGCTGGTTTTGAATATGTACTGTGTCTTACCACTGTCTCTTTCTTTTTTCATGGTGACTAGTTTGGAGGGTCCAGCTAGGGTCCTGTGATGTGATGAAGCTGACCAGAAAAAACTTACCTCCAGAAGGTGATGCGCAAGAACTCATCACAAAAATTAGGTAAGAAAACAATAATAATAATAATAATAATTCCATAGAAGCTGCTTTTGAATGTGTGCTCAGTGTCTCACCACTGTCTCTCTTTCTGTCCTGACATGGCGACTGGTTTGGAGGGTCCAGCTGTGGTCCTACGATCTAATGAAGCTGACGAGAAAAGAACGTGTTTCAGAAGATGACGTGCAAGAGTTGATCACAAAAATTGGGTAAGAAAATAATATTTCCATAGGAGCTGCTTTTGAATATGTACTGTGTCTTACCACTGTCTCTTTCTTTTTTCATATTGACTAGTTTGGAGGGTCCAGCTGTGGTCCTGTGCTGTAATGAAGCTGACCAGAAAAAACTTACCTCCAGAAGGTGATGCGCAAGAACTCATCACAAAAAATAGGTGAGAAAACAATGATGATAATAATTCCATAGAAGCTGCTTTTGAATGTGTGCTCAGTGTCTTACCGCTGTCTCTCTTTCTGTCCTGACATGGCGACTTATTTGGAGGGTCCAGCTGTGGTCCTGTGACCTAATGAAGCTGAAGGAGAAAAAACTTGCCTCCAGAAGATGACGCGCAAGAGTTGATCACAAAAATTGGGTAAGAAAATAATATTTCCGTAGGAGCTACTTCTGAATATGTACTGTGTCTTACCTCTGTCTCTTTCTTTTTTCATAGTGACTAGTTTGGAGAGGACAGCTGTGGTCCTGTGATCTAATGAAGCTGAGGAGAGAAAATGTGTTTCCAGAAAATGACGTGCATGAGCTGATCACAAACATTAGGTAAGAAAATGTTAATTACATAGAAGCTTCTTTTGAATGTTTACTCAATGTCTCACCACTGTCTCTCTGTTTCCATAGTGGTTTGGAGAGGACAGCTGTGGTCCTGTGATCTAATGAATCTGACGTGAAAAAACGTGCCTCCAGAAGATGAAGAATGATCTGATCAGAAGTGACGTGATGAAGCTGACGAGAGGAACTGTGCCTCCAGAAGATGAAGAAGCTGATCAGAAGAGTATCCTGAAAGAATATCCGGAAATCTGTCAATAAAGAGAAGAACTGTGATTTGGAATGTGTTTTTTTTAAAGAATTATACAAATGTAAATATTTTTTGTACGGTTTACTTAAAAGGGCATTATGTAACTTTTCTGGTGAATAGTCAGCTACGTGCTTGTCTCCTGGAAAGCTACACAGTATAAAAACTCACCTATCTTAACATTATAAATTATGGCTTTTTTTAAAGTGCTCCAAAATTCAGTGAAAAACATGCATTCTTACTGTGATTAAGGTTGCCTCTCCACAGATGTGACTTGTAACTTCCTGATCTGTTACAAGTCTTGGGGGGGGGGGGGGGGGGGGGGGCTCCAGCGGCCCCCAGCTAATTTGAGTTTGAGACCCCTGCTTTAGGATAACATGGGGTATTTCACGCATCGCCATGGCAACCTAGTGCAAAATATGATATGGGACTGACTGACTTCCGATCGGGATGACATGAAGAGTCATGTTGCGAAATTTTACATAATTCCATGAAAGTAATATTTTTCTCATGAATGGGAAATTTTGGGACCACTCCCATTAGGATAACATTGGCACTTTGGCGCATTGTCATGGCAACATGCTACAAAAAACGTCTTGAGTCTGATTGACTTTATTGATGGGGATGACCCAGTGGAATTTTATGTCAAATTTGGTAACATTTGTGAAAACTAAATTTTCGGACCTCCATACAAATTATAGGTATGTATGTATTTGTTATTCTGTAGGGGGCGCTATTGCACTAGTTTTTTTCTGGAAAAAAGGAAAGAAAATTACACCTAACTTTAATTTAAAAACAACAACAATGTTGTTGTAAAAAGTATCAACTGAAACTAGAGGTTCATGGACCATTGGTAAATATTAGTATTTTGCCTACCATTATGTATTAAACAACTAAAAATATAGAGGAATATTGAAAACATTAAAATCCCTCAATGATATGTGTAACTAATCAGTTCATGTCATTCAATTTCATTTTAATAGAATATATACATTTCTACATAGATGTCATGAAAAGTGTATTAGATGCTTTTTGGTCATTTCGTATGGTTTAAGTAAACAAAAGATTGGAGATTTTTGAAAAAAAAACATTCAGCCATTTTTTTCAAAAATCTCCAGTCTTTTGTTTAACCAAACCATTGGATTAGGTGCCATTACCAAAAGAACATGGACCAAGCCTGCTGTAGTTAGATATGCGCGGTTTTCTGAAACTAAAAACACAGTTATTTCATCAAAATATTCTTCAGCTATTCCTGCCTTATTGCGTCGAAACTGATCTCAAGCCGCCTCCATTTGAAACATTCGAACATTTCTATAAAACCGGGGATGTGCTTTTGAGTGACGGGTCTGTACATTTGGTAAAGTCGGTAGTTGATTCAAATAGGTGGCGCTTTGAACTTGCAGCTGAGGATTTGGATGAGGTAGAGGAGGAGATGGACTGTGGTGAGATGCATGAGGATGCGTGGGGCCTGCTCCGCCCAGAACAGGAAGTGGAGAGGTTGGAGTCGAGGGAGGAGTTCAGACAGATGTTACAGGCTGTTGGTTCTGAGCAGGAGCAAGAGGCTATTCCAGACTTGGCTGTAAGAAACGAACAAGTTTGTAACATAGAGAAAAGAAATGTCATGAGTTGTCAAGAGGGTCTTTCACTTGTGAAAACTCTGAATGAGCAACAAAGTAGGCCCGGGCCATCGGAACATTAAAAAATTAATAATTTATGGCGATAATATTGTTAATCGTGATTATTTTGGTCACGATAATCCTGAGTCTAAATTTTAATATCGTCCCATCCCTACTCCCGGGCTGGTGCCTGTCTATCCGTCTCTTTCCGTCTTTCGGGGGACTGCGCCTGGGGCCCGTGCAGGGCCTCCCGGGCTGGTGCCTGTCTTTCTGTCTCCTTCCGTCTTTTGGGGCACCGCGCCTGGCGCCTCATCACTGTTACATTTTGAGGTAAAAGGGGAAAGCTTGGAAATCTGAGAACATCATCCCAACTGTGAAATACGGGGGTGGCAGCATCATGATGTGGGGTTGTTTTGCTGCAGGAGGGACTGGTCACTTCACAAAATTGATGGGATCATGAGGAAAGAACTTTATGTGGAAATACTAAAGCAGCATCTTGAGACATCAGCCAGGAAAATAATTTAGTTAATCCTAATTGATCTAACACAGTTGTTTAGTCTGATTTCATGTCAGACAATAAAAAAGCAAAGTGTATGTGTCTTTTTATATAGTGTATGTAAACTTCTGCTTTCACCTGTAAATTGTCTGTATTTTGAAAATACTTTTCTTCTCAATTAGTTTTTTTTCCCCACAAACCGTCTCTTAACTGATACAAAACTAAGATAAACATTTCCCACAAGTACTATCCCACCAAAGCAAGTACGTAATACTTAGAAACATTAAATAATCCATGTTATATGCACTTTAAAGTAAGTGAAATCATCCACATATCAAATCATTTCATATTATTACCAAACTCTTGCAAGAAAATGACAAATCTTTATGAGTGAGTGCTTCTGAAACTTGCATAAACATACACACCGTAGCATTTTGCCCTCACATGACTTTCCTTTGACATTCTGAAGCGTTCTGGTTATTACTGATCGCTCTTGGCTTTGGGCCAGTCTTCAGGCTCTTAAAGCACAGGGTAATTTAAAAGCTCTGTAGAAGCATGTACAGAGGCCCCATGCAAGTAACAGCACTTATCACAGGTATTACTCTTATGTTCAGCTGGAACGTGACAGAGTAAAAGTAGAAATGTACTGTACTTACTTCACTACATTTCAGATCAGGTATATTACTTTTCAGTCTAGCTCAAAAATGTAGAGTAAAAAATACAATGTTTTTTTGTTTTTTTTATTACAGAGACCTGCTGAAAAGTCTGACGGGTTTATTTTTAACACTTTCATAATTTGAGCAAATAAAAACAGCTTAATTATATCAATTCAGTCGTTTATGATGAACAAAATTCAGCATAAATGTTTATCAACATTTGAAGCGTTATTAGATCTCAACATTTGCAGGCAATACTTTTACTTTTTACTCCATCCATTCATCCATTTTCTTCCGCTTATCCGGGGCCGGGTCACGGGCACAATAGCCTAAGCAGGGACTCCCAGACTTCCCTCACCCCAGACACGTCCTCCAGCTCCTCTTATGGGACCCCAAGGCGTTCCCAGGCCAGCCGGGTACTTGAATACTTTCACTTAGGCAGATTTTTTTTTTTTTTTAATGAGATACTTTTATTGTCACATATTTTTTGCTCTGATATCTGGACTTTTACTTACTTTTACTTAAATAACAAAACTGAGTTATTCTTCCACCACTGAGTTGGACTTGTGTCATGTCTGTAATAAAGTTCATCGTGGTATTTAAATGTAAGTGTAGTAGTGTGTAGTAGTGTACAGGGAAGTCTCTGAATACATGTACCAAAAACATGAATTCTGAAAATGGATTTAAAGTAACTGTAATCCAGTGCAGTTACTTTTTATTTGGTGGTATTCAGAGCACAGTTACTTTTTTAAAATCAAAGGAATATTTGGTTGTACTTGATCATGTCATTTTGGCCTTGGGGTGTATTTGTGTGTTTCCATCTCTCGTTAGACATAACTTAATGCATAACAAACAGGGCAACAAAAATCAAGCTGTTTGTAATTATATGTCATGTTTTTTTACACTATAATATTATGCAACTTGTTGTAAAAGTATCTCAAGTATTCAGGATACAGTACTCTGAACCATGTAATGAAATACGTTACAAAATATATTTTAATTTGAGTGTTTTGTAACTAAATACATGTTCAAAGTATTCTTCCCATCACTGTGTGTAGGGGTCTGCTAAATGCAGGTTTGAGAAATGTGTAATGTAAGTGTAATGTGTGCTGTTAACCACACGAGGGCAGTGTTGCGTCACTGCTGAGTTATTGTTATATACTGTGTTTTAATAAATACTTGTGCAACCTTGATATCTCAAATTAAAGTGTTAAGATGCATCTAAAATTCCTTATGCCAGATGTTTTTGCTTTTCCTGGAATGTTCCACTATATGGCATTAAACTAACATGTCTCATATTTATTCTATTGCATGTGTTTTTATTAAATGTGGAAACAGGCTATCCATAGATCTGACCCGTAACCTGGCTCGCTGGCATGATCACCTGCTTCTCTGTGGAGAGATAAGTTTGATGCCATACTGTGGAACATTCCAAGCAAAGCAACAACATTTCCATAGTAACAGAGCTACATATTGCAACTTTAGGACACAAGTAGGAAAAGTAGATAAAGTGATTTTGTATAGTAGTTTATTACTATAGTTTTTGCAATATTATAAAAAAAAATAAATAATGTAAGAGATATTGAGGATCAGTGGAGGAAATCTCTCAATCTTCCTACAGACTGTCTGAAAAAAATATTATTAAAATTTTGAAAGCCTGCTCAGGGCTGATCAGCTAAATGACTATGAGACCTATTATTTTATTTTAAATCTGTTGATGAAACTATATAAACCCCTAAGTTATTAAAACATTTTGCAAAATCTTGCATTTTAAATGATTGAACTCCATAAACAGATATTTGTCAACTTAAAAATCAACATAAGAAAGAACGAGACGATTCAAACTTCTGATGAAGATTTGGATTTATGTTAAAGATCATCATCTCATTCTCCATATGAAAGTGCATCCACATACTGTACATGTGCTAGAATAAACACAAGTCATATTTGACTGACTGTATTCAAGTTCCATAAAATAGTATTAGTTAAGACTATTTGTTGTCAAATAAACATCAATTATGAAGTATGAACCACTCACCGGTATGAAAATGGTCAGAGACAGAATAATGTCTAAGTATCTGTGTTAAGTGTAAACAATTTACCTTAAAAAAGACCAGAGACATCATTGCTCCATAACTTTATTCCTCACAAAGTTCACTTCAAGTATAAAGAATATAATAAAAAGTACTGTCCCTCAGAAAACAGAGGGCCAGCTCAATAGCACCAGTAAAACATACATCTAATTCACAACAAATGTAGAATTTGAACATTTATTTTTCAAATCACTTTTTTAAAGGGTTTGGCCCTTTGTGGAGGGAAGTAGCCCTATAGTCCATCTGTTCCAAAAATCGAGTAATTTCAAATTATTATAGTATTTAAATATTAGCCTTGCCAACAACATAAATTCTTGCAATTTTTCACAAACTCTTGAGAGTCAGTCTTTATCCCGGCTGAATCGTTTAGATGTGACAATCACAGTGCAGCACCGTAGTTTGTTTGGAAGCTGCACGAACCAAAACAAACGGTGACGCCCACAGATGCACTTCAGCCTAGTTTAGAGGATGTAGAGAATAATTAGCTTGTGAAAAACATGCAGATGGAAGCTCTTTGTGCATTTGTCGACAGATAAGATGCATGTGCTTTTCTGGATTTAATTAAGGTTTTTCAACTTGTTCTGCTGTTGTGGCGCTTCCACCAATCAGCGTCAAGTTTCAACGCTCTGATCATTGGTTCTGAATGTTTTCATCAAGAGCCATCCCAGATTGATGTGTAGAATATTCAGAGGGCTACACATATCAATCTGCCACGTTATTTAAATATTATTCTAAAATGTGTTTACAATTACAAAATACTATGAAAGGCCCATAGCATGAACTGACTGGTAGAAATGTAAAATTGTCCATCTTGACAATGCAGTAGAAACAGACAAAAAGAAACATGTGGCAGTTTGTCTGAACAGTTATGAATAGGAGCAAAAGCAGAAGCTGGCTTGATAAAAAGTCAAAGCTTAAAGGTGCATTGTGTAACTTTTCGGCTGGAGGGTCTGCCACCGGATTGTCTTTATAGAAATGGTTTTGCTTTGCCTTGAATGTTCCACCGTATGATTTTAGAGCTACCATCTGTAAGTTGTTATTTTTTATTTTTCCCACCAGTAGATATCAGATGTGAAACTCCCCCTCCTCTCCTCTGCTCTCCTCTGCTCAGACTCACCTCTGCCCTCTGCTGGCACACTATCAGACTGCAGTAACATACATAGCATCTGTGGTGGTCACATTTATACAGAACTTTTCTACTATCAAGGCACTAAAAGAACTTTACATCAAGGACCCACTCACCCTTTCACACACACATTCACAGACCGGTGTACGCAGACAGTGAAGGTGAGGTGAGTTAAGGGTCTTGCCCAAGGACACAACAACAGGATTCATCTGTGGGAGCTGAATAGGTGCTGCATGTCTACCTTTAATACCATACTGTGGAACCAGGCAAAGCAATAGCACTACAGGGAACATCCTCAGCAGAAACATTATATAGTGCACCTTTACAATTCCCACATTACTCAAACTTAAGTATTATTAGTACATCTCTGCTTTGGTATGTATGTAGAGTAATGTTTACTTCATAACTAGAACAAATTACACCCTTATAGTATTAAAATATTAAAAGAAGGATGTGCCAGAACACTACTATCAAAAACATTCCATCCCTAATCCTGTCCACTAGGCAACTTTTGGTGGTGGTTCATTTTATTATCAGCACTTTTCTTTCTGGTGGAGAAATCTGGATAAATCTTCCACCAGAAGAGTTACATAATGCACCTTTAAAAGTCACTTGACAGCCTGAACAATGCATAACAGACTCATGGATCTGAGGTATCGCGGCACAATGCGAGCTAGCAGCGTGTTGTCAGAGGAAGCTATACGGATAGACACATGTAAGTACTTTTCAAATGGCATGATATCACTGAAAACATATTTTCTTTATGCAAGGTATCCACAGTCTCCAGGGCGACTAAAAGGTCTAAGAATGACCCAGTCTCTGTGCAACAGGTAAGAAATCCAAATCAACTCCAGTGAGAGGAGTGCATTACTGCTATATTAGTTGTTCTATATTGTTTTATGAAGTCCTCTTTAGTTGTTCTATATTGTTCTATGAAGTCCTCTTTACTTGCATAGGTCCAGACGCTCAGGCCTGTCCTGGGTTCTGGGGACTTGGACCCAGTAGACGCCTCTTCGGTCTGGTTCTCTGGTTCTCCGGGTCCGTGGATCTGTGGATCTGGTTGAGTTTTGCTGCGGTCTTTACCTGTGTGTGACCTGGTTATTGATGAGACCTGGGAACGTCTGCTCTGTCTCCTCACTCAATGAACCACCTGCAAACACATTAATAAAAGAATAGTCATCATAAAATTATAACCTGGCTAATCCCAGCGCTCCAAACTGAGTTCTGCACATTTACACAAATATTTGAAGCTGAATGACATCCCAGCCTTGATATTTGTAACATTATGTCTCACCATTGTGACACTTGTACATCCAGACCCTGTGGCCGTCATATCGACACCTGCATTTCACTATGTTATTGGAGTAATCCGTTTCGGGCACCTCGTAATTGGGGTTTATGACAATCTATGAGAGACAATGAGGCAATAAGCTACAAAAAAGTACACAATGAAATATTTATGGGAAAACAGTGTAGTGTTTACCTGGAAGATGTAGTCTCCAGGCTTGACGTCAGTGATGTCCACCCACTGACAGTCGATGTCGTGTCTGTACGTGTCCCAGCAGCCCACTGTGATTCCCTGGTCTCCAAAGTTTGCACATTCATAGTGCTTCTCAATACCTGCAATGCAACATGCAACACTGAATAAATAAGTAAACAGGAGTATGGGTTTATGTGGCTTGGAGAAAAAAAAGTTACACCTCTAGAGAAGCTGAAGTTCTAAAATGCAGAGCAAATTTGTAAGAAAACTAATACGAAAAACATGTGAGATCAAAATTGTAAACTGCACTTCACAATTTATGTATTATAAATGATGCCAAAATCTTGTCTTATGAATGCAGTCTCAGGTTTTGTTTGTACCTTCGTCACATTCGGAGTCCTCCAGGCAGAAGCTGGCCTTGTGTCCCTCGGCCACTTTACTCCCATTGAGGCTGTAGAGGTCGTAGAGTGTGAACACCTCCATACTATGGTAGTGCCTGCACACACACAAAACAAGTTTCAACACCACACTCAGGTTAGATTAGATTGTTGTTCCTCTGACAAAGCTTAATAAAACTGTACAGTAGTTTTCAGACAGCATACTTTTACTCATTCCTTCGTAATGTAGTTGACCATATTACAGTAGTTCTTCTCTAAAAACACTTTTGATTACATTTTCCACTGTCACAGCATCGAAAGCTTTATGTTGACAATGTGCTTCTCACACCACTCCTTCAAATATGATTTAATTTGACTATTTTGTGTCTAACCTTTGAGAATAGGATTTTGTGCATTATTTAATGTTTTGTTGTTTCAATTACATTAACTTCAAATTGTAAATCACCTATGTCCAGGAAGTTACTCTTACAGCTACTCTAATTTCCCCATAACTATTTTACTTTTATTTGAGTAATTCCTTGGACCGTGACTTTATAAACATATAGTAACAGTAATATTATTTGAGTACATTTTTGGGTGCACTGCCTACCTCTGCTTTTGGTGTCTGGATTACCATTTTCCTTATGCTGGACATAACAAGACAACTCACCAACTTTTTTTTTCAGAATTTACAAATCTAAACTTAAAACATAGAACAAAAGCATAAACCTCTGTCTGAACATTTGTTGGCTTGTTTAGTAAAGTGTAGTCTGCTGCCATTCAACTCATGTATCGAGGTCTGGTTGCTATAGTAACCTGCCAAAACTCACTTAATCTCCATCCTTGCCCCAGACCACAGTCAAGAGGGAGGTGATTACAGCCCAGCCAGATGTATGGGGCCTCGGCAGGAGTGGGCTGAGTCAGCAAAACTCTTTATATCATATTTCTGACTTAGGACAAAGGATCTTTTCAGAGCAAGCTAAAAAAGATAATAAGCTAACAAGCTATAACAAGCTAATAAAGAAAAATAATAGTTCTGAATTTTTTAATTTAGGAGAATATGCATATTTAGGTGTATGATGGAGGTGTGACTTTATTACATGAAAGTTGTATTTGAGGAGCCATTTGTTACACACTTTATATGCACATACACAATTTGACCTCTTCTTCAAAGGGGAAACCACTAATAATCAGGAAATAATCATTTTATCAATTTTATTTGTCTCTGCAGAGTAATCACAAATGTTGTGTCATTTGGTCATAGTTGTCTAAAACAGTAGCATATAGGGGACCCAACAGTAAATTTCTATGTTTATATGATTTATGTATTTTTTTGCAATTTTCAAACTTTCAAATGATTATATATAATTGTTGCTTTTACAACATGTATTGTCTATCAAAGCAGTATGATGATCAAACAATACTGGTTCATAAAGGCTGAAGCTGACATTTTCAAAAGTGGTTGTTGCAAAGATAACGATTTTGCTTCTATGGTGATTCATTTTACAGCCCCTTCTCTCCAGGTACATGTTGTAGCGTTAGCGGAGCCCCTCACCTGTGACAGTCGTGCCAGACCCAGCTCTCGCGGTGGGCTTTGGGCTTGAAGTCGGACTGTCCGTTGTTGTGGATCTGTGAGGAGAACCGTAGAAGGCGGCGGTGGGTGTTAGCAGGCGCAGAGCTGGAGGTGGAGGCCAGGCAGTTCTCCTCATAGGCACACTGCAGCATGAACATGGGCCGGTCCTCCATGTACGTGGTCTGCTCCACCACTTGAGGGTTGAGCACCAGGTCTGGAGCCGCTGCAGAGAGAGGGTAAGATTAACTTAATACAATCCCTATACAAAAAGAAAATGATGATGTTTTCCACACAGTAACCATTAGGCTAAGCTCTTCCTAGCAACAGCGTAAAAAATAACATGGGTAGGCTGCATCATTTTATGAAAGGTGTTACAGCAGTGTTTGCCATTAATACAGGAGACTATGGTGCCCCCCATAGTCTAAAAACAGGCATAACACAACATTTATACTCCACAAACTGTATGAGATTAAATAATTAATATAAATAATGATTTCTGCCACCACAATATTAACAAAATCTATGGGAATCACAGCACAGTGACACTGTTTTGCATATAATGAGACTGCACTATTAGTGCTAATATATTAGTACCTCTGCCTTTGACTATTCAAAAATTTGAATTATAAATTGTTAATTGAGCTAGTATATTTAAGTATATATTGAGTAACTAAGTGAGTGCACTTTATTCATACAGAGCTTTCCACAGATAAAAATCACAGATTACTTGAATTTCAAAGGCAGGGGGATTGGATCGTCTAAATGCTCAGTCTGTAATTGTTACAGGTGAAAATGCTAAATATTAACAACATGAGCCTGATAAAGCCTTGAAGCTACTTGAAGGTACTGAGCTCAGGTCACCTCTGTTTATTATTTTCAAATCTGATAAAAGAAAAGTTGGCTTCTTCAAGAGAACCTTGTGTTTCTTACTCTCAGAGCAGGAGACCCCAGCTGCATAGCGCCCCCCTCCTCTGGGACACTGTAGGTGCGCTCCGTGGTGTAGACAGTGGGACAGGGACATCTCTGTGCCGGAGCATTTGACTCCACTCATCACCACAGCGTCTGCGCTCACGTGCCCTGACCAGTACCACGTCTCCTGTGGACACAAGAGCACATGTGAGTGTCACTCCTGCTCACAAACATATACTACATAATTGCAGTTGTATGTTAGCAGTTAGTTGCTCCTCAGTGCACCAGAAGAGCAAGTCCTCGTGTGCTCACTGTTGGCTTTGTATATGAACAAAATGGACTTAAAAGGTGCATTATAATACATTTCTGTGAGAAGGGCCACCACCTGCTTGTCTCCATGGAGATATACAACATCTCCATGGAGAGTGATGCCAGAGGATAAGTTACAGGTCTGATGAAAAAGAATGCCAGCTATATTCTTTTAATGCTGTACTGTGGAATATTCTAGGCAAAGCATTCTCATCCATCGGAAAAGTCATGCAGTACACCTACTTAATTTTACTGGTTTGCCATGTACATTCATTATTAAAAAAGTTTAAAAATATGAAAGCACAACTCCAGATGTTTTACAGTATTTAGTTAAAATCATAAGGTTAAAAAAATAATCAGGATAAAATTGGACCTTTATTCATTCAGCTCCTCCACTTTCACTTTTCACTGTCTAACTTCACCCAGAGAACTGCAGTAAAAGTCTCTGTGTTGCTATAAACAGTAGTCTGGGCCTGAGGGCAGAGTACATCCTGCCATCAAAAGAACCATGATTAGACCATTTCCACAGTACAAGCCCCGTTATTACCACACAGCTTTAAACACACCACGCGCACTGGTTTCATCGAGCGAAGGACAGCAAACAGGAGAAAGTTGCACCGGGGGCAAAAAAAGATTATAAAAATGTGAAGTTTTGATGCCTAAGTAGAAAGACAAATTGTACACACTTCCTGTCTTCAAAAGATGCACGATATAGTCACTTGCTTGTCTTCATGAATATATTATTACTTTGCCTGGAATGTTCCACAGTGTGGCATTAAACTCCATATATCTCCATGGAGACAAGCAGGCAAAACCACCAAGTTAAGTTACAGGGCAGATCTGTGAAGAGATGGCTCCGCTTGAGGTAAGACTGTTTTTCAAGGTGTTTTTTGAAGATCTAAAACATCTGTGACTGAGTAAATTCTATCGTTAAGTTTATTGACAGAGTGTGCAAAGTGATACTGACATCTCCATGGAGACAAGAAGTTAGTAGTTAGTAGCGCACCTTTAATAAGATATTTGTTAGGTCTTTTGTAATGTTTTGTTAAACAATAGTTCTCAGTAGCCACACTTTTGTAATTTAAAGCTCATAATATTGTTGTATCCTCATCAAAAACATACCTGAAGTTTTGTGTTCTTTCATTTGGAGTACAGATGGAGTCCTTGGACGTTCTGCTTGTGTTTTGGAATACCAAGGCCAAAGCCAAGTAGAAAAAGCCAGAATATTGCATCATATATTTTGCATTCTTCTCTTTTTAATGTGAAGTGATGTGTCGAGCAGACTTTCCATTAGATGGTTGGCAAATACAGTGTTTTTCAACCAGGTTTGTGTTGCAGAACACTTTTTTTGGTTTAAAATCTGCTGCCCCACCAAAAACATTATCAGATTTTACCCAGTAGAGAAAAGGTTATGTAAAACATCTTTGTCTGACACTAAGGATTTTGTAATGGTGATCATTTTGTGTCTTTTCCATCATTTTCTTCCGCTTATCCGGGGCTGGGTCACGGGTGCAATAGCCTAATCAGGGACTCCCAGACTTCCCCAACCCCAGACACGTCCTCCAGCTCCTCCGGTGGGACCCCAAGGTGTTCATTTTGTGTCTTTTCTAGTTCAGAAATTTGCTCAGAGCACTCCAAAATTGCTAAATATTACTTTAATTAACTGTGTAAATTGGTTAATTCAAATTGGATTTTTGTCAAGCCACACGTGAGAATCTCTCAAGACACACTAGTGTTCCCTAGCACAGTGGTTGAAAAACAATGCTCTAGTATACACTCAAAATGTTTTCAGTAGGGGCCAGTACCAGTAATAACGCAAAATGCACACAACCCCTAGTTTAAAAATAATCTTAGTATCCTATATTTCATATGTTCTGTATACTACAGTAACTTGCCCTATATTTTCAGAGTAAAACACAAGGTCACAATGGACTTAAATGTAAAATATATTTTAAAACATATATAATGACTATGGACATTTTGATACTTTACAGTGACATCACGCTGGGAGGTTTCTAAATGCATCTCTATGGTGGAATGTTCAGCAGTTACCATGGAGACACAATGCACACGTTAGAAAACACGGTCAACAAACTTTTAAGATCGTCTGAAAACTCAAGAAAAAAATGATCTAAGCCTCTAACTCTAACCCTAACCCGGACCCTAACAAATCTTCAGGAGCCTGTGATCAATATGTGCGTTAATGGTTCTGTTTAGTAGTTTGATTTTCAACAAAAAAAGTGAAAGTGAATAACTGAAAAAACTGTTGGCTGATGCTAGCTAGCCTGTGACTATAATTGTATGTGTAAGAGGCTTGTTTAACAGGACAAATCATCTCACCTGTTGTAGTTCCAACTAAGTGAGTTCTTTCTGGTCAGGTTGTGTTACAAAGCTCAGATTAAAGTCTACCTTGAGTAACAGAGCTTCAGATAGAGTAGTACCTTCAGTTAGCATCACATCCCCAGGAAATATTGATGACATGGTATTCCCCTTTTTTCCTGGTGTTCTTCTCACCTGAAAGGCATTGCTGGCAAAGCCCAGTCCCAGCTGCCTGCAGACCACCATGGCCTCCATGACTCCCCAGCCCTCACTGCACACTGTGCCCCAGACCAGAGAGCCGTTCCTCTCAGCCAGCACCTCCACACGGCCCTCGTACGGAGAGCGGCCCCCGCTCAGACGCAGCTACAACACAGAACACAACACAGTTAATGTTATTTAATATTCAGTTTAGACACTGTCAGTATAGTTTTGTATTTGTCAGAGAAAAACAGCAGAAACAAGCATGGCGTCTTAAGTGTATGTTAGAAGTGTTAGAAACAGGGCATGACAAACAGTCTGGGCTTGTGTAGACCCAGTTAATCAGAGGTGAGAGAGGTTATTAAAGGTGAGAAAACGTGAACTAGTTAATTTTAAATAGTCTGCAGTGGCCCAATGGTATTCCTCACTTACCTGCATCCAAATTTCACCACAAAGAGTTTAAAAACGCTTTTCACAATGCTGCAATAAAATGCTTCATAATTAGACACAGACTGTACACAGCAGACTTATTTTGATCTTCAGAGCTGCTGAAACAATATTTCTGCACTGGGGCAAGACACTTAAATACACAGGGAAAAACTCACAGACAGGCCCTTTGATTTTGTTCCAAATAACACAATGTTATAAAGTCTCTTATTGCAAAGAAAAGCAGCTGAGACTGGTTAAAAAGTTGAAGTTGAAATTAGTCAGATTAGTACCAAAAAGCAGAATATGAACAGCCTCCCGGTATGTTGTGTTACTGACCCTCTCCTGGAAGCCCATGTGTGGCACGTTACACCTGACCCCCGCGTCCTCTTCGTGGCTGCAGTCGGCCGTCTCTTTGTTAAAGGCACACTCTGTGATGGACTTCTCAAAGCCAGAGCACTGCACCTCGTTCATGTGCACCGGACCCATGCCTGAAGAAGAACAACAAAATGTTTTTTAGTAGTTGTTGGCTTAAAACTAAAAAAAAACATTCAAATCTGTCAACTGGACAAAAAGTTGTTGGAGTAACGATATTTCGCTGCTCATCCAAGCTGCTTCTTCAGTTCTGGTCAGATTATAGCTGCTTTATATCTTTCTGAAGAGAGAGGCAAACTACACTGAAACTATTTGTAGACGAATACTACGCTGATAACTTAATTGAGTAAATGGGAAATGGCCAAACCTCTCAAAACGTATCTCTATGTATCTGCCACAAGCTGCACTCAAAATACTGCATGTGAGTTAACAACTATTTACAGAAAAGTACTAGGAAAAAGTATATTCTCCTTCCTGCTGCTGTGCATGCAATTCTTTAAAATCTAAATGAAACAATTAGTCGACTTAATGTGAATAGCAACTGCAGCTTTTATAATAATGTTTAATGAAAAGTTTGTATAAAAATATTATTCAAAGGCTGTAAAACGTACTAATATTGTTTTATAGTCAGATTTTACAATTCATTCTCTCTTTCTGTGACCGTGCAAAACTGAATCTCAACCAAAACCTTTTAGCCATAATACTGTCTTAATTTCACCATCATAAAAAATAGATACTTTTTTTTGTCAATATTGCTTCCCCGCATCTCATTTTGATTATAATGGATGATATGACTCGGGATCAAAGAGACAGCTCATGTTAAAAGTTTTATAAAGTTTCTAATCGTATTGAGATGACAGGGGATAAGTAGTGAATATATGGCTTGCAAGCTCCGTGGGAATGACCGAAGATTTAAAATGCATTATGTAAGCAAGGAATCCGACCCAAAGATAACAAGACGACCCTGGAACATGATTTAGTACTAAGAAGTAATAGTATCTGCAGGCTAGTACGTCCAGATGTAAAAGTCTTTTCATCCAGAGCTTCCAGCAAATTAGATCAAGAATTTAAAATCAAGTAAGTTCAAGTAACAGTTGTTTTGTTTGATGGTTGGACTTTTATGATGTGTTTATTATTATGTATAAAAATCACCAAAATGATTACATTAATAGCCAGTATTACATTATGAGATGACCCAAAACTCATTGACATGTTTAAATATAAAATAGCTCCTATAATTCTTAAGTTATACACACCAAGTTTTAGCAGTAGGTAAACATAGGCAGGCAATATAGGCAGTTATAAGGAGGAGGAGGGTTTGGGGAGGGGAAGGAGGGAGGGTAACGGGAGAGTGTGCCCTGTCTAGGCTACGCCACTTTGGTGGGACACAGCCTTGGTATATAGATAGATAGAAACAAAGGAGTTATGATTTTTTTCCCATCTGTCAGTGACTTTTGGGCCACCCTGTAGTTGCTAGTACAGCCAGGCCTTTACCACAGGCTAAATTAAGGATTAAATCTAACAGCGTAAACCAGGACTAATCTCAGACTAAACCAGGTCTAGACGGGACTAAACCAGGACTAACCATAAGTAAAGTGGATATGACAGGTTAGACTACTAATTTCACAAAAACATAATTTACATAATTACATTTAGGATTTCACTAAAAACTCTTGACTAGTTTTGTCTTTTTTGGTGAAGTTTATAATTTTACCTCCTGGTTGGACATGGGCAGCAGATATGTCATACGTAGAGGTGTTTCTTGTGCATAAATTGTCCCGGAATTTTGATGACATTTTCTGTCTTAATGACATAGGTAGAGGTATTCTGTTTTAGAATTTGCCACAACTTGTATATTTTTGTACTTTTCCACTTAGCTGATGCCAAACTATGAAAAATATAGGCCTTTACCACATATAATATCCCACTATTGAACTGCACCACATTCAGAGGAGCTTAAGGAGTTTAACGTTTTCTCTAGCTTCTCAGACAGGACAGTGCCCAGTTCTGGCCGTGCTTGGGTCACTGAGTTCGGATAAATTTAGGTGAAATTGCTGGATAAAATGTCTGAATGTGTGTGATTCTGGTGGACAGTTATAATTTAGTGCCGTTAGTGCAGAGATGGAGAGTTACAAGGCCAGTCTATCATTACAGACGGCCCAACCACAATGCTATTCAAGGTTCATGTCTTCATTATAGAAACTGGTTTGTACCAGAGATATGAACAAGGCATTAGTCTTATAGCAAGATTAATATGCTGTGAAATGAAATAGACTATTTTACAAAAAAATTATTTGGGTACCCCATTTTCATAAAGATCTGTAAACCACACCATTAGGAGTGTCAAAAGTATCAAAAATCAGATACTAAACTAGAAACTAGATACTCATTTGAGCAGGTAACGATACTAAAAAAAAGTCACATTTAAAAGTCACCACTATGCATAATGATTTACTGTTGAAAATCACATTCTATTATCTAAAAAAGAGTGTTTTTATGATCATTGTGGTATTAAATCTGTATCTAGTATCGAGTCTATTCCTTAGTATCGAAATCAGGTTTTAACTTTTAGTATCGTGACAACAGTATGGACACCATATTGTACATAGAAGAGTCTCCCTGTGTCCCTGGTTGGACATCACAGAGGTAGGTGGCATTGTAATCCCTCATTTTTCCAAGTATGGTCCATAGTAAAAGAAAATTGAATTCTGTCAACTGGACAAATGAGTGAAAACTTCTCACCGCTCATTCAAATAATAGCTTCTTCCGTTCTGACAGGGTTCGAGTAAGTCACTGTCTTATATCTATGTTAGTTTCAGTGGAGTTAGCTTCTCCGTTCAGGCAGATATGGAGCTCAACAGTCCCTCCCACCCCCGAAGTACAATTTCCATACATTTTCATAGACTAATGTGCTGACTAATATCCATAACGTGGCTGTTTTAAGTACAAAAAGCACATTTAAAATGCAAGATCAGCCATGGGCAAGCTTTCAAACTTTGAATATGTTGATATATTTTTTCCCTGGAAAGCCTATAAGAAAAAAAATATGAGAAATTTATTCCAGAAGCAGGGGGGATGGGTGGTCACTATTGACAGTGCAGTGACTTACTAGAACCCTGTGAGGACTGAAGAAGCCTCTTGGACGAGTAGCGAAGTGTATTCACTGAAACTTTTGTCCAGTTGACAGATTTCAGTCTTCTTTTGCTATCACAGAGATAAGTACAAACACAGTTCTGTCCTGGTCCTGACCTTGGCCCAGCCTCCCTCCGGACAGGGCCTCCTTGGCGGTGCCGTAGCCCAGCTCTCTGCACACCACTGTGGCTGAGCCCAGGTCCCAGCGGTCGTCACAGATGGTGCCCCACTCCCCGTTCTTCAGCACCTCCACACGGCCCTCTCCCACGATGGCCCCTCCACGCAGACGCACAAGGGGCTGCTGCAAGACACAAAACAGAAAGACAAGATGTTACAAACTTGGTTTGGATTAATTTACATGTAGTCCGGGGCTGGGGTTACTTCTGCACTTAAAGGGGCGCTATGAAGTTTTCTGGTAGATGGTCTGAAACCTTCTGTTCTCCATGAAGATGCAGTTGTTTGGCTGGTAATGTCCCAATTTTTTTTCCCCCCAAAGCCCTGTTATTGAACAAAAGTTATTGAACAAAAGCATTACTGTGACGGCTAACTCCTCTCCGGCCTGAAAAGCACTTATAAACTCACTGCGGTGAACCATTAGGATGCTTAGAATTAGTGGTGGAACGTAACAAAGTAATAGCAAAGTACTGTACTACAAATAAAAGTTCAAGTCAGTTCAAATGTTTCTGTAAAACACAATTCAGCACAATCTTTATCAAAATCACTACATTTGAAGCGTTATTAGTTCAAAATCTGTATGAAAAACTTGTACTCTTTAAGTACATTTTAAATTGGGTACTTTAATACTTGAGTAGATTTTTTTCATGTGATACTTTTACTTGATTTTTTTTTTTTTATTTAAGTAACAAACTTAAGTTCAACCACTGATTAGAATGCATTAGGTGAGTGAGGAATAACTACTTCAAGCTAGTTAAAATGAACAGTAAAAATCAGGTTCAGCGCCTTGAAGACATTAACACTTTCCTGTTGACATCTGAGAGTTCAGCTGAGGTCAGTAGTGAAGAGGCAGAGGGTGCGCTCTGGGTGGCTTGGCCTTTACTAAAAATGTGTTAGAGCATTAAGCGTTTAGACTAAAGCGTTTCATTTTATGTTCTGTTTGCTACATTCCACATGTGTCCGTTCACAGTTTTGATGCCTTCAGTGAGAATCAACAAATGCAAATAATCACGGTAATAAAAAGAAAAATAAATGAAAAAGTGTGTGTAAACTTGGTTATGAGACAAAATTGATCCAAATGTGATACTAACTGTTTGTTATCCTCAAGTAAAGTGACTGAATAACAGCTTTGTATAATGCCCTTGAATTTCAAACTGATGTTCTGGACCATCAACAACCAGTAAATAGTCTTATTATTACACCAATTTATAGACCGAACCAGGAAATCAGCTGAACAAATATCCTGGATCTAAAGGCAATCTGGCATTTTCTTCTGGATCGATGCTGATATTCAATTCCAGTATCGTCCTATCCTGAAAGGAAAGTAACAGTAACTACAGTATAGACATTTCATATTAAAAACTATATATTATTACAAGTAAGACATTGTACTACTACTACTAGATTTGTTAAAGTAAGTTGCTGATGCTCAGAGAAGCCAGAGAGGATAGAGGGGATGTGGTAACAGTCACGTCCTCATGTGGTTGGATCATTAACAGTTTAGTCTGAGCTACAAATGTCTGCTCTTGTAAACTTAAACATGAGTCTGTCTGTTTATGGAAACCTCTAACTGATTTGTGAGTCTGGGTCTAAAGAAGAACACTACTAAAGACTTCTGCCTTCACTTTATATAATGAAATTAGTTTGTAAAATAACAGAAGAAATTCGTTAATTATAGTTCGGTAGTTATAATGTTGACCTGATAAGTTGATAATCTCGATAAGTTTCAGGTGAAGGCGTGAGTGAGTATTATATAGAATTCATGGAAATCCAAATAATGTTTAATCTTATCATTTTAATTACTTTTTTAATCATTGCAAAGATTCTACCATCAAATGATCTTAGTTGGCCTCTATCTCATTTTGAAATTCTGTAGAATGCTTTGTCATTACATTAACACATCCTACTGACAAATTCTCCATCTGGGTACTCACCAAGGCCTCTAAGGTAAGATACACTTTGTTGTCCCTGTAGGGAAATTTGACCCCTGCTTTTGACCTATCCTTCATTGCCGTTGGGGCAACCTGTCAGGAGAATCTCCAGATCTTGAGCTAGTCTTGGTCAGGACTACCTTAGTGGGAGGATCAGACCTATTGTTTTGGGTTGTTCGGGGAAACCAGAATGCCCAGAAGACGCCCACCCAGACTCACAAACTCTACAAAGAACGACCCGGGATGCTGTGAGGCAAGAGTGCTAGCCACACTCAGCATGCTAGTCTACCTAACATCTGCCTGTCTACAAACCAAAGTTAAAGAAAAGTGAATTCTGCCATCTGGACAAAAGAAGCTTCTTCAGTTCTGAAAAAGTCTCTTGGATGAGTGTTGAAAAGCATTTAACCTTTGGAGATGTTGTGGGTTAAGAAGAAGGGAACCCACCTGACGCCCCAATGAAGCCAGTGATCCTCCTCACAAGTGTCACCCTTTGTTCAAAGTTAAATCTTCAGTCCAGTTGACAGAATTCAATTTCCTTTTACTATGGCCCCTACCTGGACAACAGAGGGATTACGTCTTACTAAGGCGAGAGTTGTGCAACCCTCTCATTTGAAAACCTTGACATGTTTTCCAGTCCTATGTATTTTCCATCTCTGTACAGTTTTACTACCTGGCTCATGCTGTGTCAGATCCCCAGATAATCATTAATGTCCCGAAGCTACAGCTGTTGCACCATAACGGAGGAGCCTGATCACACTCACCACTTTTATTTTGCTCCTTAGACCGTGGCCTCAGATGAACCGGAGCATGGCCTGTTTATGATGTTTGTTTGTGTCTGTGAATGCCTGACATTTTTGAGGAGATACTGACCAGTTATGAGTTGCACTATATTTTGACCAGATATTTTGAAAGTGGCTTTGTGTATATATTTCTGTAAGGGATCAAAAATACAAAGCTATTTCTGCAAGGGTGTAAAATAGCAACAGTTGGTTTAGCTTTGAAAAATAGGTCTAGAGTCCAATAGAGTAGTAATGAGACAGTATACGATAATATAGCATTGTTAATTTTACGAGGGAAAAAAAAAAACAGGTGATCACTCAGACAATAGAGAGCGATATATTGTTTTTAATATGTTTTGACGTGAAAAATTAGAATGTATATTGTCTATAATAATAAAATACTTAAAGAGGGGCATTACACTTTTTATTCTGCACTTTTCTCTTTTAATGTTCATTTGATGATGATTATTTATTTTTTGATTTCTTTGTATTGTAATGTTAATGTATTTTTTGTGTATGAATTGTGCTATTCAAATAAACTTGTCTTGCCAATATTCGCTGAAAACAACATGTTAAAATGTGTAATAAGTATGAGCTTTGTTTTCGCCACTAATGACACTACTGCACATCAGGTTTGTCAAGTTGCTGTGTACAGTTTTGTATCACGCTTTTGGATATTTACAAAAAAATGACCGCGTGGGAGCTTGGATGATGTAGGCTTGTGAGCGGAGCATTCGACAGAATCTTACACTGTGAACTATGAGGAGGATTTGAATAGAGAGATCGCTAGATTACTCAAACACGCATGGATGACATCTAAAACCTCTTCAGGGATGTTTTTGATGAGGAACAATGTTATAACATGTTTGAAGCTACAATCATTTTGCCTAATACCCCCTCTTTAAAAAACGATATTCTGCGCTTTTGTGGTTAATTTTACAGTTTAACTTTTTGTACAATACTTCAACTTCATCCAAGCCATCCCAAGCACGTTTTATGTATTAAAAACATACAATACAATTTTAGTTCGTGAGACAATCTCCAAAATATCTGTGTTCATTTTGTCTGTATCACCTTCTAGTGAGACACAATAAGGTATGAAAGGGACAGCTTATGTTCGATGTTTGTAGATTAATTCAGAGGCACCAGAAAAGTGTTAGAAAGGCTTATGTAATCTGCAGTGTTAGAAACTGAGTAAACCTGAGTTTAACTAAACAGACTCAACTTTTACAAAATGTTTACTTCAGCTCAGTCGCCTTCGTCATGAAGCGTTTTTCACTGTACCTCACCTGGTGGCCCTCTGCCTTTTTGCACCGTGTAATCGCACAATTTCAGGTTACTTTTAGGAAACAAAAGCTTGTCTTTAGTTCAACTCAAAGGGATGCAGTGGCGTGTCTAGACTCTTTTCACTGGGGTGGTACATAGCTAGGGTGGTCCAGTTAAGTCTTGAGGTAAAATTAAGAAGCACTAACATTTCAGCTATTTGGTAAAAGCAGTTTTCATATTTTTATGTACCTGATTTGTATTGTCTAGTGTCTAAAATATGAAAAACAGAACATTTTAAACAGTTTGCTGTAGTCTTTGCCGGTGTTTGCTGTAACTTATTTACTAATACTTAGTGTAATTAAAATACCTTTTAAAGTAAGGCATTGCTGTGAAAATACATGTAATTACTTTACCCTAAGGGGAGTGCATGAGAAACAGATGTCCGTTTCATTGCGGCTTGTGGGAGACAACGCAATGAAAGAGGAACACACAGAAGATGTGAAATGTGTGTATGTGCACAAGTGTGTCTGGGAGCGCACTTTTGTGTGGAGTGTTTGAGCACCCACAAAAATAAATAAATCACCGCCTATGACTATGCCTGTTTATGAAATACATAGTTTTGACGCATTTAGTGCTGTATCCTTACCTCCTGCCTGAAAGCCTTCCTGAAGCCCGTCATAGGGGTGGGTGCAAAGGCTCGCCCGGGCACACAGCTCACCACCACGGGCAGCCCCCCTGCACACGTCCCATTTGCCTTCACCAGTGGGGTCTGCTGCATCCCCAGTTTACAGCTGGACAGGTGCGCCTCTGTGCCCGTGCAGTTTACTGCATAGTCCCAGAATGTCGGCTTCCTCCTGCGCGCAAACATCCTGCACACAAGGGGGCGACAGAGAGGAGAGGTCAGAATGTATCAGTTAAACATGATAATATGTGTGAAGTTATAGACGGGTCTTTGTTCACTTGTCTTTCTTAGCCCATAGCAGAGATTAGCAAATCTATCTTTCTCAGATGTTTTTATGGAGTGCTGTAATTGACCTCTGACCTCAGTGGCAGGTCTTCTCGTGTACTGTACATGTGACTTTATGAAGACACACTATCACACGGGGTGGGTTTCACTGGAGGTCATTTCTATCATCATTGTGATGGACAGGGTCCCAAGAAATCTGCCACGTGTGATTACACGCAGTGTGTCTGGGCTTTTTAAAAGATAAACTACAAAATCACAGTCTCACTATAAAGTCATATTTCTTTGTTACAGACGTAAAATATGAGCTTGTATTTTCTCCATAAACTTACAGGTTAAATAACAGCATAATATTCATTGGTTTTATGCATCTGTGATATGTGTCTCTGCAGTGTACCAACATATGCTTCCTCTTTTATCCTCTGCTTTGGTGCCACTCTCCTTGTCCTCCATGTTTTTTTTAAACTTAGTGGTTAAGTAACAAGAAAGTTACAAATGTATCTACAGTTCTATGAATCCCGGATGATCACCAGAAGACAGTGATGGCAGCACTGAACTGGAAGCCATCTCTGCACTGATAAGAAAAACTGGAGTATAAGTTTATTTGTATAGCACACTTTGTACACAAAGTGCTTTACAGAATAAGAAAGACAGATGCGAACTCTAAACAGACATGTCCCACTCAGACCAGGAATCGATTCTGGGAGCTTCTTGCTTGTAGCCACCCAACCACTGTGCTCTCTTAACCACCTAAACCAGTCGAGCAAGAGTAACTTTAATCAAACATTCAGTATCAAAATGTTTCTACAAAGGTACACACATCCAAATGGGACATAATTCTTTATTCAAACCTTTCTGGGACAGGTTTAAGCCATACAAGCCCTAAAGCAGGAATAATAAGAGATTTTAAATGTGTAAATGATACAGTATTGAGCATAAGCCCAGCCTCTCTCTTTCTATCCTCCTTAAGGCTCAGATTTACGATGTGGATGTGTTGAGCCCAGCCAGGCCTAAGCATGATCACTTCTGACCATAATGAGGCCTCTGCCGTTTTAAACACTCTGCACTCGAATAATCGGAGCCAAACACAGCTGCATTTCCAATAACATTTCTGGAGAGCTATTCAAAATGTTTGACTTTAAATCACACTTAACGCTTTGGTTTGTTATTCTCACTTGTACATTTCCTTCAACAGTGTAACATCAACGTTGTGGCATTTTGGGTTCAATAAATCATGACTATGGTAAGAATGTTCATATTCAACAGTTAATTACTGTTGAATATACATAGTCAATTTGAAAACTTTTAAATCCAAATTTAGTTTGTTGTTTTAAAGGCGCTGTACCTGCTTTTAAATTGTGAACAATGTAACTAGTTCATTTGAAACAGTTTCCAAACGTCCAAAGTCATTTATCTTTTGCATTCTGAGCATCCTAATTATTCAGTGAGGAGTTTATAAAAATGTATTGCAGTCACACTAATGCTAACACTTAATAACATGCACTTCCTGATTATTGTTGTTGATTATCTGTTGTGAAATGTGAAATCAATGTGAAAGCAATACATCGCATTTCTAATTTAATTAATTTAGTTTTATGTGCTTTTTTAAACATTTGTCACATTGCACTTTATATGCAGATTTTACAGCTCATTAATTTTTATTATTCATATTATGGGCCTATCCTTGGGCCATGGGTGGAGTACACACTGGATAATAACCATTTCGTCACATTGGTCTCTATAATATTTGATTGAAACCAGATTTTTTTCCCTTGTGCACAGTTTGTGGTTAAGCTGCTCTTGTTGAAAGGATTCACATTGGACCTATACCCTCCTAAACTGACTTTTGTCACTTTTTATCATTATAATATATCCTGTTTTGTTTTAATGGTGTAAGTTTCAGTAATCCTTCATATTTAAACTGCTTTTCATGGCTCTATCCTACATTGGAACATTGTGATCCATGTAGTTCCTCTGTGTTTTGAAAGTCTGTACAGTTTAGGTATTTCACCTAGTGTTGTGATTGTCAAACATTTCTAACTTGATTTCGATACAGAGAAATAGACTTGATACTCAATACTGATTCCGATACCACAATGATAATAAAAAAACTCTCTTTCAAATGCGATTTCAACATCAACATTAAATTGTAGCACTTTCTTTTATATTACCATGTGGTGTTATACCAAGATCCACGGTTTGAACATGCCCACGAGTTTGAGTGAATGAACTCAAACAAGTGGCAGACCCTCCACCAGAAAAGTTTCATAATACACTAAGTCCATAGTTCAATATCTTAAAAAGTGCTGTTGTGTTACTGACTTGTAGACCCGGGCGTTGTACTTCCTCTCCCCCGGGAAGCCGAACATGCCACAGATGACACGGCTGTTGTGTTGAGTCCACTCAGAGTCGCAGATCTGCTTCCAACGGCCGCCATCTTTGACCTCCACATAACCCTCGGTAACGGGCACCCTCTTCCTATAGGACGATAGAATGGCTCGGATACGCACGTCCTCCACCTGGATGTCAAGGCTCTGCGAAAAATACAAAAATTTTATGTTTCATGTACTTCGTTTTATGTCACAATAACACTTCATAAATTAAAATTGCTTGGACACACTGTAAAATTTAAATAAATAAATACATAGAAAGAAAGAAAGAAAGAAAGAAAGAAAAGAAATACAGATAAGAAGCAGTTTGTTAAAAAAATAAAAATAAAATACAGGGATTAAAGCTGAGTTCTGAAACTGAATACCTCTCTCATCAACACATTTTACATGCAGGTTTGAAATAAATATTCTATCAACATGGAAAATTTTATCCAGAATGCAGCAACAATTTACATGCAAGGAAGGCATTTTCAGGAAGTTTAAAGCTTCATTTAAAATATGTGTTGTCATTCATTTGTATTAGTAATCATAACTATTGTGTGATTTAGACAAAGTTCAGCCATTGTTAACATTATCGTTGCTATAAAATTTATGGAATTATATATTATTATTATTATAATACGTATGTCTTATCTTCTGCCTGTGTCCGACCAGGAAGTAAAATGCTAAACTTCATAAACAAAATGATGGTAACTATGTTTGAGTGAAATGAGTAGTGTAACCTGTCATATACAGTTTAATAGCAAACACAGTATAGCACATAGTTATAATTTGCTCCGATATGAAAATTTTCTACATATACAAAAGGAATACGCCTATGTCATGCTTTGTTTAAATAAGTTCATATGGTCCTTATTTCTACCTTTACCGCACACAAGCTAATC
This sequence comes from Periophthalmus modestus, assembly GCA_019594935.1. NCBI lineage: Eukaryota > Metazoa > Chordata > Actinopteri > Gobiiformes > Gobiidae > Periophthalmus > Periophthalmus modestus. The sequence goes on along the minus strand of JAIEZT010000012.1, from coordinate 24,716,200 downwards.
CAATTCATTGAGCCTACAACCCATAGCTGTTTAAAACAACAAACTTTTACTTCTGAAACACAGAATCTTATGTGCACTGTAAGCCTGTAGTTTTGCAGATGTAACCTTCAAACTCCATGAGGAAACTCTCCAACAAAACCCCAAATTCCTACACTTTTCACAAAATGTCAACAGTTCAGTGTGAATTACAAACAGATGCAAGGAGTTCACTTTAGCCTGTGTGAGGGGCTCATTTCAACATCTCAAACCTTGCCCACTTTGTACAGCTCCCTCAACTTGAAACTAAATATTCAAGAACCACTTTATTATCTGTTTTTTTTTTGGGATAAGATATCTGGCAATTAAGATGTACATGCTAAATTAAAATGTGTGCATATTTACTGTATTTGTGCATGCAATATGTATGTTTATATATTCTTGATCAAGAGAATATAAATTCAAAAATCAAAGCATTTCACATTCACAAATACAAAAATAAAAACATGTGTGTCAGTTCTCTACTTGTGAAAACAAATGTCGTTTTTGTGCTTGAGGTTTCTCTCTTGAGTAAATGAATTGCAGCTGTGATCAACTGTCAGTATGACATCGCCACTCACAGACATTCAGAGCGAGCGGGGAGCAGACTGACTCTGGCTGAAGAAAAACAAGGTCACTTTGCACACGTTTGTCATATATTAATGTATTTATTGTGGTGCAACATTGAAGTTATAGAATTAAACTTTTTATTTTTTAAACTTTTAATTATTATTATTTAGCTACACTGAGAATTACTGCAATGCTGCATTACATAGCCTACTTCTACTACTGAGTACAAGGTGCTATGTGTATCACACTAGGTAAAGTTTCAGAGGTTGGTACCACGAGCCCATGTTCAAAGCCAGACAAGCAGTCTCATTTCTTTTTTTCTCTGTAAAATATGTGTAAATACATTATTATGTGTACATCATGGCCATTTAGTTTTTCGTTTAGTAAGCCAAAATAATTTTGCGTTTTGCCCACGTTTTCCTCATGGAGCAGCCCTCAAAGCCCTGTGGCTTGATCAAGAATATGATCAATTTAATTTGGCATGCACATCTTAATTAACAGCTACCTTACTCCATAAAGTTTTATGTCCCCAGTGACCATGTATGGGATACTCAAGGTTTTCTGTACAATAAGGGACTTTTTGGCAAGCTCTGGGCTAACAAAATATACATGAAATTGATGATTCCTTGAAGCACCTCTACAGTACATTAACACAATATAAAACCACACGGCATGTGTATGAGTTAAAACTTTGTAGACTTCAAGCACAGTTAGTACAGTAGCCACAGTAGCCATTACCAGAAGTTAAAGGAACCTCTACCCTAGTTTCTAAATAATAATAATAACAATGCCACTTGAATGTAGCTTTTCTGGTGAAAGTCCTGAGTAATATTTTCAAAATCTGGTATTTCCACAGAAAGAAACATTTCCGAATAGTGACATAGATTCCATGCACTACAGAGCATGGAATGTATGTCACTTGAATATGAAAGATGAAATGAATAAAACATTTTAACCTTAGATACAGCAGATTGATCAAGCTAAAACATATATGGTATGCTATGTGGTGAAGATTGTTGTTTGATGAGGAAACAATATTATTAGTTAACGTTCCAAAAATGTGTTCAGCAAATTGGACTTCTGAGTAAGTACCCAAGAAGGATTTGAAGGACTTTGCACAACCACCTCACGTGCTACATTGTGCAAGGTTCAGCTGAAGGTTCACAGATGGTCCAGTCTCCTGTCATTATCCACTAAAAACACATTTTAATAATCAGTGTAGAGGTTTTATAATCACCAGGATGTCTGTCTCCAGGGAAGAAGATTCCAAATCATCCTCTGCCTTCTGGTGTACTTTTTTTTTTTTTTTTTTAACCAAAGTAACCACATAAATGACTTCATACTGGCTGTAATGTAGAGAGATGTAGGTCTGGTTTGAAAGAGGTATCAAAGTACATGGAAACACTGACTTGGTGGCTTGAAGGAACAGCAAAGGTCAAGTAAGGACTTCAGTAATTTGCTAAATAAAGACAAAAAAATGGCAAATGTTATTCAAAATCTAAATTGAACACTTAATAAATACATTTTGCGCCAAAAAAGAGGCATTTTTGAGAGAGCAGTTTTTCTCAATAGCTGCAAGAGCAATACAAACACCTTAGACCTAGACCTATAGTCACGCTACATTAAAAATAAAACATAAGTCAATACACCTTATGAATATGTATCAACTGAACAGACTACAATACAGATAAATGGTCACATTTTTATACATCGCTTTTTCTCCTTCAAAGCGCTCAAAGCACTTTACATCAAGGAACCACTCACCCATTCAGACACACTTTCATACACCAGTGTACACAGACACTGGGGTCAAGGTGGGTTAAGTGTCTTGCCCAAGGACACAATGACACCTTTCATCTATGGGAGGTGGAACGCGACGCCAACTTGTAGGTCGGTGGATCTGAACGCTCTACTAACGGTGATTATGTCGAGAGCAGGAATCGAACCGCCAACCTTTGGATTAGGGGATATATGCGCTACTATCACCCAGATAACAATGAATAGGGAAAATAATAATAATTTTGAGCCATTTAGGCCATTTAGGGCTGTACAATTAGTTGAATTTTAACTGAGACTGAAATAATCTTAATGAATCGTTTTTAAATGGAAAAAAAATTATACAATCACTCATAAACTCCATTTGAAACAGTAAGTACAGTAAGTTACTTTATTATAACTAAAATACATAGTCGAGTAGCTCCATTACAAAATCACCCATATGGATCTAATGTTCCTGATGAACTTCCTGTTTACGGTTCAGATCGGCTCACGTGTCACTGTATAAATCACCAGGCCACATTTTCACAAAGTGTTGGAGGACTGAAAGCAGAAGGAGCCTTACATGTTTACAGAGGGTTCGTAATAAAGAGATACAGGGGGTCGCTAAATGTCGCTTGGGGCAAGATTACCTAAGTGTGGCTACCATTCTGTATCCATGACCACAGCTAATCATGCACATTATAACTTAAGCGGGTGAGGTGTTACTCAGGCTGTACTCAAAATACATAAAAAGTTACACATAAAATAAGTAAAATACCTTGATTACAGTTACTCTTTTTTTGTTTCATACTTCAAGTTAATGGAGGGAGAAAGGATATCATTATTGGTATCATCATTACATTATCATATATCATTGTTACTATTATATCATTTTATTCCTAGGGATGGGACGAGACACAATTCCCACAAGAAGAGATGAGACACAAGATTGGGTCCATAAGAATGAAGCAAGACAGATTTTGACATTATTTATAATATGTAAGTTATGCGGTTCAGTTGACAATTTTGGTGTCAACATTTATAGAACTACAACTTCTCAAGAAATAAAATCCAAATGTAAACACACAGAATAGAAAATCACGAGATAATTATTATCATGAGTGCACAATATTGTGGAAATTTCGTCTTGCGGGATCTTGTAGCATGAGATCTTGCCCCTTCCCTACAATGAACAATTTCTTAGTTTCATGTGTATTCATTTTGTTATTCATTGATCTGCAAAAATATTTGTAGCCATTCTGAAATATTTACTACATGCTGATTTGAAGTTCAAAGACAGAAATAACAGTAAAGCCTTAAATTTAAAAGTACATGTTAAGTCTTTAACAAGGCTCAAGAATGGAATTCAACATAGCAACAGTCGCCAGGGCTGTCACCATGAGTCGAGCATTCTAGAGTTCTAAACCTTATGACATCATCACACGGTCTATGGTAAAGTCTGTCGCCAACGGCCAGCGGTCACGTCATTACAGACAAAACCAGTCGACAGACAAGAAGCGAGATTACAGTTGCACTAAAAGTTTGAACTTTGGTTGCATTTACTTTGAACACACCTCAACAGGAACAATGGAACAAAACCTGTGCACGTTGACCCAGTCCTTTGAGCCTGAGGAAATGATGAGACACCAGGACAGAGAAGAGACCTGGAGACTCAGATATACACAGCAGCAGCAGGACTTTGCTAAAGCTGTTCAGGAGTGGAAGTCCAGAGAGCAGCTCCTGTTAAAACTGCTGAAAGAGAGGGAAAAACCTCGCATTTATATCGACATTGAAGAAAGGTCCAGTGTCTTAGGTCCGGAGCCAAAAATCTGTCATCTTAATGACCAGGTGACACAGATTGAGCTTGGAACACCAGTCGACTGTTTTGAGACCGTCTACTACAACAGTGTTGTCACCATCACAGTGGAGAAGTATACTCCACTAGAGGAGGTCTTGAATGGATCTTCTGAGACAGTAGAAGAGACATCAATGGCAGAGGTAGAGGTTCAGGAGACTTCTGGTGAGGTTATCAATGTAATTTCACTTGAGAATGAAGAACCAACAACCAGGGCTGAAAGTGAGATGCCCAAAAAAGATACAGATGATGACTGCACTAACTCTAAAGCATCAGATGAAGGTGTGGAAACTCTACAAGTGTCAGAAAATGTTGTTCAGGAGATGGGAAATATTGAAGACACCTTCGCACCGACCGAACCTGATGTTTCTCTTATCAGTGTGGTTGAAACAGACCAACCTGAGGAGATGCAAACCGGAGATGCTGCTGTTCTTCACTTTAATGTTCCACAAAAGAAAAAAAGGAAGAGCAGAAACAAAAGGAACAAGAAAGAGGGTAAAAAAGTTGCAGAGTCTCCAAAGGTGCTCCATGATGTGACACCAGAAAGTACCATTGAACAATCTGCAAATGGACCGTCAATGGCTCCAGATAAAAAAATAGAAACCCTGGATTGTGTAGCCAAAACTGCCAAGTGTGAAGACCAGACGACACCAGCCGTCCAGGTCCAGGAAACTCAAAATATGTCATGGGAGGAACAATTGATTGGCGATCAATTGGACCTCTTGAACATAACGTCCCAAACCTCCCTACCTCAAACTGCCAAACGTGAGGAAGATCAAAGCATGCAAGCTTTTGAGGAAAATGAGGTTCAAGAGGACACTTGGGAGATGTCACGGGAAGCTACATCGTTCATTCCACCAGAGGACGAAGACAATGAACATGTTCCAGAGGATTGGTTCACTTGCTGCAAATACACAGCAGAAGTAGAGAAAACTTTAACACCATCAGAACCAGAAGCTACAACTGTCAATATGGTTCAGGTACCCCAGAGTGAAGAGGTGGAGATCCAGGCTTCTGCTGTTCCTGCCACTGCTACAAGCACCAGAAAGAAAAAGAACAAAAAGAACAGAAATAAGAAAGTAGATGGTTTGTCTTCATGGGGTAATAACAACCTATCTGATGAATACAGCGATTTCTACGATTATGAGGATGCGTGTCTGCAAGGGAGGAAGGGCAGAACCAAACTGAAGAATGTGACAGCAGTGTCCACCAACCCCAAAAAGAAAAACTTCGACTTTGACTACGAGGAGTATTAAGAGCTGCATCCTGCTTGATCTGTTGAAAAGCAAATAAAGAAATGAGCATCATACAAGAGTCATGTGGAATTATTTAAGGGTTTTACAGTTTTTTATATATTGACATTTTGAAAATGTTTATTTGAGTACTAGACGTTCTGTTTTCATCAGAGATGGCCATAGTGATAAGAGATTTATTTTATTTTTATTGTTTTACCTTTCACCAGATTGTTGAGAATCTCTAAAAATACAATAAAAATACATGACTACACCACTATAAAAAAAAAAAGTAAATAACTAACTAAATAAATAAATAAAAAACACATTACTTACACCCACACCCTCCTTACTGAGAGGCAGGAGAAAGGATAACCAATCTGCCACAGTAACAAGGAGGACATGCACATTCCACTCAGAGAGATCAGGCGTCTAACCCACAACCTCATTTTTGAGAAGCACCAAACAGGATAACCACTCTGCCACAGTAACACAGGGAGGATGTTGTAATACTTTAAAGTCTCTGCATGTAGCTTGTTCAAGGAAACACCACAGCAGATTCCACATGTTACATCCATCAGAGTAATCAGAACACATAAGTGAGGGGCCCTGCATGGGGAGGTATGCAGCCCATACAAGCCAGGGCCCCATGTAGTGGATGTCAAGATTGAGTAGTAGATTTGTCCAGAAAAAAATGCTTATTTAGTTAGTAATCAAAACTAAAACTGACACAAATTTTAATTACTGAAGTCATTTGAAGTATTGCTACATAAAACAGGACAGTCGCACCATTCCTGAATAGTTAATAGTAATAGTTCATACTACATATATAATGACATAAGTAGAGAGTAGTGTGCATGTTTTACTTTCACTTAATTTTTCATGACTTCGAGAGGGTAAATGAGATGGGGAAACAACTACAACATGATTAAAAGCTCTAAAAGTTGATTTTGAATAGGTCCGCTTCAAGTAATAATATAATATGGTAGAATGATGTACGTATGTTTTGGGTTAATGGGGGAAACCCACTCACAGGGACATGGTAAAAAGTACGCAAACTGTGCACCGAAAGGCCCAGCTGGTCAGTCAATACCATTACCAGTTTTATTAGACTTGCAAAACCTTAAAGCCTAGTAGTGTAAAAGCATAACAAAAATGCTATTGTTTAAAAAAGTCACCACTGCATGGTTTTCTGCATACTGTGGAAGCACTGGTAAATGTGCATGTACAAATGATAAATGCTCACTTAAACACATCTTTTCAGTACTGAGTAGTGTAAGTGTTTCCAGCAACAGAACTCATCTGGTCAAATACTGAGCTGCCATGGATAATAGCAGTAAATGAAGTGTAGCAGAAAGTACCATCGATGCTTGACTCACTTAAATCCAGGAATTCCCAAACAGTAGGCTTCCAGTTGAAAGTGCTAGTATTTCTAGTAACATAGTTTCTTGCACATATGAATAATACATCTACAGTCAGTTAGAGGGTAATATGAAGGAATGAGTCAATGATTTGAATACCTCATGTTTGATGTTTTGTGGATTGTGCTATGACAAATTTATGATGTTCCTTTAATAAAAAAAAAAAAAAAAAAAAAAACAAAAAAAAAAAAAAAATCCTGGAGTTATGTTTTGTTTAGATAGTTCTGCATGTTTAGTCTGTCACCCTCTCCAATGCTCTTTTCCACCTTGTGACATCATTAGGTGATGCACCAGAAATGCTCCTTCATGTTTTTAATATTCATTCTTTGTCTGGCAAGTCCAGAGTGATATAACGCTGAATGTTTTTTGGATCAATCTGGTCTGGTCACCACTCCCTCTGTCACTCAAGCCAGGGTCAAACACGCCATCACATTTATTTATTTCAGTGACACATGTGAAACAAAGGAGCTCATTGATCACTTATAATTTTTAACTAAATCAAAATTCTCTCACCTCAGACTAGTAGAATTTAGTGGTCCTCATTGATTCAGCAGAAATCAGCTATGTTTTTCAGTCGCCTTTGATATTTTTTCCTCATTTGCAGCCAATTTTGTTTTGATACAGATGGACCATGTGTGTCCCTAATTGGCTAATCCACCTGTCAATCACACCCATCTAAACTCAGAGAGAGTCAATGGTGACCAAACTTATATCTTTCCAGGCAAATTCATCCCCTTCTCCAGACTTTTTCTGTTCATTTCTGATCTCAAATTGCCTACACCAAGATACATCAAAACACATAAGCTATCATCTATTGTTTTTGGCCTCTTTCTGATTGCTTGACTCCTCAATGCTGCCAAAAGTAAAAGGTGTCTATATGTAGCTTATGGCACTAAAGCATTCTTGAACAGTTCACATAGAAGCAGAGGCGAAACGGGCCAAGACAAACAACTTGAACAGACGAGGAAACATGTGGTTTTAATAAACTCCAATCTGCCAGCACTATGCGTTACATACAGCACTACAGCAGCCCAGAGATTCATATGAGATAGTCAGAAATGTGCTGTTTGAGAGGCCGTCATTGAGACTATGGACGACAACCCAACACCAAAAGTGAAAAATTGCTGGCCAAAATTACAGCTACAGGATTCACATGTTTTATTGGGAATAAAAAGATCTCAGAAGCTAACCAGTGCTAGTTAGTACTTGGATGGGAGACCGCTGGGTCAGGTGCCAGAGTGGGACACCAGTGGCAAAACGGTTGTTGTGTCCCTTTGGCAAGACACTTCACCCACATTGTCTTGTATGAATATGGTACGTGAGAGAGTAGTAGTCAGAGGGGTTGACAGCACAAATTGGCAGCCTCACTTCTGTCCTGTCTACCCCAGGGCAGATGTGGCTACAATGCACAAAATTGTAAAGCGACTTTGAGCACGAAGGATAATTATTTTATTATTTTTACATAATACACACATTATTTTATAGGAGACATTTTATGTACAAGGAGGAGGGGGGATTTAAAAATATAAAAAAAAAAAAAAATTCTGTTTGTATTGTATTTTAAACAGGGCACCTATGAAAAGAGAGCCCAAATGTTCTCATTGGGTTCCCCTGTTTAAATAAAGATAAAGAAAGATGATAATATTGTTTATTTCATTATACAATGTTTGAATATTGATAATATAGTCCATAAAAGACATTTAAAAAAATAATTAAATAAATAAATAAAATTGCCAAATTGTCACAGGATTTTTTTTTTTTTGTCCAATGATGCTCACCTTGATCAACTTTTATGCTGTGCTGTATGTCACCAACATCCCAATTTTCCACTCACGCTTTTATTTTGAAATCCATTGCCATGAGGTACTTCTATTTTGGAGTCCAGTCTGGTGTGCCAGCTCATATCCCAGTCTGGCAGTTTGCTGAATTGGCCCCACACGCCGTATAATTATGCCGCCCTTTTAAAAATGACCTAATCCTAAACGCCATATAAACACATTTGTGTCCATGGATTCACTGTGGCTTAGACATCTGCTTCCATTTTGCCCTCTCATAAAGTTAAAGTAAGGAAACAACATCCTCTTAATTCGCTAAAGTCTAATTGTACAATGTCGGTAATTTGTCAAAAATGTCCTGCTCAAAGGCTTAAGTGGCTATTAATTAGCTGGAGTTTGATTCCTCTATGTGTTTTATATGGAGTAGAAAAACATACCTCGGGTGACACGTACTTGTTAAAGAGATTTGAAGAGAGGGTCAGCCACTAACTCGTCTTCTTTCTTCCATAGTAACGTTAAATTTAGACTTTCCTATCTTTCATTGGTGTTTCCACCCCAGACACTTCCTCCAGCTCTTCTGGTGAGACCCCAAGGTGTTTAAAGGCCAGCCCAGAGACTCCCTCCTCTCCATGGGACCTGTCCGGAACACCGCCCCAGGGAGGCGTCCAGGAGGCATCCTGCCTGAGCAGATGCCTGAGCCACCTCAGCTGGCTCCTCTTTAAACAGTATTTCACCAGACTGACAACTCTGAGAAAAGTTTGTCATTAGATAAAAGACATTATTAATATCACATTATTAAGCCTACTATTTTTACCACACTTCCTGTATAAATCAAGTCTCTTTATGGAGGCCCCATCTGCTAATATGTCAGCATATTCCTCTGTGGGAATGTTCTTTCTGTGTATGGCCAATGGTCCAGTGTCCTTTTTGGAGACAAACAAACTATGTAAACCTATGGGGAGCTGGCATGCACTTTCTCAGTCAACATAACCACTAAATATTCAACCATTCGACCTCAAAGGGAAAAAATTACCCCAGAGAAGGAAAACTCTGCTGGGGTTTCATTATAGCTAGCGGAAAAACTGGAAAATGAGTCAGTGATGAAGTCAACGCATAGAATACCAGTAGTTATTGAAATAGGAAGCGTGACTAATCATAGAATGAGCATAATTGTGCAGATGTTATTAGAAAAACATTGAAAAACAGTGAAATTTTGGTTAATGTGAAAATGACTGTGCTATTTAGCCACTAAGTGCTAAGCTAGGTCAACAAGTTGCTGTTACTTTCTTTGTTGGTTTAGCCAGCAAGCTAACAACCAATGTGCAAATTGTGCCAAATAGATGTCTGTCTTTTTAATAAACACATTTAGGAGAAACACCTGCAGACTGTTAACTGCTCAGACTAAATGAGGCATGGAAACAGATACAAACAGCACGTTATTGAGATCTCACAATGACCTCATGTTCCACCATTTTTGTTCAATGTACAATGTTGGAAACAAGTGTAAAAGTATTGCAATTGGGATTAGATGTGCAATTTATGTTTGAAAAGTAGGATTCTGTTTAGTTTGAATGAAATGCAAACTATAATGAAACTATAGCATTTGACGAGAAGTGAGTGGGACTTCTTAAACTGCACAAAACAGCTCTTCTGTTGTAGTTCTTTATGGTCAGATTGTCTTCCAAAAAAGCTCATATTAAAGTCTAACTTGAGTAAAAGAGCTTCAGACAAAGCAGTGCCTCCGTTAGCTTCACCCTCTTAAGAAATGTTGATGACGCTATGTGTACAACATTATCAAATATTATGTTGAACATATACTAAATTATAATGGCTATTACAGCTAACAGTTAATATGAAAATAAAATTACCTTGCATAATCTTCAAAACAAGAGTATAGTGTGATATTTATGTTATTTCTGATGCATGGTATAAATATCATCTGACTTTCATTACCAGTATAGAGATATTTCATCAATATCACCCAGTCAGTTTTCTAATGATGAAAAACAGCTACAAAAAGCCTATGACCAACTAAACAAAACTGTAGCTTCAACTTCCACATATGCTGTAAACCTGTTGTACTGACTACAAGAAAGAGAAGGGAGAGAAGGCTAAACGTTCACATATGCTGCCCATACAAAGGCTATGTGCCTGACCACAACAGAACAAACAGTGGATATACAACAGCATGTTTGTCTTCAGAACTGCAAAATCCCACAGGACCACAGGGCTCTTGAATGCACACCTCCGTTTTAACTGAGAGGGTCAAAAGCCATGAGGACAAAAAGTTCAAATTATCTGAGAGGTTTCATTTTTACAGCAGGAGTAATGAGGAGGGTTAGGGTTAGGGTTAGGGTTAGGTTTTTTTTATATTATAACAACAATAAAATAAGGTTTCTAGATACCCCAGTGACAACTAGGGATGTCAAGGTTAATCGATTAAAGATGCATTATGTAACTTTTTGGGGTTAGGATCTACCACCAGCTTGTCACCATCAAACTTCGGGGTTTGATCACGGCCATGACTTTGAGTCAATGGCCCGAGCTTAGTGGCATATGGCGCTAGTTTAGGCATGGCAAGGGATCTTTATTTATAGAGCACATTTCATACAAAACAACAACTCAATGTATTTAGTTTAGTCATTACTGCCTAGATACGGGGACTGTACAGCCCACCAACTGTGCAATTGTTCTGACCAATCAGAAGGAGAGTAGTTAGAGCAGAGCTGAAGCTTCAAAAACTTTTAAGACATCTGATTTTTAACAAGAAAAAAATATACAAAAATAGGCAAAATCCAACCTTAGTGAAGCTGTCAGCCGAACACGAGCAGTTTGTGTTTACATTATACTTTATGGGAAAATGCTTACTGGGCTGCAGAGAGGATTTTACTGCTGCAGTACCAATGGACTGGTCACTATTTCAACTCACAACAAGTTTGAGATAGCAATACCCTATGCATTACTTTTTTTTTTTTTTGCATCATAATCATAACACTAACAATTCAAGCAAACAGATCGTACAGAGCCATGCTGTCACACTTCAGCCCACAGAAGGTGAGTGAGGGTGAGTCAGGTCCTTCCACATGATAATAGCAGACCACAGAGGAGGAGGAGGAGGCAGAGGAGGTGGAGGGCAGCTGGGATTCCCATAGAGAAACATGAGGATCTTTACAGAATGGAAAAGCTGACTGAGGACTTTGTGCTCTGCTTGAGTTCAGACATCTAGACTGCTCCATACACCTACAGGTCCTGCTCAAATGCACCTAAGTTACTCTACAGCTACTCTACAGCTACTCTACAGCTACTCTACAGCTACTCTACAGCTACTCTACAGCTACTCCAATCTCCAGTCTACTACAGATACTAAAATCTTTAATGTATTTTGTTCTTATTACAGTGAACCAGAGGAATCACTGACATGGAAGTTTAGAAGTTTAATATACCCTATACTGTTATACAATTGTTAGCATTAGACATAAGTCAAAAGCTTATCACTCAACTTATCACTCATTCACATAATCATACAAAACAACATGGGTAAAATGTGCTGCTGAGAGACACAATGGCAGAGAAAATACAAAAAAAATATACTCAGAAGATCACTTGGAGGGCCTGATTTTTACTCCACATGGTCCTCATATTGAACTTCATACCCAACTGCACTATTAAACTATAATATTTACCACGCATTTAAATCTATTCAACCATGCCTGGAGGACTGAAGCACCATATGATGAGGAAGGCAGTTGGTGGAGTTGGCTCATAACATTGGAATGTGCCTGACATGTTTAGCCCAAAGATAACAGAGCGCTCCGAGCCTCCGCAGCTCATTGGTTTAACTTAGAAACTGGACCATCATGGAGGGTTTTAAAGGGTTTAAACTAGACAGCGCTGACAGTAATGAGTCTGACACCTCTGTTAAAACTCCACAACTTCACTCTCCCCTCACCTAGAAGTGTAGATAGATGAAAGAGAGAGGAGGCAAGAGTGGAGAGGTTGTGAATGGAAAGAAGCAATGGAATAATATAGAGCTGTACAATCTCCCTAAAATGCAAGTCTAAAAAAAAAAAGTAATCAAATAGCTGTACCTAATTTTTACTTAAAAATGTGAAAAACAGAACTAGTTGATTTTACACAGTTTGCAGAGATCCAAAGTCCTTCCTCACTTCCTGACACAATTCATAGCAACTTAATTATTCACTTTGCTTTTCACAACTTTCAGAGGCCAAAGTGGAGTTTTGCCATCACAGTAATGCTAACAACAACAATTAGCATCATAAAGTACTTTGTAAAATATTTTGTAATTAGATGCAAGCAATACAAAGCTGTCTCATTACCCTAAGAGCTGCTTTTACAATACATCTGAGCTAGGGCAAAACAGATATTGCTCAACTACATGGAAAATAATCAGGTACAGTCACAAAACACTTCAAAATTCAAGCAAACTGTTACTCACTCACTGGGATGACACTCTAAGCTAATACACATCACAATACACACTATACACACTTGTTGCCAGACCCTGTGAGAAAACACCTTAAAATGTCCCAGTGCAATTCCAGACTAGGCCTGTCACGATAATTACAATCGACTTATTGTTCAGTATATGAAAGCTTGTACTATATATTTTGGACCTCAATATTTATCAAGAGTACTTTTTCTTTGCAAAAATGGGGGGATTTGAGGTATTTTTGTTGTAATACGATAAGACTTGGGCTGTCGACGGTTGAATAAGTCCCTTTTATGGCTAATTATTGGTTCATTCTGCCATTTATTTGTTGCTGCTCATGCCTTTTAATGAAACTGTCTATTAATAAATGGTTTACTGGGATTATCTTACATTATTTAAATCTTAATTAGTGGCATAAAGTTTCAGTATTATCGTAAGAAGTGGATTTCTGCCATTATGAGCTACCAGCAAATAAAGCCTTACATCATTGAAGTTATGCATTTTTCCATTGACTTTTGAAGAGTCCAGCTGTGGATTGATTCAACCATCGTCTCAGAATGATTCAAAAACTGAATTATAGTGTTATTGTTCTGCACATAAATGGATAGTGGCAATAAAACTATTCTGATGTATTTCCAATCGGGCTATTGTTTGGCCTAAGAGAAATTTTAAAGAGGAAAACACTAACTGACTGCTCTGAAATGTTTATTGCAGGAAAATAAAATCACAAACTAAATATTATGGTGAATGAATTAGAATGAATGAATGTAAATCAGATATTTATACATGTTCAGATACTGTAGATTTAAGGCATGATCTGCATTGCCAATACAGTATAGCTTAGGAAATTCCAACATGTGGGGACCAGAGCATTATAGTTTAAGTTCAACCAGAAAGACTGTATTTCCAACCTCAACCAATCACAGCCTGCTACATTTGCCTCTGACCAATCAGCTCTCCCCTCAGCCTCTTTTCAACTTACCTCTATGTGATTAGCCATCGAGTTGATGAATTTGAATCCAGGTATCCTCTTGTCGCTGCAGACCACCCCCACGTCTTCGGTGTGCTTGCAGTCCGACACCCCGATGCCATTGGACGGGCACTGTGCCAGGGTCTTTTCCGTCCCCGTGCAGTGGAGGTTGTCGAACCAGATGGGCCCTAAAAGAACAAATGTGAGCGTGGATCAAAGGAAGGTTCCACTGGAAAGAACTGCAATATGAGACTTTCCTAAAACTACAGTAGTGTTTATTATAACAGTTTAAACATTGGGCAAAGGTTAGATCAGGAGAGTAGAGGTGTGAATCTGCCATTGTCTGGGGGTTTTGTACTTATTTTAAAGTTGAACTATGTCATTTTACTGGAGGAGGGTCTGTCATCTGCTTGTCTCCAGAGATGTAATTTCTTCACCTCAAGTGTTCCAAAGTTTCACATTAAATTTATCAATCTCTATGGAGACAAGCAGGTGGTGCAACCAGACCTAGTTACAGGTCACATCTGTGGAGAGGTGGGCACTCTCACAGTAAGAATCCATGTTTTCCATTTTATTTTTATTTTTTTGCAATTAAAACACCAGTAATGAATAATGCCGTACTGTGGAACACTCCAGTCAAAGACATAAAATCTCCATTATCTTTTATTATCAAAAAAATATTTGACATTATTCAGATGGAGGGTGGACATTTTGATAAGAAATTTGTATATTATTTCGCTGTTGATAAAAAAATAGAATCCAGTTTATATTAACATCATATGGCAGTGCGATTATTGCTTCAGCCACCCAGCAAGAAGGTCCAAGGTTCGATTACCAAAAGGGGTGTGGCTTTTCTGTGTGGAATTTGCATGTTCTCATTGTGTCTGTAATTTCCTCCTGGAGCTCAGGTTTCCCCTATTTTTTCCGTAAAATAGGGAGCCTACTGGGGTCAGAACCTGCAGGAAATTCCAAATATCAGTGGAACTATTCTGGTTGAACAAGGAATAAATGTGAAAAAAGCAAATTAAGAGTGATGGATGGACAGTAAAGAGTACACTACAAAGGAAATGAGGAAACACATTTGGTAGCTAAAAGTTTACATACAGGCCTACACCAACAAACAATCAGGCAAATACAATATGAGTACTAAATAAATGTGGACAAAAGTAGGAAATTGACTTGACCCTCGTCGTTTATGTTATTTGTCCCACAAAAATATTCCTGGAGTTGTATTTAGCTTCATTCACATGTTTCATTAACCCTGTTTATGTAGTCCTCTCTCTGAGCACTTAGAAATCACTCAATTTCAACTTTGCCCAGATTGTTACCTCAACGGTAAAAATCTGGAGGTCTCCTGTGCTGCCCATCATCTCCAGAGCATCGTTCTGAGCATTTCTGCCATCTAATTGTGGTCATATAAACTGGAACTTTACATTAGCATGCCAGGTACTTTGATAAAATAGACAGGTTTTGTTTTAATGGTAATTCCTGTTGTTGCTAGTAGGTGGCATGCTAAAACTAATGTCACTTATAGGCCTACACAAGCATTATAAGTTCTAAATGCTGAAGCAAAGGTACACAAAAGCATGTTTAGAGGTCAGTACCAAACAAAGCATAAAAATGCACATTATCATACCATTATTTGCCAACACCTACCTTCCCCTTTGCCATACTTTGAAGATGGGAACCAGGAAACTGCTTCCACGTACCCCAGCTCCCTACACACCACCTGTGCCGCGTGCTGGGTGAAATCATCATCACAGACTGTCCCCCACTGTCCATCATAAAACACCTCCACACGGCCCTCATTGTGTTTGCGTTTGTCCCCCGCCAATCGCAGCTGGATCCTGGGTACGTCCGGGGAGAGCTGGGGCGGCTGGTACTGCTCATGCGCCGGCTCGGGGTAGTTGGGAGGGTAACCCAAATATTCATATTGTCCATAAACAAACTGGAAGAGGGCTAGGAAGAGGAGGAAGAGGGAGGACTGGGGGCGTCTGGGTTTCATCGTGGTGGCTAAGAGAAAACACAAATGAATGGGAGTCATATATGGTGTAATAACTTGAGAACTACACGACTTGCATTTTCAATTTTGGATAGAAACAGTTAAGCAAGAATCAGTTAATATCAATAGTAATACATGGACATATGGTCAGACAGGACATAATACATAAATCATAGAAAAGAACATGAACCTAATCGTAATCCTAAAGCTTTGGTGCTTTATTGCATTTAACTCTCAACAACTTCCATATGCTCTCATACTTGTACTAGTGCAAAAACAATTAAATGCGAACTGGCGATGTTATGGTCATATCTCTGATTACTCATAAGCAATTATTTAAGGTATTTCCTAAATGAAACAAAGGTAGTGCTCTCTTTGAGTGTTCCAGCTGCTGTAGACCGTCATGGAGAGCATGTTCTGGGCAAAGGTGCACTTCCTAAACTGCACTTCACAGTCTTTCCCATTGTGGAGCTAGTCCTGGACTCATGGTTTATTTTTTGATAAATTCCCTCTGACTTGGTGGGGCAGAGGCACCTCTGGGGGGAACTGGAGGGGAGAGCCCATCATAGTTATGGGACGAATTTGGTGTCACGATTATCATGGCCAAAATAACTGTGATTAATGATTATATCATGATAATTATTAAAGTGGCTGACACTTTAAAATATTATGGATATGACTTATTATAATTTTAATGTTATGAACTGGTTCAATATTTAAACTATAGTTATAGAATAGTACTTTGTTATAAGTGGTCCAGAAGAAAACATCACAGAGAAGTATATAGTATATTTGTTCTGCACAAATATACATATATTTTTTTCTGCACAGATGTACATATACAATTATATCTGATGATGGCAATTTTCTTTGTTGGCGACTATCACAATCATAAAAAATGTCCCATGAACGATTATTGTTCTATTGTTCTATTATCGTTTATTCTCCCATCCTTAGTCTGTTACTATAATAATAATGGATTTGATTTATAGACCCTTCCAGTGTTTATTAACAGAACACCCCATTACAAAGCTGATACCCGTCCATATGTTAGCGCCAATGCATTTTCAATGGGAGCATTAGCCTCTGAACATCACAAGCTATGAAAAACCAAACTGCTTTGGTGACTGACAAACTATTCGACCACTTGTGAGTAACACCAGAGCCCTGTTAGAAAACATTACTACATATAAAAGTGTTTTACATGTTTTACGGCATGATTAGAGCTGAAATTAGCATAGCCTACATTCATGCAACCACGTAATAACATTTATTAAATCTAATGTTAGGCTGGACAATATGTACAAAAATATGGCCACAACAGTTTGACAGTAAAATTGTACATCAAGCACCACATATTCAAGACAGATAAGTTTAATGCCAGAATAATCTCGGTCAACTCCATAAAATCTCCATGAAGACAAGCAGGTTGCAGGATTGAAACACAGAACACTGGTCAGTAGCTGGAAAACCTCACTCAACAAGTTCCTTCAGTAGAGCTTTAGGTTTCAGATAAGTTCAAGGAAAACTCCAGTCAGTCAGACCTAACATGATGTAATTCCCAGTGGAGAAGTAATGTGTTTCCTGTCTCACATCATTTCCTGCCTTTTGATTCGATTAATCTTGTAGCCGTACAGTATAGGTTGTATTGTTGTGCACAACTACGATTCAGCTTTTCAGTTCAGCACTTTATCCCAGTCAAGAGATATAATATTTTGTTGTAAATTGTTGATTGGTAAGGTAGCGTTCCAAATTTTTCATCAGTCTGGACCCATGGACTTATTGATGTTTGTAGATTATGGATGAGAAATATACAAATGTACTTATGCCTAATATACAAATGTACTTATGCCTAAGTTCACAAATTCGAGAATCCATCTTGTTTGGCTCAGGCGGAAGGGTTCACTTATGACAGATCAAGCAGGAGGCTGACCAGTCACAGGGCAGCATTGTTGTTTGGGCACAAGCCTCCGCCAAACGAACCAAAACAAACATCTCAATGCCAGATATGTACTTCAGCCTATTATTTTAGAAAAATGAAAGAAAAGTGCTTTGTGCAGCTATGGAGAGGAAATATATCTGTCCCTTTCTCTTGACTAAATTTAACAAAAGCTTTGTTTCTCTGTTTATTCAGTTCAGAGAGCTACACATTACACACAGTGACGAGAGCCAGGTTACAAGAATCTCAAAAACCTCAAAGAAACAACCTTGTCTTAGGCTGCGTACATAAACACCACATCAAAACTGGGACTAAACTTGAACTAGACCAGGAATAGAAAAATACCAAACTAAGTTTACACATCAGGACTACACTAGCAGGGCAAGTGTGAATGCATGCAATTCTTTAAAAAATATTGACGGTCAAAACTAGTGCAAATCAGAACTAAAGCAATTCTAAGTTAGGACTAGGGCTGCATAATTTTGAAAACAAATCTAAGTAAACTAAAAAAAAAATTAAAAAGGATTGGTTAGGACTGACAAAAATGAGACCAAAAACAAGGATTACATCCAAATTAGATCTAGATGTCTTTGCACCCCAGTTTGAGAACCCCTAATCTATGCATGTTCTCCAAACTCTGTACATAACCCTTCAGTGTTGTAACGTGGCAGTGGTTATACAAGCCTGAAACATCACTCTCTCACTGCTAAACGAATAGAAAGAATGAAACGCTCCGCCTCTGGGTTTCCAACAGGAGATGTGTCATAACTGAGAAACCCCTGGTCACGTGCACTCCCAATCCTGTGCAGTTCAGATGAAGCTAGACATAGCTTATAACACAAACTTTTCCAGCAAAATTCCAGCAGAATAAACACATTTTGTCACACTTAAAGAGTGTGATATATATATAGGATTTATTGTGTTTTGTCTGCTATATAATAATGAACTATGACACCCACAGATCATTATGCAGCTATAATTTGACATTTTAAATAATATTGAACTAAAATTACTTAGTAAAAGAAACAAGTCAACTGAAGCAGACTTTTTTTTTCGTTTATACCAAAATGGCTAAGTGACGCTGCCAAATACTGCATGTATCACCAATTAAGAAAGTAAGATGAAAGTTGATCAGAAAAATAGCATCTTGAATACAGGTGTATAAAGATTACTCAAAAGTGCATGAATCAAGCTAAATACAACTTCCAGAGAGTAAATGACAAGGAAACAATTATTACATGGTTATATGTTATAGTATAAACCTGATTTGCATAACAGGTCAGCTTTAAAAACCTGGATGTCTTGATTTTCCTCGCTGCAAATATGGAATTCCACAAACAGCTTTGAGCCAAACGGTTGAAATTTGAAACTGGCCCCAAGATTTAGCTTCAGACTGACAGATGTGCTGACCCCTGGATATCACGCGCCCGGGTGCACTTTCAGACACTTCTTTGAACAAAAACAGCACAAGAAAAAGCCAGATTTATTGTGCTAATAAGGTGTTTATATGCATCATGCACTATTTTAAACACCTTTGCATTAAAATTGTGTATCTGACAGCTTAAATCACACAAAAGCAATTTAAAAAAAATAAGATTTTTAAGCACAGAAAGAGAGGAGAAGATACAAGGACTAGCCTAAAGAAGTTCAAATGAGGCTAAAACTACAGCTGTTAGCTTCAAAGTTGAGATGAATCTTAGGTAAGTAATTTGCGTGATGATGATGATGATGAAAGCGTAAAGACTTTAAAAACCCAAAGGGCACCTCCTGGTTTAGCACCTGATTATATCAGAAGGTGGAATAAAGTGTTTTTAGTTGTCTGAATGACAATTTACATGCATTACTCAAGCATTTTGTTAGCCTCCTAGCATAATAAGTCATTTTACACAAGTTTTTTGGGAAAATTTAAAAAAAAATAGTCAATAAGATGACTTAGATGGTCTGTCTCGATGACAGCTACAGATGCAGCAGAGTCTGATTATGGTTAAGGTACAGTTTACTGTCCTTGTTCTGCATTTGACCCATCCCAACCTGTCAGGAGCAGTAGGCGTGGCCAGATATTGAGCTCAGTTTGGTCAGGAATCAGGACTACCTTAGAGGATTTTACTTATTGTGCAAGTTTGGCTAGATGGGAGAAACGGGAATGTCCAAAGGAAACCAATATACATGCAAACTCCAGCACAAAGAAAGGCTTGGGAGTTGAACCTCCTCGCTGTGAGGTGTGTGTGTCACAGCACTGTCTGAGTAGAATGAGACAGAACTCAATTAGGTAAAAAGATGACTTGTGCAGTTAAGCTAGGAGGATAACAATTTGTGAATGAAACAAAACTCACATGACAGAGAAGAACAATTAAAGTACTGGTGGTTTTCAGACTCTATAATGTGATGATGTCATACGTCCAGATGGGGCAAGATCCAGTTTTCCCTTTTGATTACATTGTACTTTGCCTTTTAAATACCAAAAGGTAAATTCACAAACGTTGAACCTGATCATTTCTATGACCCAAGATCTCACTGTATTACAACAAAAATCTGCAAAAATCTGAGCAGTATTCATTTTAACTGCCTCCATCTGTATTAAATAATATTGGTCAATAGAATGTTGTGATGTCATCTGAAACGCAGCAATAGACAAAATGACAAAATACAGTATAAATCTTTAATGGACTTGAGCTGTCCTTAAACTAGGCCAATCAAAGCAATAGAGAAATCATTAAACCAACTCTTTGCCAAGGCTAGACGCAAAGAATAATAATTACCTACTCATGCACCTAGATGAAACACAAGGTTTATTAAACTGAATAGGCCTAATAGTGGCAGTAGAATGTACCACCTGCAGAAGGAACTTTGCATGAGCTCAACATGTCAAAATATCACTTTTTGTTACCTAACTTTCAAATCAAATCAGTCAAATATGATTTTTTTTCTTATTTTTTTCCATTTCAGCCCTGTATGAAAAGCCTCAAGCTATAACATAGGTCTATTGCAAATCCGCCTTACTTATGAAACTCTTGCAATCTTGATTTGGCAGGGTAAAAAAAATGCTTTGTGTAAGACCAAACTGTAGCCTTTTTTTTTTTTGTGTTGTAACTGTCAAATTGCAACTTTAAGCAAATTAAACAAACTGAAACGATAAACTACTTAAAAAAAACTGTGTAAAAGTGTAAAAATCTATAACAACAGAATAGGCTAGCTTAAAGTAGAAATCATTTTCCAATTGTATGCACAAAACTGTACTTTTTACTATAAAGATTTCTTGGCAACACGCACAAAATGACAATACCAAAAAAAATCACAAACCCGTACGTAGAAAAGTGCTTAATCTTACTTTTCTTGCGCCCCTGGTGAAGTAGTAGTTGCTGCTGCTGCCTTGTCCTGCGCCAGAATCTCCCTTTTCACTCGCGCTTTTCTCATCACATCTGTGCGCTGCGTCCTCCTGAACACGCCCCCTGACGCACGAAAATGATGACGTCACCGCGTAACAGCTGGACACGAGCGCACGTGACACAGGGACGCGTACGTGAGGAGCGGCACACGACTGCGGAGACGTTTAGGGATTTTAGGATTGAATTTGGTCAAATATCAGAACACGAGGCTATTTAAAGGTGTATTGTGTTTGTAATGTCCCAGAGTATGGCATTAAACGCACCTATGACACATTTCTATCTCGCATTTTTTCAGTTATAGCTGTCCACAGGTCTAGTAACTTGGCCTGGTGGTGTCACAGGCTTGTCATTATGTCATACTGAAACATTCCAGGAGCAGCAATTCTATCTCCATGGAGACAAGCTGATGGCGGACCCTAATAAAGTTACACAGTGTATCTTTGAAAGCACAGTGTGTAACTTTCAAGAGGATTCCGTGGAAATAAATATTAAAATTATACTAAATTAATATAGGTTAGTTTTACAAGCAAGAGGGAGCCCTCTTCCAGGTCGAGTAAGCAGGTGTAGGCCCTCTTCCAGGTCGAGTAATGTCAGGTTTGAAGGACGCACGATTTTAGCTCACTCAAAGTAAGGACGCACGCTTTTATTTGTTTTTCAATGCAATAAACACAGCCAAAATGTAAAAATAAATAAACAAACAAATAAATAAACTAAAAAAGTACTTTAAGGGTATTTGGTCAGGGTGTGCCAGTCTACAGGTGACTGCAGGTGGTGTGCTACTGATATGGTAGATAGAGATTGATTGAGATTGAGTTGGCAGGTGGCGCCCTCTTGTGGACAAAATAATGCATTTTTGAAAAAAAAAAAAAAAAAAAAAAAAAAAAAAAAAAAAAAAGCTAAAGTTTTTTCACCATTGAAGAAATATATTTTTAAATATTTAATCGAGTCCTATAAACCAGGGAAGGTCTGAATTAGGACTACATCAGGTCTAAACTAGCTAATACAAT
This sequence comes from Periophthalmus modestus, assembly GCA_019594935.1. Taxonomy (NCBI): domain Eukaryota; kingdom Metazoa; phylum Chordata; class Actinopteri; order Gobiiformes; family Gobiidae; genus Periophthalmus; species Periophthalmus modestus. The sequence continues at coordinate 24,693,820 of JAIEZT010000012.1, read as the reverse complement.
ATACTATTATTGTTATTATTATTATTATTATTATTATTATTATTATTATTATTACTATGACTTATTTGTATTTATTATTATTTAATATTTTTTTTATTTACTTATTTATTTTTATTTATTATTATTTTTTTCATTTTTTTCTTTGTAATCCCTCAGTCGTCCAGGTCTGATCCATAGTAAAAGCTGAAGTTACAAATGTCAACTGGACAGATCTGCTCATCCAAGCCGCTTCTTCAGTTCTGGTCAGATTGCTGGTGGACACTACCTTATATCTATCTGAAAGGAGAGGCTAACTACACTAAAACTGTGAACAGCTATTTTTTTTTCATTTATTTTTTACTCTCATTCTCAGTAAAGTTCAAGCCATGCCTCTTGTGAATGCTCAGAACCTCCCCTCATTCACCCATCTTTCAAAACAACCTTTCTCCCTGCTTAAAAAGTGCACATCTCTGCCTTCAAATGAGCGGTCAGTGGCTTTAAGATGTGATCATTACAGAGTAATATGAAACACCTTCTAAATGATTTATGTTCTCGTTGGTCCCACTGGTGTTGGTGGTTTGGATCAAGTATGGACGGACAGATACCAAAAGAGGTCTGTCAGTGTACCTTATCAAGTTTACACAGGCGCCAAAAAGTGTACTTACAGGTAAAGCAGATCTTTAGAAACTCGTGTTCAAATGTATGATTTTGTATAGAGCTTGTATTGGGTTTAAATTAAGGTGACCAGACGTCCCCATTTACCCAGGACAGTCCCAGTTTTGAGCCTTTTGTCTCCTGTCCCAGTAAATTTCTCCCAGTTTTACACAAGAAATGTCCCAGGTGTCTCCATTTTTGACCAATTTGATCCCTGCCAGCGTTAAAGAGGGGAAAATATCATGATTTGTTTAGCCAAAATACAGTGCTGGAAAATGACCAGAGCCTAAAAAATGCATTCGGTAGACTTGACTGAAGCTTTTGACATAATAAACTGACTCACGAGTAAGCCTAAATCGTGAAAGGGGTCTGAATAACTCATGAATGGAAGCAAGTGCATAATAATAGCCCTATTCTTAATTACATGCTCACAGTTTTATTACCAACCCAACCTGGAGGTGTCCCTGTTTTTGAATCTGAAAACCTGGTTACCATAGTTTAATGTGATATGCAATTTTATAATCTAAAGTTTATAGGCTGTAAAAATCAGTGCATCCCGGTCTCTCATTTTGAAACCCATTGATAGCTTGATGGACTGAGTGACATTTTGACAATTTATTACCATAATGTAGGTTTTATCGGGCTTCACTGATCAATTTGGCTTTCTTTTTATTAATATTTTGAGTACATTTTAACAAATCACAACCCCTCCTACCATCTCCCCTCCACTACAGGCGAGCACAGGAACAGAGCGACTGTTACATACACAAATACATTAGAGTTAACACATTTTTATACATTCATACATCCACACACACACACATACCCATACAAGTAAGTACAAACCAATATACTATAGGGAAAATAACCATAGTAAAATAAACAAAAATAGATAAATAAATGATATATTTCCATCATTTTGGTGCTAAGCCGCGCTCCAGATCAGACGTTATTTATGCACTTTACTTTCAATATAAACTTCTGTTATGGTAGTTTTCATTGTAATAAGTTGTTAACATTTCTTTAGTTTGTATTATATTATATCTCTGTTATGTGCATTATCATAATAATAACCTTTATAATCTTTGCAATTTCAAGTTTTTTACTACTTTGATTTCTGGTCTGGAGTTTGACTTACTTCCTTGTTTGAAATGTCAAAGCTCAATAAGGCATCCCCATAAATCGTTATATTAGTCAGTCTTATGTTTTAAAGCGTAAGTTTGATACTCTAAACAAGAAATACTGCTTAAACATGCATAATGTTGGAGGATTATCTTTATTCCAATTAAATAAAAATGTTTTTTGATAAATATGATACCCAATTGTTGCTGTAATAATGAATTCATTTCTATATCATATTCAAAGCCAAAAAGGCTTCTTATAGGAGATATCTTAAGGGACCTTTTAGCGATTTTGGCAGTAAAGTCATGTATTAAATTCACTGACCAATTTGAATCAACATGGTGTATACTACAATCCATTTTTGGAATCCAAAAATGATCCCAGGCCCCCCTCCAATGAGAATATGGGCACATGAGGAATGAGAATCGACCTCTTTTCCTGCTTCTTTTTCTTTCTTTTTTCAAGGTTTGTACTTGTACATTGGCAGCGAGGGTGACTGGAATTCCCGCCTCACTAAGGGCCCAGTCTGCGGTTAAGACGTAGTCTAGGTTTCCTCTCCAGTTGAAACTCTGCAGGACTGAAGTGATCCAGTCGTTAAACACTTGGAACAGACCGTAGTAAAAATAAAATCAAAGTCGTTATGATGCAGGATTCGCCACAGGAGATCAAGGTGTCAGTCACGTGTGCCTCATGGTCACGTCATTACGCACGTTCAGTGTGTCGAGCGTGGAAAGTTACCTGGAGAATTCCGCTGACTGGGCTAAATCCTGTTAATGAAAATATGTCCAGCTGCTATGTAACTGCAGGCTACAGGAGAAAGCCAAGTTTAACTTAAATTGTCTGTTTAAACTTAACCAATGCCAATAATTTAAAAATGTCTATTTGGGCTGTAAAGAGGAGAGAATGTATATTTTACAAGATATTTTGGAGAATCAAAACAGTTACTGTAGATCAGGGGTCTCAAACTCAAATTAGCTGGGGGCCGCTGGAGGCAGAGTTCCCCCCCCAAGACTTGTAACAGGCCAAGTTACAAGTACATAATGCCCTTTTAAGTAAACCGTACAAAAAATATTTACATTTGTATAATTCTTTAAAAAAAGACATAAGAATTCCAAATCACAGTTCTTCTCTTTATTGACAGATTTCCGGATATTCTTTCAGGATGATCAGCTCATGCGCGTCATCTTCTGGAAACACATTTTCTCTCCTCAGCTTCATTAGATCACAGGACCACAGCTGTCCTCTCCAAACTAGTCACTATGAAAAAAGAAAGAGACAGTGGTAAGACACAGTACATATTCAAAAGTAGCTCCTATGGAATTATTATTGTTTTCTTACCTAATCTTTGTGATCAGCTCTTGCGCGTCATCTTCTGAAAACATTTTTTCTCCTTCAGCTTCATTAGATCACAGGACCAGAGCTGGACCCTCCAAATAAGTCGCCATGTCAGGACAGAAAGAGAGACAGTGGTGAGACACTGAGTACACATTCAAAAGCAGCTTCTATGGAATTATTATTATTATTGTTTTCTTACCTAATTTTTGTGATGAGTTCTTGCGCATCACCTTCTGGAGGTAAGTTTTTTCTCGCCAGCTTCATTAGATCACAGGACCACGGCTGGACCCTCCAAACTAGTCACTATGGAAACAGAGAGAGAGACAATAGTGAGACATTGAGTAAACATTCAAAAAAGCTCCTATGGAAATATTATTTTCTTACCCAATTTTTGTTATCAACTCTCGCGCGTCATCTTCTGGAGGCAAGTTTTTTCTCCTTCAGCTTCATTAGATCACAGGACCACAGCTGGACCCTCCAAATAAGTCGCCATGTCAGGACAGAAAGAGAGACAGTGGTAAGACACTGAGTACACATTCAAAAGCAGCTTATATGGAATTATTATTGTTTTCTCACCTAATTTTTGTGATGAGTTCTTGCGCATCACCTTCTGAAGGTAAGTTTTCTCTCCTCAGCTTCATTACAGCACAGGACCACAGCTGTCCTCTCCAAACTAGTCACCATGAAAAAAGAAAGAGACAGTGGTAAGACACAGTACATATTCAAAAGCAGCTCCTATGGAAATATTATTTTCTTACCCAATCTTTGTGATCAGCTCTTGCACGTCATCTTCTGAAACACGTTTTTTTCTCGTCAGCTTCATTAGATCGTAGGACCACAGCTGGACCCTCCAAACCAGTCGCCATGTCAGGACAGAAAGAGAGACAGTGGTGAGACACTGAGCACACATTCAAAAGCAGCTTCTATGGAATTATTATTATTATTATTGTTTTCTTACCTAATTTTTGTGATGAGTTCTTGCGCATCACCTTCTGGAGGTAAGTTTTTTCTCGCCAGCTTCATTAGATCACAGGACCACAGCTGGACCCTCCAAACTAGTCACTATGGAAACAGAGAGAGACAATAGTGAGACATTGAGTAAACATTCAAAAAAGCTACTATGGAATTATAATTTATTACCTAATGTTTGTGATCAGCTCTTGCGCGTCATCTTCTGGAAACATATTTTTTCTGGTCAGCTTCATCACATCACAGGACCACAGCTGTCCTCTCCAAACCAGTCACCATGAAAAAAGAAAGAGACAGTGGTAAGACACAGTACATATTCAAAACCAGCTCCTATGGAAATATTATTTTACCTCATTACCTCATTTTTGTGATGAGTTCTTGCGCGTCATCTTCTGGAGGTAAGTTAAACAAAACAACAAAAAGAAGAGAAGCAGGGACTGTCCCACCGACCCACGAGTCAGTGAACACACCCAGACCTCGAGAGACAATCGGGGGCAACAGTGGCTCAGTGGTTAGAGCGTCGTTCCCCCAACAGGGGGGAGGCCGGAGGATCGAGTCCCGCTCAGACCAAGTTCTGTCATTGCGTGACCTTCATGAAAGTGGTGTGTGTGTTTGTGTGTGTGTGTGTGTGTGTGTGTGTGTGTGTGTGTGTGTGTGTGTGTGTGTGTGTGTGTGAGTGTGTGTGTGTGTGTGTGTGTCTGAATGATTGGTGGTGGTCGGAGGGGCAGATGGCGCAAACTGGCAGCCTCGCTTAAAACCTCCGCTTTAAAAATCAATGAATCAAGAAACCACTCAAGAAATAAATGGAGTGGTGGGCGTGATTAAAAGTAATAAATGTCGCCCAGAAAGTACAAGGTGTACTATGCAGGAATTTCAGTAAAACTGCAATACTCCAATTCAATTCAGAATAGTAATTACATTTAACTCTATGGTTACTTTTACTGCTATGAGGATGCTCCAAACGCAATTTCGTTGTTATATGTGACAATGACAATAAATTATAAATTATTGAATTATATTGAAATTATTGAACTCAGCAATTTAAGGTGTTTGCTGTTTAATGAAATCCTACATAATATTCCTTAACTTCAATCAACTTATTTTAAAAAATCAAAGAATCAAAAAATCACTCAAGAAATACATGGAATGGTGGGCGCGACTGAAAGTAATAAATGTCACCCAGAAAGTACAAGAAGTGCTATGCAGGAATTTCGGTAAAACTGCAACACTAAGATTCAATTCAGAATAGTAATTACATTTAACTCAACAAGAAAAGGTTATGTTTTTATCTTCAATTTTTGTTGTTTAATGAAATCCTACATAGCATTCCTTAAATTCAAACTATTCTTAAAATCAATAAATCAATAAATCAATTGGATTGGGTTGGGGGGGGGGGGGGGGGGGGGGGGGGCGGGGCCGTTGAAGATGGTAAATGCCGCCGCAGTGAGCCAAGCTCTGAGTCTCAGAGGCTGAGTTCAGTCCTCGTCCGACTCGGAGTCTTGGTGGTGGTGCCAGTAGCATCTGAAGTCTCAGACCGTCCCAGCAGAGGTGGAGGGGCGAGGGTCAGGGGAGAGGTCAGGGTCGGAGGAGGAGAGGCGCGGCCGCTTGGAGCTGGTGTCTTCAGCGTCTTCACCTCTGTCGCGCTTGCGTCTGCTGTGAGGATCGATGTCCAGAGCGAGACCGGCAGAAGGAGAGCAGGAGGAGAAGCGTGGCCTCTTGGAGCTGGGGTCTTCTCCGTCTTCATCCCTGTCGCGCTTGAGTCCGCTGGGAGCAGAAACCACAGGAGGAGGGCAAGGAGCAGGAGGAGAGCAGGGTGCTCGCTGCTGAGGAGAGGGGGTCGGGGCATGACCCTCTGGCTCCACAGCTTGAGCAGGAAGCTCCCTCCAATTCACAGACCACAACTCCATGGCTCTGACAAGGAGGCGCATCTCTTCGGTGTCTTCTTCCTCTTCTTCCTCACTCCCGAAGCCAGAGTCGCTCCAGTCCTCTTCATCAGACGACCCAGAGTCGTCACTGGAGTCCTCTTCATCAGACGACCAAAGTGTAACCCTGTAACCAGGGTTTTAATCCCAAAAGTAAACCAACTTTACATTACATTACGCTGCATCATACTCCTCCGTTTCACTCAAACTAGCCCTGAAAGTGGCTCACTATTTATAGTAAAAGCCAAAAGTAAAATCTGTCAACTGGACAAAAAAGTTGTAGGAGTGAAGACATTTCGCTGCTCATCTAAGCAGCTTCTTCAATTCTGGTCAGATTACTGGTGGACACTGCCTTATATCTATCTGAAGAGGAGCTAACTACACTGAGTGTGTCCACCAGCGGCTTGGATGAACAGTTGTAAACATGCATTCTTACTGTGAGCAGGCTCACCTCTTCATACATCTCTACATATAATGTAATTCATCATACGTTTAAACCAGTGTTTCTTAAACTGTGGCACGTGTACCACAGGTGGTACACAAGCTCCTTATTCTCTTTTTTATTCTCTAGATTAATAAATGCAAGACTGATAATGTCATACTATGGAACATTCTACACAAAGCAATTTTATCTCCATGGAAACAAGCAGGTGTCAGCAGTTTAGACATGGTTTAGTCCTGGTTTAATGATCCAATCGTGGAGTGTTCCTGGTCTGCAATGGTCAGTATTTATCAGAGGTGCGTGACCTGTTTTAGTCTTGGTTTTGGCATCATTTAGTCTTGGATTAGACCTGGTTTAGTGCTGGGTTTGGGTTTCCAGATAGAGTCCTGGTTTAGACCTCTTTTAATTGTTGTGACCAAGTGCAACTCTTTTGCGGTGGTCGGCAATGGTCAGTATCTATAAGAGACAGTTAGAACCTGGTTTAGTCCTGAGTTAGACTTGGTTTAGTCAGGATTTAGGCCTGAATTCCTGAGTACTGGTCTTTTAAGTCTGCAATGTTCAATATCAATAAAAATGGTCCAAAAAAGGAAAAAGCGGTGAACAGGGGCATTGCATCATCAAAAATTTATTGAAATAAAGTTATCTAAATATAATCTCAAACAAATATACATATGATTTATACAGCTGTGCAGAACATTCACTTTAGTGCCGTGGTTTTAAATAGACAATCTCAGGACGGTGAGTTATCATTTTCTTCTTGGTTCAAAGGCTGTGGAGAAAAAAAACAAAAACATTATAGTTTAACATTTCTATTCAACTTCAAAGTAGCTGCAATTATTATTCTTTTCAACTTAATTCATTTTAAAAGGTTCACTATGTAACTTTTTGGATGAATGGGGTGTCCACCACTGACATTGAAAACCGTGCTTTTAGACACAATCGATCGATGGTGTCTTAGTCGACCAAAATTTGTATTAGTGAACTTATAATTTTATATAGATATCAATGAATTATATGGAACAACAGCAGAAGCAAGTTAGTGAGTTAGCTGAAGCTGTGGTGTTTTTTGCTATTTATATGTAAAAAGGCAGATTAAACTCATGACTCACAAGTTTAATCTGTTTTTACGTAGATACAGTGTTTCCTAGAACTTTTTCTGCACAAATAGTTGCTTTTGCATGAGCTCCCCCTGCAGGTGTAGTCTTGTGAGTGCAGTTTGAGTTGATACATACTTTTGAGAGCTTTTGCCATGTCCTTCTTGTAGTCGACTAATCAATCGGCAGCACACGTAGCCGATCAAGAATGTCAACTACAGCCCTATTTTTTTTTTTAACTGTATCTTCGCCTCTGAGTTGTGACTTATCACCTGCTTGTTTCCATGGAGATAGCCAAGTTTAACATCATGGAACATTCCAGACAAAGCAACATCTCCATGGAGACGAGGAGATGGCTGACCCTTCTCCAGAAAAGTTCCATAGTGCACCTTTCATTTAAAATATATATTCTATTGCCAAGAAAAAATCAATTCACAAATAGTTACTACATAGACACAGAATTCCTAAACAGGGATTATTGCTTAATTATAACAGTAATACAATAAAAATGCATTTGTCTTATTTTTATTAAATTTTCTCACGGTATAAACAGCATCTTGGGTTTGGGGGTCAGGTCTTTGCCATTTCTTGTTGGTTAGAATCCGTAGCACCACCAAACCAAACGCTACGATGACAACTCCCAAAGAATTAGCAAACAAGGCCTCAGGAGGGAGTTTGCTGTACGGCTGTGTGTGGTTGTCTCCTTTCCTGGTAAAAGACATCCAAAGACCACATAACATTTAGATCACCATGTTACCTTTTAGTGGTGGGGTGTCAAACTCAAAATTAAAAACTGTGACGAAGTTGTGGGCCAAACTAAATATTTATTGAAACATTGCAACAACATCTGCATGTTTTTTTAGAAGGGTTGAATTAAATTTGAGTGCAGTGACAGGTAGCAGATGCTAATGAGTGTCAACAGAAGTGGGGGGCGACACATTTGCAAAGCATTCTGGGATTCGTAGTATTAGAGGTGCATGCTCAATACTGGTGCGGCAGCCAGCGGCCCAGCTCTAATGCATATTTTATATGATCTTGCGGGCCAAATACAATTATATCGAGGGCCAAATTTGGCTAAAACATGTCTGTTTTAGTGTTTTGAAAAGGTTATATTCACAAAGTTTGGATTTGACACTCTGAGTCAGTGCTCCCTTACCTCACAATCAGCATGCATACCGATAATGAAACTACTGCACACTGCACCAGGTCTGTGAAGCTGCAGTGTATTGTTTTGTATCCTGCTTTTCTACAAAAACTGGCCGTGTGAGAGCATGGGTGACATAGGTTTGTGAGCTGGCCCTTGTACGTGAGGCGTGGGCTTTACTGGTAACCGTAAAGAGTGTTCAACTAGTGCCCAGAAGAGATATCAAACATGCACGGATGACATATAATCCTCTTCGGGAAGGAATAAAAAAATGTATTTAATGAACTACCTCCTCAAAAACTAATTTATGCTATTTAGAATAAGACAGCATATTTTTAGTTAGCAGAAGATATTATATGGAACTATTTTGTTGCAACATTACAATTTGTTAATTGTGATGATTCAGTAAGTTTTATGTAGCCCCAGGACAGCTACAACGACAAAAGCTTTGAGAGGAAATAAAAGCAGATGGCCCGTGTTGGTGCCGTTTTATTTTCTAAACACGCAGGTATGTTCATCACAAGTTGATGGTGTGTCTTAAATTAAAACTCAAAAAACCTCCGTGTACTGTCTTTCTACTGCTTATATTCAAGTGTGGATTATATATGTACAAAATTGATTTTTTTTTTATTTTTTAATTTAGCTGGTGTGGCCTATATTCAGGTGTGCTCAATAATCTGAAATTCACGGTACAATTTTCCTACTTCTGTGTATGCAGTTTTGTAAATAAAATGCCATCAGAAAAGTTATACGAATAAAACAAAAACATGCATGTACTTATAAATATCTGGCTAAAATCAAAAGACTCACAGGACAAAGATAAGTTTTTCGTTGATCCCAGAGACACAGGCTGCGATGCTGAGGCTCAGGATACTGCCCCCGAGCCACACGTGAAGAGGTTTCAGCAGCTTTCTGAAGGAGACAGGAGAGCAGGGCAGGAGGAAGCCAGCAAAGCCTGCCACCCACTGGACACAAAGGGTATACACACAATTCAAATAACATGATGATACTTCTGATACACAGTGGATACATTCACATAACAAGAATAATCAGATAATCCAATAATTGTGATTTTTGGTGTATGTTTACATACATAAAATCAAACTGATCATCAAACACATCAGATGTAACTGCTGGCATGACATTTCAATAATTTGATAAGTCCAGAAATCAGATGATGATCAGATTTTGTGTATGCATAGTAAAGAGAGAGTCCAAATATGACAAAATACATGTGTTAAATCAAGGCTTAAACTGTCAGAAAAATGCCTTTCTTGTAAATTGTCTCTGCATTTTTTTTCCGTATTGAGGAACACACTGCTACTTCCTGTATTTTTGTGACAAGACAGTCCAAGACGAATAATACACAAAAACATATCTTGTCCCATAAAAAATTATATTACATTTTTTATTCCTCTGGAGCCAATAGTTATGTCATATACCTGTACAGCAAAGAGGAGCACGGCGCTGAGTCCGACCCAGCTGTGGAGGGAGTAGAGGTTGGGATGTTGTTCTTGTTGTGGAAGTCAAAGACGGCACACAGCCCCACCACAGACAGCAGCAGAGCCAGGAGCATCAGCCCGGAGTGAAGCAGCTTCCAGGGCAGCTTAGACCGCCCCCAGGTCAGAGGGACACGGTACACCACAGACGCTAAACAAGGGGCAAGTTAGCGAGAATGTTAGTACTGAAAAGACAACGTGTAATTAAATCTGAGTATCATCATGGGAACTATGGCTATGGAAACTATGTTGTGCAACCTGTGTCCTTTAATTGAGAGTTGATTTGACTAAATGCCTAATCTTCACCCACAGTCTGTCTAATAAGCTCTGAAAGTGAATGTCTGAGTTTAACCATAGTTGGCAACTCTTGTTTTTTTTGACAGTTTGAGTCGATTCGTACACAAAGTAATTCAAAGTGCTTTACAGAATAAGAAAAACCTTCAAATCACAAAGCTGCAAATTGAAATGGGTTCTAAAACACAATGCACACAGTGTAGTAGGGATTGATTTATTGATTAGTCCCACTTTGATAAATAAATCATTTTAAACTGAAAATATCAATATCAATATCAAAATAAATAAGAGATTATCTAATTAGAACTGCACTTCATAGTTTCGAATTAAATACAATAATCAAGGCGAAATCATACAGACAGCCAAAACGAACGTGTCATCATACATTAGCTGAGATTTCCCACATCCACCACATACGGTCATGACTACTTGACCACTCAAAAGCAGAAGAAGTCAGATCCCAGTTTTGATAAAATAGAAACTTAAAGAGGATGTTTGGATGAATAGATAGACTTTGTTAATAAACACTGTGTTAGATTTCACTCCATACACTAAAACTAAACTACACAAATCATACTAAACGTAAACAAGTTTAGATTAGAACTAAAATGAAACTGGGTATCAAAATGAAGACTGGTAAAGTGACAATTCTACTCACCATAGCCGTACATAACCACCAGCCCTGAGGTCATGAGTACAGGGTGCCAGTTGAACTCTAGCCCAGATCCATCCCACTGAAATCCTCCTCTGAACCTGGAGCTCCAGAGACAGGCCAACAGCACACAGGCCAAGCCCAGAGCGAAGCACACGAGCAGGCAGAGGGACAGGCTCAACACGGGCCGCATCCTGGAGGCACCTTGAGGCTGGGACAGGGAAATACAACTGCTGTAAGCCAAAGAACAGTTAAAGTGCATGTGACAGGTTAGACTATACTTTTTACTGTAGCAAAAGACAAAGTTTAAATCTGTCAACTGGACAAATCGTTGAGTGAAGACGTTTTACTGCTCATCCAAGCAACTTCTTCAGTTTCTGTCATATTACTGGTGGACACTGCCTTCTATCTATCTGAAGGGAGGGGCTAACTACACTGGGGACAATAGCTGTTTACAGTTTCAGTTTCAGCATTTAGTGGCCCTATTCAACCTTTAATGGCCCTCCTATTGTTCTCTTTCATTTCTTTTGTTTGCTCTGGGTCTGAGGATGGAATCATAGATCTGAGAGAGATTATGTCTCAGGCCCCCATTCTTGTTTAAGGGAGGATTGTCTTAACACAACAACTACTTCTTAACTCCCCTCTCAAACCATTTATTTTCTCTGGCTAAGATCTGAACCTCACCATCTTCAAAGGAGTGGTTAGTAGCTTTGAGATGGAGATGTATGAGGAACCGGGGTCCAGAGGAGCTCGTGCGATGGAGGTTTTGGATTTTATGGAGTGGCTGTTTAGTTTCTCCAATGTAACGCTCACTGCACTCTTCACTACACAACACTGTACTATGCTTTTTACTAATAATCGTGCCTATTTTTGCATTTTTCTAAACTTTTGGTGAAGGTTATCACCAGACAGAGGGCAAAACTTGTTTAATTTACACAACAGTTATTATTTGGCAAGTAAAAAATATATGACTAAGCCTAATTAAATGTTTAAACCTTTATTTAGGCTTAGTGGTGCGTGCAATTTGAGTGATTGGAGGTCAGAGGGGCCGATGGGCAGACTGAAGGAAGCCAAGCTGTGCCAGCTATGACTACAGAAGTAGTTAGCCACCACTGAGTGTGGAGTAAATGAACAATAACTACAGTGTTGCTTTGAGAGGCTTGTTAGGCCTGCACGGTTATTTCACCTTATGTGTAACAGAACCACAGAGTCAGTGCCGCAGACGTCTTGCTTGAGCTGACTGTGTGGCCATCTTTGCAGTGACGCACGGCTGCGGTTTTGCGAGCTTATACATGTAAAAGCTGTGGCTGCCAGTGTGTTTGGACCTAAAGCATTATTATTATAGCATACTTCCAGTCCATGTGTGAGTTAATGTTTATCTCATTACTCACCGTCCACCGTCCCTCCCTCAGACGGCTGTTTTTCTGGCTGGTCTGGAGTCACTTCGTCCTGGTTCAGAGCTGATCTGAGTGAGCTGGAAGTTGAAAGGAGCAGAGCTGAGAGCTGAGGACTCCTGCTGCATCTGCTGTTCACACTGTGATCAATGACATGCTTCAAACTGCACAAACATTGCAATCAAATACACTAAACAATAAACTAAACTACGAAATGAAGGCTACAGGAGGCAATTTTGGGAATAGCCTCAGAATTTATGTTTTTGTTTTAAAATGAACTATCCTAATTTTAACACATCACCCATTCAAACATAAAAAATGTTACATGCAAGATAATCAAATTGTATACAAACGTTCCTGCACACATTTGATACTTACACCAAAGCTATCCTCGCATTGCACATTTCAAAAAAAAAGATGCAAATGCAAATGTAAGCAAGCCAAGTTACTGAATCACTGTGTTGTCCCCGAATGACCTTACGTAAATATCGGAAAAAAACACGGTACAAGTTACGACTGAAATAAACTTCTCGTCTACGCCTCAAAATCGAATAAAATAATACGTTTAAACTGGTAATAAAAGCGTTAGATGTCAAAAGTAGCGCTGATTAGGAGTAAACGTTGGACATTCAGGAAGTCCCGTGGAAGGAGCGACGGGCGACAGGTTCACGCGTTTCCTTATTGACATCGCAAAGGCTGATGGGAAATGTAGTTTTGAAAAAACAACTCGTGCAAAATGAATGTAGTTTATATACCTATATCTTCCAACATTTAATTATGTATTATGATTGTAATATTTTTAGATTTTATAAACTAACCTATAGTAATTTAGGCCAAATATTTTAACTTAAACTATATAAGCTAATGGCTGATATAATATAACCCACATCCTCTATTTTCACTAATTTGTCCACTAGATGAAGAACTCCATTCAAATTAAAGAAACTGTATGTTAGATATTGATTTTAAATTCCATAACCATGACATAACTGTATCCCCAGATATGAGGTAGACATGTTGAAATCAAATATAGCTTTTACTGATAATAATTCTAATGCTGATTTATTCTTAATTACAAAAACATTGCACATGAAATCCCATTTATTTTTTATATAATTTGGTGATTTGGATCTCAAAATTATCATCCATGCAGAAAGCCGAAGGAGCCTCACATGAGTCTCTCATTTGAGATGCCAGTTTCAATGCTGAAATCCAGCTGATTTAAACCAAAAATGCTCTCTCTGATCTGAATGGTCACTGCCTAAACCCCATCACCTCAGCTAGTCATGAATCAGTGCTAGTGCAGCCTCTGCAGCTCAGTGAGTGAATTCTGGAGGTTCTGTGTTCTCACATGAGACCTGTCCATATACTGAGAAAAACTTATTTGTGTCTTCTATCGGCGGGTTAAGCCGTTGGCAGCCCGGGTTCAGTTATGATGGCAATAATCTTTTTAAAAGAACGCAGGCTTCATACAGTGCCGTGAAATTTCAAAAAATATGTACACTCTAGACCTACGGTTGAAATTGTTTACACAAATAACTCACAGGTTACATAAACATCCTTTTTTTATTGTCTTTAAAGTTTGTCATTCATAACTCATATACACATCTTATAATACAAAAAAAAAATACAAAATTCTTAAAGCAATTCACATTGTTCAGTTATTTAAATATGTTTGCCAGTGCAAAATATCGGTTATTGAATGTAACTAAAAAATAACGTTTTCAAAAGTATGGCACATTAATCTTTCTGTAGCCTCGGTAATGTAGGCTATTTTACAAGCTGTATGTGGCACTTGTTCAGTCATGGCTTTTTAAATTCCTGGTTGTAAAACGAAAAGTAAAATGTTAAGGTAAACTAATCATTTCTCTTCAACGTTTCAACAATTATAAAATATGGCTAAATGTAACTGTTTACACCAGTCATAGTGCTTTCTTACAATGCTTCACATGCAGCCCTATTACTTTAAGTCATTTGTGTTTCCAAGTGATAGGCCATTTAGGAACATTCAGCAGTAATAGACCAACCCCCCCCACCCAAAAAAAAACAAAAAACAGATTTTCTTGATCTTCCTGATAAACATAAAATGACAAAAAAACATGTACAGAAATATTATTATATAAATAGCCTTATAAATACATAGTATGAAAAAAAAAATCACAAACATATGACATTCATTTCAAGTAGCTGTATACAAAAAAAATCAGCTTGTTGCATTTTTGTACACTCTGTGTAAACAGACATTACATTATGTACATTTTAATGCAGATCTCCATTTGAACTTAGCACATATTGCAATCTGTCTCACTTTTTACACGCAACAGAACCAAATTATTCTCCCCACTAATGCTTGCATTGGTCTGGGTTTAAGTGTTCAAAATAGTTGCATTCGAATTCACTGATATTTCACCATGACAACTGTCACAGTACCAATGCTCTGGTTTAATCTTGTTTTAGTCCTTCTTTAGTCCATGAAATTACAGTGGAAACACAATTTCAGATCTATGCTAAAGCAATGGTTGCCCTCCGTTTAAAAGGCGATGTACCCAACAATGCATCTCAATGAGTTTAAAAGTGCTTTTTACTACCCTCAGACAACAGAGTTTTGCTGTGCCGGTAAAGCTAACAACAACTAACATGCTAATGCACACTACCTGATTATTGGACAATAAAATGCTTTCCAATTAGATGCAGGCAGCACACAGTGGACTTGTTTTGACCCCAAGACCTGCTTTTACAAAATAGCTGTAGTGGATCAAGACAAATCTTGTTCAAATAATTGGGAAAAAAGTCACAGTTCCTGTTAGTCCTGGTTTTAGTCGTGGTTCAGTTCTGGTGTAGGTTAAGTCCTTCTTTAGTTCCATTCCTTCTCGCTGCTTAGCTCTGTTTTTTGTAACACTCATTCTAGATAAGCCAGAGCCAATCTTACTCAAAACCTGGTTTAGACAAATTTAGTCTAGTTTTCGCCTTGGTTTTTGCCTCTTTAACACTTGGTATACCCAAGATCTTAAAGTCCAATGCATACATTGATCTACCTGCAAGTTAGCTCATATACCTAAAGGCATTTTTCTTCTTTAGAACAGTACATTCTCAAAAACATAAGAAATCTCCATGAAAATCTCTATATACTAATTTTGGTCACTCATCCAGGCAAAGTATCCAGTTTCGACCGCGCGTTCCACTATGATCTCTGCTGTTCGTCTCTGGTTGAGGTCTAGCAGTGCTTTCAAGAGGTCTTTCATACTGGCTTCTCTGCCACGCTTCTCCAGCCAGAGGTGGAGCAGCTCATGCACGCGGTCGACATACATGACAGATTCTTTGCTTTTGATGACGTTGTCCGAAAGTCCAAGATGACGAAAGAAACGGTTGTGGTAGTTAACATCCAGCTCCTCGAAGAATTCAAAGCAGCTCCTGAGAGACTCGTGCCCTGAAAGTGAGAGAGGAAAAAAAACAAACATTTTATTTTCTACTGGAATGAAAGTGAAACATACACTTTGGCTGGTTAAATATAAGAAGTAGTAGATTCATTTTTGCCAGTATAAAATAAAAGTAAAGACATACCTTCCACAGGAACAATGTTGAACTGTGGTTCTTCAACCTAGATAGCAAAGCACACTTTTCAGATAAAACGTACAAAAAAAGTCTTCAACGTTGGAATCCTGAGTGTTTTTAAGCAGTTCTACTGACAGTTTAAAGGTTGTAGGATTAATGTGTTAAAAAAATTAATTAATTACTAAAGAAATGGAGTGGAAAGCACTGAAGTTGTTAAGCTGAAGTTATTATGAAAGTTTTCATAAAGCCAATTAGTAAACACCAAATTTGTTTTAAAAAGACAAAATAAAAGCATTTTTTAACTCAATTGTAATTGAGTACAATTTGAAATGATGAATCCTTTAGCCATATTGAGCTAACTTGGCTACTGCCAAAGCGATACACTTATCAATCTGGAACAGCTCTCGCTGAATGTGATCGGAAAAAGGTGGAACGTCATGACAAATAATTCAAGCTGGGTGAAGCATCACAACAGTGGAACAACCCACAAATCAAACTTTAGTTAAATCCAGTTGAGAGAAAAGTAGACAGCTTCCCCATCCCAAATACACAAAACCACTTCCTTCTGCTCATTTTAGTTTTTTAAATAAATAGTCTGCATTTCTGATAAAATAAGCTGAAGCACGTCCATCCACGTTGCCATGTTTGTTTTGGTTTGTTTGGGCATTTCACCTCTGGCTTCTGCCCAAAACTACAATGCTGCTCTGTGATTGGTCGGAATGACTGGTGGCTGGGTCCAATCGCACCAGTAGCAGCCTGGGAAGATGCATTACCACGAGTTTGTAAGAGAATTCATCTTGCTGTGCAAGGTTAATATGGAGCTGCCCCATCTCAATGTGGCAGCAGATAGCAAGACTGTTGCCTCCTATGGCATGTTGCCAGCTCAGAAAAAAAACAAAACTTAACCACTGTGGAAAACAAAGTAACAATGCCAAGATGTCTAGAAGTAGTTCAAACAACATGAATAATACATGATATAGCACTTTGAAGCAAGCCAGTGTTAAGCAGACAACACGCAGCATTAAAAGCTCTATAGCACAGATGCGTGGGTGAATGGCGCCTCACCCTGGTGTAGTGAAGCGTTAGGGCAGGAGCACAGTTGGACTGGGCAGGCACAGAGCAGGTATACAGGGCCGACTGGTAATTAGGTTGTCCTGGGAGTTGGTGGTAGAGCCAGGGCCTTCGCATAGACCTCTCTGCTCCTCCATGTCCACCACAGGGAGCGAGCTAGTCCTCACCAGGCTCCAGCAGCGAGGGGACGTGCCCAGAGTGTCAGTGCCATTGCAACCCTAAAACAATAATGAATCATTTGACAACTGCGTTTTGAGCACATTAACATATTCAATAAAGACAGAGCAAAAATCGCTACTGCTACTTCTGGGGGCAGCCAGCTGTCAAATCAAAGTCATAGTAATAGTAGCAAATAAAAATTACAATTTGAGTTGCCACAACCATCAAATTGCAAAGACGGCAAATATTTGGATAATATGTCCTTGACAAAAAAAAAAAAAAAAAAATCTGTATTTTTGTTGTATCCTGTATATCTTCTTGTAATGTGTGAAATGTGTGGGATTCTCGTTAGTTCAGATTTGAGTCTTCTCTCAAATGGTAATTCACCTGGAGTTGTTTACAACATTTACTCTGAATTGCAATTTATCTGATAAGTAATGCTATTAGACTTAAAGTAAAACAAGGTTTCAACGCTGGTCATCTGGGACATGCTTCTGCTCCCATCCATTTTCAATTTTAAAGTATGGTAGTTTTTCCTTATTCAATAATACCATTATGTTTTGTATTTTATAATTCTCACCGTTGAAGCTTGGCTCCTTCCAGAGTCTGAAACACACAGGACACATTTTGTTCAAATACAACCCATATACTTAACAAATGACAACTCAGGTTCATTAAAAGTCTTTCATTTTCTCCCTTCTTGAACTGGCCATCAGTGGTAGAAGTAAAAGTACAGATACAGGGGCACCAAATTAAGTAAAAGTACATTTTATAACGGATACTTAAGACTGAAATGTAAAAGTAACTGTCAAAGCGATAAATGTCCAGTTTAAAATGTAGCTGAGTAGAAAGTACAAATACCTGCTCTTAGATGAAGTTAA